>JARHVA010005187.1:0-495000 GCA_037957365.1 Torreya grandis | reverse complement strand
TTCCAAGTATCATCATCATTTTTTATCAAGTCACTATTGAGCACCTGATCTTTAAATAAATTTGGGAGTGTCAACCCTTTTACCCTAAACATATCCTTAAAGTGTTCCTTTAGGATTGTTGTGTCCTCAAACACTGCTCTGTGAACTATTTATAGTGGCTCAATCAACTCCATGTTCTATGAAGAAAAGGAAAAGGTGTGTACAAACCTCTCCTTGAGTGAATCCTATTTCACTATCTTATGGTATGTCTCATTAATAATTTACCATACTCACAACCACTTTTTCAAGGTCCTGTAGAAGGCATGCACCCACAAGTTCTTTGGGGCATCCTCACCATAGATAGTACAAGTTTTTTCACATAAGCATAAATACAATACAAGGTTAGAATCACTAAAGTATGTAGATATTTCCAAGTCCTCATTACTTTACCTAAATCTAGTACATATTGTTACCTTTACATCTTATTAAGTTGGCAAGATAGGCTTTTGTGCTACCCACCAATGAGTGGTAGTGATCCATAAAGTATATAATAGTGTGCCTATTCTATCTATCTCATTTGGGACACATGACTCTATGTCACATATATACTCTTCCACTATATTTATCCTTTCATATCTAGGGAGGATTTTAAGCTTTCCTTTACTCAAGCAAAATACTTTATTTCCCTTCTTGGCACAAGGGGCCCATCATTTGGGAGTGAAATCAATTTGGACCTAGCCAGTCCTCATAGGTTTTGGTGCCTTTGCATGAACTAAATGAAACCTCTAACTAGTGATTGCATAAGCCTCTTCAACCCATCAATCACAAGAAACATTAGTGGTGTCTTAGGTTGATTGTCCATCTTCCCAAGAAATCTCTCATTGGTCATTGGGATTGAGATTCTCAATGCCTTACATTCTGATGTTATAAATGTGGTTGATCTCATCCTTGAGATCAACACCTTATACATAAAAGGGTCCTTGGTCACTTGAGATGGGGATCACTACCCTCTCACCATTTTCAAAATTCATATAGTGCCTTTTAAAGCACATGTCTATGTTATTGGTATAACACCATGGCCTTCCCAAGAACACTAGGTAGTTATCATGCTTTGCCAACTCAATCAATTCAAAGTCAGTACGAAACTTGGCACCCATAATATCTACAATGTTGATCTTCTAAATTTTGATTGTTTTCACTCTTGTCTTTTTAGTCATGAAAATCACATGGGGGAAGGCCTCAAGGCTAGCCTATCCATCTTTTCCCATGCATTCTTTGTCAAAATATTAACCTTAGCACCTTTGTCCATAAGGACATTTCATACTAAACATCCATCAATTTTGGAATTTATGAGGATTTTTTTATCATACTCTACATTCTATGTATGCCTTACTTCTTACACCCTCTTTAAGTGGAGTGTGGAAACTAAAACAATGTGATGCATAACAACTTCTACTATATTTTTCCCTAAGGGATCTAAGAATAAGTTTTTCAATAGGGGTAACATTATTTCCATTCATAGGAGGTGTAGGATCTCTATTGGCTCTTGTATTTTAGATTCTTAGCTATCTTGTTTCTTACATGAAGTGGTAGCCTATGCTTCTAGATCTCACACTAATTAGAGTTCTCCTTGTAGGTTTTAAATGATAATCATGGCTTATTGTAAGACATCTTTTTGACATGTAGGGTCAAGGTAAGGCACCACTTTGGGTTTAAGCCACATTATGAACTCATTGTGGCTTTGTTCCCCATACTCCAAGTATAGCTCTGGTATTGTTACAATTGGCAGTTGAGTGGTAAACCCACTACGAGTAGTTTCATACACTTTGATTGGCTTGGTGTGGGTTGGTTGTACCTTTGTAACCCACTTCTCCATTTTTTCTCAGTCTTGATCACTATTGTGCCTTTATTTATGTTAGGTTAGCCTTGAGTCATTTTTTATATAATTCAAGGAATTCCTTGACTGGTGTGGTCCTTGGTAATACCTACACATTGGATGCATAGGACAATCACATTAATAGTGCTCAGTTGAGCTATACTTGTAACATGATCACAGTGGGAATCTTCCTCCACTACATCATCCATCTCACCCTTAGGCACCTCTATACATTTTATAGTTTACATCCTACTAGCCATATCCCTCACTTCCTTGGGTTACCCTACCTATAGATGTTGTTACTTATCATGTACCTCTTTCCATATTTTGGCACATCACATCGATTACCTAGAAATCAATTATGGTATGAATGTAGGCATATCATAACTTGCAGTAGATGGTTGTGTTAACTTAATTTCTACACTACAATAAAATAAAATTATGAACATCATATCCTTCATGACAAACCTCACAACTTAGAAGTAAAGTTCACACATTCCTTTGAGGGTAGTTGTTCTTATTATGTCTTTTTGTCTCATAGTCGATGGACCATAATCCACTTTGAGCATCTTTTAATGAACTAGTGATTAGATTTTGTATTTTTGAGACCATAGTTGTAATATTCACCTCAATGAAAGGGTTGATTCCCTTATTGATGCTCACAACTACCTTAGATTGGAGCATGGATTCTAGCACTTCATAGGGGTCTGTGAATGTCTTCATGTACAAAACTCTTTTCAAGGGTACTATAAATCCTCCAAAAAACCATTACACATGTTAATAAGGGTGGATGTCATAGGGAAGCTTTGAAATGAGAGTTTTGAACCTAGAATTATACAAGCACATGCTCTCTAATCATCTCTAGTTAATTTCCTTGAGCATGATGATGCTCTGTTATTCAAACTCAAGAATATTAAATTCCTTAAGGAATGATTCCTTCAAAGTGTCATGATCAATCATATCTTAGTTAGGATAAAATTTCCTATACTAGGTATGAGCGTGATCAAGCAAAGTTGTCATGAATTATGTTACCTTGCACTTAGACTAGGTTATGCCTTGAATTTGCCATTAAGCTCACATTTTAGTACATAATCTATGGAATTTTACATGCCATGATATTATTTCAAGTACATTACCATCTCATAATATATTTTTTGTGGGGGGGGGGCATTGGTATTTGAGGTACTTGTCCTAGAAGTGGTCCTTCAATGCCTCTAGTCAATAGGTTGGGCATCAACCTCATTGTTATTATTTATGCCATTGAAGTTGAAAACACAGTTCTACTCATTTGTGTTAATAATCCACTTCCTATGGGCTATTGCCCAATCTATGCAGATGACATTTGATGAACTAGAATGCTTATGCTCACATTTTATGGTATCAAGCTAGTCCCCAAAGGTCTATAGGTACTCAATAAGGACATCTTGTTCAATCACAAAATAATAGTCTAAGTCTATAAATCAATGTCAATATTGAAAATAGGGTCATTTATCACTCTTATTTCTTCTTGAGGGGGATCTAGTACATGATATTGTATTATAGGTTCAAAGGGGGTAAACACTTCTTGTACATCTTCAATGGTCAAATTTGGTAGGAACCTAGATCATTCTACACCTATTAATTGATGAGATTGGTCTATGGCTTCAATTCTTCTCTATTCTTAGTTCTACTACAATTCAAAAGATATTTCCCCATGCCCTTCCCACTCACTATGGGTTCTCTCGATACTTCTAGGTTCTATATCTTCTATCAACCTATGTTTTCTCTTTTTAGAATTTTGTCACCTAAACTCTCAAGTGTCCATCTAGTCATCCCCTTCTATTTTGCTTCACCTACACATCCACTTCTTCCTTGTTGTACTGCTCATACATAAAAATAATTTAGACTTCCATTCACATGATCTCAAATCCATAATTAACCATCAGTTTCTTAAGCTATGTGTTGAAATCTTTCACAAATGCACCTCTAGGCTCACAAAAAAAATTATACTTTACTTCTTTAGGGTAAGAGTATGTTGTTACTATGAACTCAAGCACATAACTATTCAATGCTCCATATCACCATTTATATATAGCTCTAGCCCATGTGGTATCAAGGTTCTATAAGCACTCCTTTATCCACTCAAGATGTTTTCCATAGCTTTGGCTTTTGTGGATCATATAAGAATCTAACCATCATTACACATGCTTAGGTAGTTCATAAAAAAATACCTTATATATATCATCATACAGGTTGTTCTAGACCCACTTCCTTGGTTTCTATCCTTTGTAGGATGGATGCTTCAATGAAAATCTATCTTCCACTTGTTCTAGCTAGTGCTCGATATTATTGAGGGAGAGTCAGAGCATTATTATATTACACCATTATAGAAATAAAATTTAACATGGGTCTTAGTAATAGAACCAAAATGTTGTATAAAAATGCAATTAACTAAGTGATTTACTCTGTCAGGTGCTTATCTAGCTATCCAAGTTAACTATAGACTAGTTACAAATACCTGCACAAATATAGAATAAACCCATAGCACTCAACATTTGTCAGTCTACTACATCAACATCAATTCACATAAGGTGCAAGCCTTATGATCTCACCCAAAGTGTAGTATAAAAAAAATTAGGGCCCATATTTGGATAGTTGTGTAGTGTAACTCATTCTTCATAGGACTTGCTCATTATAATGATGACATTGGTAGGTTCATTAGCACATCCATTTCTAGGCTAGGTTGATGGTTTATAGGTGTAAAGCCTATATAGGGTTGGTTCTATAGATTCATGGGCACAAGCCTTTGGTTCCCTTAGCTTAGTGTCATTCAGGTGTTGAGGGGGTTCAATGGACCACTTTAGATTAAGGTTTCATACTTATGCTCACACTTTAGGCACAAACATCATCGCTTGGTGTGGGGTCTTTCCTACACTTAAGAGTATTTTTATGCAATATGTTGACATAATAATTTTCATAGAGATGCCATTAACACTGAACCAAAATCTTGCTAGAACTTAGTATTCATATATTAAATCTAAGCATTACCACTATTAAAACATTTTTCAATCAATAAACACTACCATAATCATATACACTATATCAATACTCATTTAATTACAATGCCATTTTTCATTAAACATTGTTCAGATAAACATAGTACATAACAAGTGAAATAGAGCCAATGCTCCTCTAAGGCTACTAAAGGCCTAGAGGCTCACAATAAATCTTGGGCACTACAATGTGGATCCTGAAAGGCATCCATGCTAGTCCCAAGTTTCAATGGAGGTTGCTTCACTATGTCTAGAACTAATTTTATAGGGCTTCTCTATATCAAAGTTGCCTTGTTGCATACTAGTTTGAGCTTAGATTTATAGCAATAAAAATCATCTTCATGCCAAGGTAGATGGTGAATGTTGAGTGATGAGTTGGTACCTTTATTGATAATTATACTATCTCCATTACATTACATCCTTTTTACTCCAGTCACCATGTTTATTTATTCAAGATGTCTTTAAAAAATGGGCACCAAGTAACCACCTACCAATTGGCATTAGATTTATGATGATTCCTCTAACTAGCACAAAAGGTGTCGAAATAGCAATCTTTCCAAATGATCACCTTGTGCTAAGATATCTATTTATTTGGCATGTATCCATACTTAGATTAATTAGGGGCCCAAAACTTATTATTGTGGTTTTGAAGTGAGGGGGTAAGCCCCAATACCAAGCAAGTGTCATCACCAATATATATCCATTTTAGCCTTAACAACTTGAAACCATCCTTAGATTTCTTTTCTAGTTCCTTTTTAAAATTATAATTTAAAACATTTAGGAATGGTCACATAGATTACCATTTATATTTTTTATTCTTTCTCTTTGATAATTATATGTTGTATTAAAAAACTTATATTGGCCAATATTGGTATGAGGTTTATGATGTGTGCCACAACTAGATCAAATAGTTTGACCTAGTTTCATATGTGTTTATTTCAAGTATTCTATAAAATAACACTAGATCATCTAGATTCATAACTATGAAAACCTATCTTTACCCTCAGAACATAGTTAATCTACTTTACTATGTCTCCTATAGTATATATTTTCCTATAGAACACAATCATTATGTTCAACCCAATATCTTATATAATCCTTATTATATTTACATTCACCACACATTCAATCTATCTAATTATGTGTCTTTCAAAAAATTTAAGTGTAACCACTTGTAATACACAATTTACCTATTCAATTGTGTATCTTGTAGCTTATCCTACCTACTATCTTACAAAATAGTGTTGACTAGTTTGACCCAGTATCCTACTAGTTGATCTTCATTTCTAACAAAATTATTTAGCTTCCCTCCATCATCATGAATTTATTATTAGATGATAATACACAAATTAATCAGACAAACATGATCAGTTTCACCAATGGTTTCCTAAGACACATTTGGTGATACCTACTATAGATCAAAGCAATGTCCATGTTACCACCTGCATTACCAACTATGGGACTCCTTATTCTTCTATGGCACTTAACCTCTTGTTTTCACTAGAATATGAACATGAACTTGAATACACAATTAAAATGATCATTGTCATCAATGAAAATCCTCAACATAGAGGAAAAGATCCTTAAACCATATATAACCTCATGATGGGACCTAATATAGGATAACCAAATTCACCTTCCCCTATCCTTTCCCAAGGATTTGGGGTAAGCCCTTTATTTTCATACCAACCTTTTCCCTCTATAATGTCTCCTTCCCACACTATGACATCATCCTCTATGTATTATTCTACTTCCATGTCAAGTATTTATACAAATATGTTAGGTTTAACCTATATATGGGCTCTTCAAAACATCCACATCCATACCCATGCTACTAGTGCATCTCAATATAATAATTCTTCTTATTCTACTAGTGAATCTCATATTACTAATGATTATCATGACACTACATCAACCCACACTCATAGTGCATTTCAACCTCTTAATACCTCACATAAATCTAATGCATCAAATATTGCATCCATTAGCCCAAATGTTACTCAAACCAATCAAATTTTATTACAAACACTTAACCAAATGCATAAATTTCAAACTAATAATGTAAATTAGATTATTAAAATGAAAAATAATCTAATGCATATCCAAAACCAATCTCACCATGCTCAATGGGGAGCAAATGATTCTAATGCCTCCACACCCCCTTATAGATTCATATGGTTACCTCATACCACAACCCCCAATTATAAACAAAACTATAAAGCATATAAAAAATGAACATCTAGTACCTCAAATTTCTAACATTGACATATGAGGTATCACTCCCACCATCACTTATAACGGATCTATAAATTCCACCTTACATCTAAAAACATTTGGAAACATTTACAAAGATTGGGTTATGCTTAATACTTTAATTTCCACTAAACTCTTAGCTAAAACAATTTAAGGAGATGATTTATATTGGTACAATAAAATAAAAACCCACTCTATTACTAGCCTAGAAGACTTGGTCAATTCATTGGTTTAAGAATTCCAAACTAGTGATCTTAAAAAAAACTTATCTCATTCTATCATTTCTAAATAACTGAAAACTGAAATGGCACAAGTTTTTATCAAACAATGGAAACTTTGTATAATAAATCTAAGCATAATATGGTAGATGAAAACATTTTCCACCTATTTACTAATGCCCTTCACCCTAAATTACAATATCATGTTAGGACCCTTTCTCCAAAAACTTTAGCAAAAGCCCTTAACCAAGACAAATGCCAAGATTTCCTCATGGGGAAAGTTTAACCTCCTCAACCTATAATGGGAACTCACATGCTTATCAAAATTAAAAACCATCATGAAACCAATAATGGTGTTACAAAAACTTATGACACCAAACACACCATCCAAGTTATTGTTCCAAACATTACCATGGAACATGTTCCTCCCCTAACAAGAATTCTAATCATAATCCCACATTATCTTTAAAAAATCATACTAATGTGCCCAAATCATCATAATTATCATAAATTCAAAAACATCTTCCAACACCTCTACCACAATATGTTGACCCCACTCATCTTATGAAATCATGGTATGATCCAAATAATTTTTTTTGGTTTCATGCAAGGTAGGGTCATTCACATGAGATTTATAGACCATGAATCCCTCATACATAAACATCAACAAGATTATGACATAACACTTAAAGCTCATGAGACTCAAACTAAAAATCAAGCTTTAAACTAAGCTAATGCTCATTTATCTATCTACAAGGATCCCCTTCCTAATCACCAAGACAACATTGAGAAACCTACCCTTACTACTAAATTTTTTTAAAGTCTTATATTCCTTAACATGAATGATGAGATGTAGTTAATATGACTAATATGAGAAGAGTAGTTTCTTATATTAATTCAAACCCAACACGTAAACATCACACCTCTTTAAATATTTTTCATTATTCAAGACACTTCCCCATCCCATCTCATAGAATTGGGCCATAAAAAACCAATACCCATACAAACACCACCCCCAACAACACAAATTAACCATACCACTCATATCATTTCTATAACTTCTACTTATTTCATAACTTCTATCCCTTAAGAAAACACACCTCAACCTTCAAACAATATTTATTCTACTCAACCACAAGAAATACCTCAAAAAATAATCACATCACCTAAGGTCATTCAACCCACTTGAAACCCACCTAAACCTCCTATAACTTATCAACAAAAGTTTCATTTCACATCCAACCCCTTTAAAATGATCTATTAGAACATTATGTACCTCTATCTACCAATCTTCTCATAGGTTATGATGAATGGGATCTTATTACAAAAATTTCTCATATCCCATCTCAAATTCCCTTCTTAGAACTAATGTGAACTTATCCCTACCATTTTAATCAAATAATACAATTATTATTCAAAATGAACATCCCTCATTGTCCACCTATAGGGTAATTAACTATCTTATCTAGATCTGAAGAGCATACTACAACAATGTGAAGATATTTCCATCTATGTTGATGAAACAGTGGACACTTACCTCAAACTTAAGTTTATTATCTCTTCTATGATTCTTGATGAGATATTGCTTCATGAAAATGATCCTCTTTTATTCATTACTGTTCAAATAGGTGATATCCAAGTTAAACATGATTTAATTGATGAAGGTTCATGTACTTATGTTACTTCCCTTGACTTCATTAAAACACTTGGATACTCTAAATGTAACCCTAAATCCACACATAGTACATGCCAAGGTTATTTTAAAAGGAAAATGCCTCTTCTAGGTTGTGTTTGGATTCCCATTACCATCCCTCCCATTACTATGCATGAAAGTCATCATATTTAACTTTTCACTTTCTTACAATATCTTACTAGATCAACCTTGGACTTATCATATGAGAGTAGTTTATTCATCTGCATGCCAATGTGTCAAATTTCCTCATAAAAGTGTTATATACAAGATTCAAGGGGACATGAATCCTTAGAATTTTAAACAATTCCAAAAACTAGGTGTCTTTAAAATACCCACCCTTGAATCCTTACCTAGCATTTCATTTCATGAATCCTAATAGAGGTTATAATGATCATCCAAAATTAATTATAAATATTACACCTAACCTCTTATACTTCAATTATGATGAACCAGATGAGATAATGTCAAGATAAAAACTTCCAATCTCTTCCCTCACATCATTGCTCAACTTCCTCCTTCTCTTCAACTCAATCTTATCATTAATCTTCTGATGACATATAGGTTACTTTAACCAAAACTAAACATTTCATTCACAATACTTCCTCGACTAAAAAAGTACTTCACACATGTACTATCAATTTACATACACCCAATTATGATGATGTTTATTCTTTAGATGGCCCATTTTTAGCTGGATTCATCCAAGCTAGAAATTCTAAGGTTCTTATACATCATTCTTCTTTATTTCAATATTTTTGTTCTTATTCTATCATTCATTCTCTTATAGTACCTAATATTAGTTTTTTCACTATTTTTCATAGGTTAGAGATGGATGACTTTTGTATTATGCCTCCAATCACAACATATCCTCTTATAAGTATGCTATTGGATCATGTCATGATAAGACCCTATCATTTTTCTAGATATCATGAGCCTTCCAATATGCTTCCTCCATAGATGTTAGCCACTTTAGTCAAAACCACTGCATAGTGAAATTTACCTACAAATAACCCTAGTCTAGTTTTCACTCCATCTTCTCCCTTCCTTAGTGATGGTGTTCTACCATTACCTCATTTTGAGCGTTACCCACACAATGGGTAGATGAGCCTTATTATGATATTCATAAAATTTCTAATCATTAAACTAATGATTCATCTATATCAACAACCATAGGCTTCCTCTTCTACCCCTTCAACTAGTAAACCTACATAGTCTACTAATATATGTATTTTTTACTTCCATGAAACAAATAACCATTCCTCTACCAACTGTCGATAGCTTAGGCAATACATTCACATATTATGACCAGTTATTGCCCATCCTAAAGACAAAACTATCCCACCTACCAATCTACTTTTAGAGAACATACCTAAATATGGGGAAGTTTATTGTCTTTGACATTATTGTTTTACCCATCATGCTAATCGGTGTCAAGTGTTTCAATAGCATCTCTGAGATTTCCCACAGTCTACACTAGCACTAGTTATTCCTCCCCCTACATGTCTCCTAAAAACAAAGGTTCCTCCTTCTCTATCAATTGTACCTCCTCCTAGATCCAAAAATACCATTCATATTGAGATACATATTCCTCACATCAAGTATCCTATATAATACATACCACATGATCATCACTCTTCTTATTCTACACCTACCTTTTCAATAGAGATGATATGGAAGGAAATATTTTCACAAATTTCCATGAAGATTAATGAGACACTGACTAACATCACAATGTAACTATATAGAGATGTGTTAGATGTTATGGATAACATTTATGGTCAAATTTATTAGTATTATGAACACAACATGTTGTTCTCTCACATTATTTATTATTCTATTATATTATTTGGATTGGATTGGTGATTCATTTATATATCTTATATTTTTTACTATTTGTCAAACATGATTTCACTTATCTCTTTTACATTAACTATTACATTATGCTTTATGTGTTTTACATGGTTTGATTCTCTTTAGTTTTATATCTTATGGCATATTCTCATTATGTTCATGAATTCAAACTTATATTTATGTTTTCAATTCTTTCACATGGATTCCTTTGTTGTTGATGATTGTTTGTTGTTTTTCAAACTCAAATAAAGATAATTATTATTATGACTTAGTTATAAAACCCTCATTTCTTTAGTATTTTATCTTTACCATATGATTAGTTAACAAACATGAATTATTAGTGTACTAATTATATATACCAATGTATTTAATATCCCTTTATTCCCTTATTTCCCTTTCACATATTAAGCATACATACAGCTAAAACTTGAGATTACATACTAGTTCATAGGTAAGCCTATGTTGTTTAGTTTGTCATATATATGGTTACTTAGTCTCCTATAACCAAAGTTTAAAGATTATTTATGTGTATCAATTTTATCAATCATGTTGGTTAGTCCAAATCCATATGGAGGAGGAATCATAGAATCCATAAAATAGTTCAAATCCAAATCATTTAAACAAAAGGCTACATAAAATTCAAAAGTCTAATCACACCAAAAAATGTGATTCTTTAGCACACCTCTTATTTATAATCAAAGCTCAAACTCCATAGTTATCCTCATGATAGAGACAAGGTCAATTAGGGAGCATTATACTAGTATATTATGATAAGAGAACCCAAAAAGAACTCTATAGTGTTACCTACTTTCTCACACAAGTACCCAATGTTCACAATAGATAGTTGACTCTATAAGAGGTCCTTAGGAATGGGGAATATGTTGTGGAAAGGTAAGTCTATTTTACTTTCCTTATTTATATAACCTTCATGAGTTGATCTTAGTATTCCAATGATTTGCCTATATAGCTTTATGCTTATTATGAGCAGGTATCATTTGTAATTTTATGGTCACTAGCCTCTCGATGTCTTTCCTTCCTAACTAATATGCTTCATGTTTTCTCATAAATGCCTATGTCATACATTTTTACACTCCTTATTTCATTAAAATGATCCTAATATTTCTTCTTGATGAATATTATTTTGATCATTGATCATACCTCCTAGGGGTTTCTCTTTGTGAGTTGCATTATAGGACCAAGCATTCCTCACAAAAACATTTACTTATTTTCTTCATTAAAATTCACCTCATTGGTGTTCACATTATGATTTTTAGTGTAATACCTTGGATAGGACTATGAATTCCTCATAAATTACCATATTAAATATCTTTAATGTGTTTCAACATTTTTATCCACCTCATTGGTGTTCCATTTATGATTTTCAATGTAAGACCTTAGATAAGACCAAAATATTCCAATAAAATTTCATATTATGACCAAGTCACAATAATATTACATGCTTAAAACTTGATCCAATCTATGTTACAATATGATTTACACATCATTTGCATACTTCCCATCTTGATTTAGTATGTTTTATGTTTACTTCATAAACACTTCACTTTTATATTCTTATGTTTTGATTGTGTGTATGTTTACAACTATCTTATTAAATTTATCATACTTCCAATATTGATATACTATGATTAATTTGATTTATACTTACATTTTTTTGTTTTCATATTTCCCTTGTTGATTTAGTATTATTGATTAGCTACATTGTTTGTTTGTTTTTATACCATTTGTTATAACACGTTTACCACTTTATTACAACATTTTTCATACTTCCCAAATTGATATAGTATGATTTATATTTCTTTTAATTTAGTGTGATTTTTACTTATACATGGTTTGAAACACTTGTTACCTTTTACTTTACCATTTTTATCTATTATATTTATTCATCTTTTGTTTTAAATATTTCCCATTGGGATATAATGTGTATTACATTTTATGAGTATTTATACTTTTCAAAATATTTTTAACCATGCATGTGTATCACATAATTCTAGAAAAGAAAAAATACATCACATATTTCTCATAACATATACAAAAAAATTAGAATACATGTGATAAAAATTAAATACATCCATCAATAATATTAGTACAAATCACAGATCATGAAATGTCCATATAAATACATATAACATGAGTTTGATATAAAATAATATAAATACAAAATACAATACCTATAGCTCTAAGGTTGTGCTCCATTTCTATCAAGTGGCTAAGACACACTGCCCATAGATGCCTAAAAATAACCCATCTAAATGGTATACTATAATGAGGTAGTTTAGTATTTCAAACCATAGACATATCCTTAGATTAGCCACATGGGCTTGAAAATGTCCAAGCTCTAGAATAGTCACCATATGGGCAAATTTCTCATGTTTCAATGCCTACTAGGCTTAGGCCTCTCCCTCTCCTACTCATATAGGAAGTTTTAGGTAATCTCCTCATGATTTTAACTATCAATTAACCTCCCCAACTAATCTAAACCAACTAGCATAAGCTGGGGTAGATAGTACCATAGAATCCACCAAGGCAGATGGCTCATAATATGACAATACCCCATCCAAAATATCATGGTGTGGGGACACAATCATGACTCCCAATCTAATATCCTTTGTAGTAGTCCATAAAAAAAAAACTAAATATGGATCATATCTCATGTATATATATCTCCAAATTATCTATCTAACCAAGTACATAAATAATAATTCAACTTGTAATCTATCTCAAAAACTTAATAAATTAAAAAAAATCTTACTCATTCTTGTCTCACCAACCACGATCTCCCTACTATCTTGATTTTTGAACACCAACATCTATCATGGGATCTCTATGTATAAGTACTAGCACCCATCTCCCCTCCCTCTAATGTTACATCTATCTCTTATGTGCTCATAATGGTTGTTATCATTCCTATTATGTATCCATAGACACCTCACCTACATCATCACCCTCTGCATCCAAAATTATAACATCATATACCTCAAGCCTCACCACCCTTAATGTTATACCTGACCTACCCATGGTCTCACTCACTAAGTCCCAATGATTACTATCTCTGTATTCACCCCATCTACCTCTCAACTCTCTAGCATGCCATGTATCTCAACTCTCTAGCATGCCATGTATAATAAGCAGGCACTACTAGGGGAGCCATCAAATATGGTAGGCCTAGGTGTTTAGGTAAAAAACCTATTAAATGTGGTTCTACCCATGAATTATAATGGTATGTGATGTGAAATTGCACCAATCTTGTGTTAATAGTATCCCAAGTTGGCTAAATGGATAAAATATCAATGTAGGGCTGCCATTATATCTGCCTACATGTAATAGTATGTAAATCTAGGGCATGGGGTATGACACACACTACATGATCCTACCTCTATCACACCACTTGAGGTAACCTATCATCGACCACATGGGGAAACATAGTTGAAAAATGCATAGGAAATCTCTCATACATCCAAATACTCAAAAACATCATGGGGCCCAAAGTCTTCTACCCTCAAGTTAGCATAACATACATATCATGCATGAGTTGTACCCAAATGATAGAACCTGATCATATAGATCACCTTGCTCTAGGATGGACTGACACAAGGCTAATACATATAACAATACCTTCCCATCTAACTTGTGACACAACATAGGTACTATCACAATTCCTATCATGGCCTTCTAAATATCTAGAATGGTCAAGATATACACATCAAATAAGCTAACTTATAACCTAGGGTAAATCCTATATATAGCTATTACTAAAAAGGCTAGGGCTCACCTCTTATACTCTACCTATGATTCATCACATATAATAGGAGTCCCAACAATGGGAATTCCAAGCAAGGCATGGACATCCTCCAAGGTGATGCCCACCTCTATGGTATCCCCCTCTACCTCCCATTAGAAAGTGTTGTTCATTCACTCCTAGGAACATGATGACTAGATCAACATTAAGAGGGATCCTCTACATCTCCATTATGCCTCCAAATCATATGGAAACCAACCACACTCTATTAACATTTAAATTCACTCTAGAAAATTTGGTAGCCACAATGCTTCCACTAGGTGCCAAAATCTTTACCTTTTTTGCATAATATCAAACAACATATAATGTATTATATCTCAATGTAAAAATGATAAAATACATTCAAAAAATTCTTAAATTACTAAAAATAAATTACTTCATCATCTTATTTTCCCTATTTTTCACCTTTTCATATATAGTTGACCCTTTTGATACTAAATCAACCCTGTCACCTCTTTGTCATACTATATCAGCCCTCTATCATGTAGTTGGTCCATTCCTATAGACATAGTTAGCCTTTTTGATACTAAATCAGCCTTTTGAATTTATTTCATAATAAATAGACCCTCTTCCATGTAGTCATCACCATTTAATAGAATATATTATCCATTTACTTCATATTACATCAGCTAGATGGCACTAAGTCAGCCATGCCTATCTTTCCAACTTAGTTGACCCTATTTTAAGTAGTTGTTCAACCCTAACAATACTAAGTCATCCCTTTGCTACTTAGTTATCCTCCATGATTCCTCTCATATTTTCCAACTAAGTCAATAGGTCTAAATTTGTTTAAAATCTATAGTGACTTTTCAACTATTTACCATAAATGCTTTAGGCATTTATTGGTATGATTATTTCCTACCCAATATCCTATTGTGTTCCTAATTTACCTAAAAAAATTATAAGATCATTTTTGGTATCTAAATTTTTTCTAACAACTATTTTTCTATATCTAGCTTAATTTCAATTAAAAATTACAACAATATTAAAATTAATGCACCACTTACCTAAGTTGTATTGGTTGTGACCTCTAGGCATCCTCCATGTTTTAGGTGTTATATCCTCATCATGGTCACTCTCTGGGCTCAAATAGTTCTCTCAGAGTAATATTTTATTAAAATGGTAAAAATTACAAATGAATTCATTTTCATCCTATTTATATTTACTATTCTAAATTATTTACCACCTATTCTATTTTTCACCCATAACTTTGTTTCTACTAGCTTTTTTTAAAATTGAAAGCTATTCCATAATCCTGACATCGTAAAGAATATTTTTACATATTACTTGTATATTTTGTAAAAATATATATATATTTTTTGCTTATTTCTTAGGTTCACCTAATGTTCCCTACATTGGAAACCTTTGCATTTATCTCACTTCATTTTCACTCTCTAGCACTAAGGTAAGTAAAGGTATGTATTTTTCAATTCTATCCTTTCATTTATTTTATTGAAGTCTTACTGCAATTTATTTAGCTCAGAATTATGTGTTTCTATGTTCTTTTCCCAAGGAACCATCCCACATTGTAACTAGGTGTCATGTGATGAGATTCAAGTGGGGTATGCATTAAGGAAGTGTAATTGGGTTGAGCTGACCCTAGTCACCTCCACTAATCATTGACCATGCCTATGTATCCAATATTCTAAAGAGGGAATTCAAGCTACATGTAGTTTTTCACCTTAATGTGAATGTGCAATTGTGATATTTGTATATATCAATAGACCTAGAAATATGGATTTGATCTTGAAAATTTACCTGACTTGATGTGTTTAGACTTAGCTAATGATTACTCCTAGTGATTGATTTTCAATTTCATAAGAATAGGGTAGATTTTCTCAATGTGCAATAGTCTATTTGAGAAGTACTTGAGAATATGAGATGGAAAGTAAGATTGACCTTGATTTGTATTTATATGCACTCAATTTGGTAATTTACCACACCACTAACATGTTAAATGAATGGGATGACCTATGTAAATTATTTGGTTTTGAAAAATATTTGTTGCTAGGTGAAGAGTGTTAACATCAACCTCAAAACATTAACATCAACATTAATATTTACGTGTAACATTACTATTTTAGAGATAAAAATGATAATGTAGTGTTATGGAAATTTTTGGGTAGGATATTTCACTAATTAAGCATAGAATTAAAGGATGTTATAGGTGGCTAATAGTAACTCAGAATGGAACATGCCCATAACTAACATACAAGTGTGTGGGAATGGTGAGTGAGAACTATTTAAATATGCATAATTAATGTAGGATAAGTGTAGGTCAATATTGGCATTGCCAAGGGTCAAATAAAATATTTTAGTGTCAAAAAATTCCTGCTCTTATTATATTATTATAATTCAATTAAAATAATAAAGTAAAAGGATAAATATATACGTGTGTGCACACAACACAATTTTTCATTGTGAGAAGGCTTAAAATGTGTAAGCTACCCTAAGAAAACCCATAATTAAAATTTAGTATTCAATGTCCATAGAATGAAACTTGATATTAGAATTATATTTCAAATTTTGAAACTTGAAAGAATAAGGAAGTAGTACACCTATATGTGAGTAAACCATGTTTCCTGGTAACTTGTTGTAGGTTCTTCTTGTAAAAACATTGGATAATTTTACCTTATTGAAGCACATGAATGACATAGTGATATTGAGGGTGGTTGATCTTGAATTTTAAATTTAAGTTAAGAAAAGGCCATGGATTAGAATAAAAATGTAACCCATATGAAATTAATATAGTACTGAGGTTTCAACCCCAATATGATAAGTTGAAAACCACATAATGGGTTCTCTATGGGTGATTCCATGTCAATTAAGTTTATTAAACCTCAATTTACATTACCTAAATAACATGAATCAACCATTGCAGATAGAATTCTAGATTCATATTTGTTTAACACTTGAAAATAATTGAAAAATAACTACCAAGGTGTAGATTTGTAAATGTGCATGGACCAACATCATGACCCTATAAATTAGTTCTAATTTAAATTCGTCATAATGTACAAAAACCAACATCATGAAAAACTTAAAATTGAGTTCTAAAACCAACATCATATGAAAATGAAATATGAAATAGCATATATATGTGCATGATCCAGCATCATGCCCAACTAAATTGTTATATTATGTATATTTGTGAAAAAAATAGTATCATGGTCAACTGAATCTATCATATTGAATGGATTATATGTGATTTACACATTCCCCCAAATATATCTAAATATGTATCAATCTAAAATTTATCACTCATGAGGTGTAAAATGAAATACATACACCCTACATATGCCCAAAAATTTATCTAAAAATTGTAAATAATTATCCCAATATGATTTTTGAATTTCATATAAACTCTAAAAATATATATTATATTCAAATAATATCATGGGTGTTTTAGTCTATATGGAAAATCCCACTAATATGCCTCCCTTTTGAGGTGAGGGATGGATCCTGCAAGTCACTAATCTTGAAAGAGAAGTGAATTGTGTCATGTCATGCATGAAGCTACTATCATGTAAAATCATGTCAACATGTGGAGAGTATGTAATCATAGTAATGTATATAGAATCAAGGCATGTATGTAACAAATGCAATACAAGGGCATATAATTAGTGTGTCAAGATAAATATATCTATGAAGCATACAATGGTAAGTGTTACTAAATAAGACTAATCTACAAGGAAACACATGATATAAATACTGTCTCAACACACAAGGGGAGGTACATGATATGTATCATGACATTTGCAAACATATTAATCACATGAAATTAATAAGTTAAACATGAAATTACATACAATAACATATAATTTCACACATAAGGCCAAGGGGACACATACAATGGACATAAAAATGCCATAAAAATTTAATTCTAAGTATCCAAAAATAATGACAAAGTTTCACACAAAATTGAAAACTATAGTTATCCTATCATGCAAAATATAACAACATCGATGAAACTTAAAACAAGTGAAAACTAGTCTACAATATCCATATATGTCAGTATCATATTAAAATAGAGTATCATATCCATGGAGAATTGTGTAATCTCTAAGTAAATATCAAAGCATGTGTAAGCAATCTATATATATAAACATGGTAAAGAGGTCATAAAAAGATATAACCTATGAAAGTAGATGCCCACAACATTGGTATGGTTGTTAGTTCAAGGAAAGGTCTACTATCTACATGTCCATGTATGATATGTATGTCTAGCATCACACTCGTATACCTCATGAAATTCTTATGTGTATGAAAATACTATGCCATCTACCAAACATGTGATATATAAAAAATGTAAAAAAATTAATCTTGTGACTCATGTCATACTCAAGTCTTGATTTTTTTATTTTTTGAATATTTGAATGTTTTTGTATTTTTTTTAATTTATATTTTTATATTTTTAAAGGTTATAACCAATTATTGCATAAAGGGAATATTCATGGGAGGTACGTATGTCATATGTTGTAAGACTATATTTTAAGAAAAAAAGGTAACATGTATAGGTGTCTCACAATCTAAAAAATAATTAAATGTTGTAATGTAATCATAATCATTAATGCTCATAGAATATTTTGTATGATACGCAGCTCTAGAGTATCCATGACTTTTTAGAGTCCATGTAATGGTAGGCTAATGCATAGATATGTGTTCAATATGGAAAGCATTAAAAAATCTATGGGAATAACTTGGTAGGTGCTATAGTAGATAAATACCTCTGGGAATATTTAATATCTCTCTAATGTGATAGTTTTTATAAGAATAGATGTCTAAGAGGATCAAATTTTTTCCTCTACACTAAATTTATACATAGATCCTAAATCAGTGTAATAATTACCTTTGAATACAAATTTTGAATAGGATTAATAACCATCTCCATATAATGATCATGAATAGGAGTAATAATTGAATTTGGTGGTGGGGGTGGATGACGAGATACCAATGCTTAAAGAGGGTACTCATATTAAATTTATGAAACTATACCTATGTTATTCTATAATATATAGTTAGCACATTGATGTATTTTAGAAGATACTGTATTGATATTATAAATCCAAAGGTGTCCTAAGAACATGTTAAATACCCCATAATTTGAGATAATTAGGAATGAAGTAGCCATTATGGTTGGGCCTACCTAAAGACTATAAAATCCATTTGAGGATATCATGTGTATGTACATTAAACCCTTGACTAATATAATAGTATCTTTTTTAAACCCTAAAATGATCTAGGTGATCCTATTATTAGTCCTATATTTGATTAAATGGGTATATAGAAATGAAATGACACAAGGGTGATAATCAGATTTACAGTAGGCCAAGTAGATGTTAAACTTAGATATAGGCATATGTTGAATTCATAAAATTGAGATAGTCTAAACATGGTAAGTGAAAATAAGATATTTATGGAAAAACAAATAATTAATATACTTATTTTATCATGATTCTAACACAATATTGGATCTAAAATGGGTATGAAGAAGGATAAAAGATAATTCTAGAATAGTCATCAGATTCTAGATTTGACACTTATACATCTTAGGAAACTAATGTCAATCTTGGATGGTTACATTGATACTAATGTCTAGGTTCGATACAAATATCCTATATGGAATACATACTAAAAAGGTATGGGAACATATAGATTCTTATAGGTTTGTCTTCACCTTTACTCTAGTGTATTCAGATTTGGGTCATGGACTATCATTCCTTATGAAATGCAAAAACCCTAGTCCTCCATGTTCATAATAACCAATGCTTTATAAGAGGACCTACCTGCATAGATGACCCCAGAGACCCTATTATTAGTGGGAACTAGATACATATCCAATACTCTATAATAATGCCTCAAACTCATGTAGTTATCCCCTACATGTTGGCTTATGTGTGAATAATGCAATATGTGGAAAATAAGTACAAAAATGACTTATCTTGTAACTTGTCAAATCAGGCTCTTAAGATGATCCTTTAGTACTTTAGACCTGTAAATGTGATGTATCTATGATGGGTATGGAAATAGGGAAACTTTGTTTAATTAAATTCATTTTGAATGCTCTTTGGTAAGAATACTTGTTATTGTTCCCATGTTGCTAGGTGAAGAATGAATGAGGGTTGATCTTGTGTGTGTGTGTGTGTGTGTGTGTGTGTGTGTGTGTGTGTACATATATTTACATATACATACACACACACACACACACACACACACACACACACACACACACACACACACACACACACACATATATATATAAATGTATATATATATATATATACATATATACATACATATATGTATGTATATGTATATATATATATATATATATGTATGTATATATACATATATATGTATATATATATATATATATATATATATACATATATATACATTCATACATATATATATATATATATATATATATATATATATATCAATCCGTTTGGATTAATAAATTTCATTAAAACACTTAGGCCAACAATTAATATACGTTTCATTTTCAATTTGGATGACTTTAGGGCACTAGATACTTGCATTAGGTCAGGACACTAACATCGATGCTAGTGCTTATCTCTAACATTAGTATCTAAGGCGAAAGGTAGGTATAGGATCAAAACTTGTAGAGGTGGAAGATAAAGACATTTTAAGAATTCTAGGAAAGAGAGAAGGTCTTTGTAATTAAAAAAATACTAGTCAAACTAAGAGATGGGCTAAGGACATAAGATAGAGAAAATGTGATACTTGCAAAAGTGGGAAAGTTCTAAAACTAAGAGGAATAGCCAAGGTCTAAGTTTTCCAAGTGTAAAATAATAAGGTGTTATATAATCATAAAATAGTTTCTAAATTTCCCCCTTTATTCTAGTGAGGAAGTTTCTAGTTTAAAGGAAAGGAATGCATACCTAGGTGTGTATAATGCACCTTGTATTTACATGTGACCAACTTGAGTTATTTATTGGTGACTAGATTGAAACCAAAAGAATGTTATAATATATAATAAATTCATATAATCTAATATTAAATTTACTTGAAATAGATTGAAATTAAAAGAGAAAGGTTTAAGACTACACTTGTGTGTTGATGTAATCACTTTGCCTATTAGAAAGTTGTTTTGAAAAATATGTATCATTTTAAGGATTTGAAATTAAGATTAGGAAAATTATAGATTATATGTAAAGTTCATATATCTAAAGAGATAGAGAGATGGATATTAGAAGGCACATACCCCCAAATTTAGATCAAAAGTGAGTTTCCACAAGGTAGTTGAGATTAGCTCAACCGTGTAAGCCAATGATACTTATAACCTAGTAAAGTTGGATGATACAATCAAGTCCAACCTAAAAACTTGGAAATATTGAGTTATTTAATCACCTCAACCTATTTATGCCTCTAAATGTATCATAGGGCCCCCCAGTGTTCAAAGAACACTTCTCATTTTAGAATTTTGGGAGTTTAAAGCATGAGTAGTAGGTTTGGTAACTAATGTTACCTGTGGTGAAATAGTGGTATAACAATGTTTAATTGTTCCACAAAATTTATATCAATTTATGGTTGGGAGCCACCATGGTCCAAATCTTTGTGAAGTGTAAGTATATATGCTAATAATAGTGAATTATGATCAAAGTTTAAACTACAAACTAATTCTAAATGGACATTTACAATGAAATCTAAACTAAAGTGATCTGGTCAAAAAAAGAGTAAAAGATAAGGGTAAGGTAGAAAGAGAATAAGTGATTGTTAATCTTAACCTCAAACATTATGAGGAAATTTCAATTACAACTGAGTATGCATTAAACTAGTATATAATGTAAGCTAACATAATCTCAAATCGTACTACACACCAAGCAAACCTTTAAGGATGATATAAAGATGTACAAGTAAGAATTGAATTTACTTTAAATATTTGATACCACACTTCAAATAGCATGTGCACATCCTAATGTGGAGAAAATAAAATGAAGCAAATCCAAGATCATTCAACCAATCTAGCGTAGCCACAAATTAACAAGCCTATAATCAAAGATGTAACTCAGAATTCATAGAAACCATTCAAATTTAAGACTTCAGAGTAGAAATTGAGATAAAAATCCATATAAAAATTAACACAAACAAATTTGGACAATATTTTTAGAATTCCTTGATTGTATTAATTTCTCAAAGTGTACAATTTTTTATTGAATTCCCTCCTTTACAAAATGGTAGTCTGCCTTTTATAGAAGGATAAGGAAGTATACTGATCAATTGCAAGATACAAATGTATAAGAAGTAAGGAAAACTATCCTTTTTCCTCAAAGTTATAGAATATACTTGATTTTATAAAATAGACTGACCTAGAGTAAAATATGCTAACAAACTAGCATATGCCTTTACAAAATAATATTCCATTTTCAAAATGTTATAATTCTCTACAAAATTAGAATATTAACTAATTGACTAGTGGTCCCTTCACCTACGAACTTTCTTGTTGCTAATGAAGGATATTCGTAGCCTTTTGATGCTCCTCATTAATAATTCCAAAATCCACAATTGACCTTAAGAGATAATCTTCTTCCTTGTTAGCTAGATCATTCAACTCCCTATCATTCCTATCCATATCTTCCTTAATGCTCTTAGCCTTAGTTATTCTTTTTCCTACATTGAGGATCATGTCCATGATCCTACTATTATTTGATCTAGACTAACCTTGACTCTTGCTTCTTATTTTTTGAGTTACCAAAGTAGCCCTGTGTTTGAATTCATCATCTACCATGATGTCAAGGGCACTTATTTTTGTGGGGTTGGTGATCATGGTACCGAGTATCTATTCAATGATTTCAATTAGCTCCTCATCATCTTTTAAGAGTCTCTCTAGTTATTGTGACCATGTAGTTAAATTCTAAATATTTTAAATAACTATTCCAAGGATTGCATTGAAATATCCCAAATTAATTATTTTAAACCCAAGAATCTACCTTTTAATCTGGATGTTGATTAACCCTATTATTTTATCCTTTAAGGCTTGCCATTGGGCTATTAGACCCTTAGCCACTATGTTCTGTTACACCAATGGACTCTACCTCAACTTCATTGTTTTTAGTGCATCAAACATGTCAAAAAAGGATTCATCAAGCATTTTAACCATTGCCTCAGGCACTGATAAGATAGCTTGTGTTTCCAAATTATTTTTTTCCTTATCCAAGTTATATATTCTTTGCTTCATGCCCTTGATGCCTACCCTAACATGAGATGAGCGAGCCTCAATCAGTTCTTCAATGTATTCTAAATGGATGGGATGCTCACTAGGTATTTGACCTCAAACTAGATTTAATCCTAAAAATGGCTCAACCTTTTGAAAGGTGAATTCTTCAGTCCCCACCATGGCCTCTCTAGTTGTTACTCTTTCTAAGCCTATTGTCTCAGGTTTGAATTAGACCTTGGTAGTTGGTTTTGTATACTTAGTAGGTTTTGGGACCTCTATCTTTATGATACTTAATACTCTAACATCATCCACTTAATTTTTATCTAACCCTATAGTGGCCACTATTCTTGTCTCTTCCTTCTCCTTCATCAAATCCCTTATCCATGGCTTGATGTCATCATGAACATCAATATTTATAATTTGGGTCAGGGCCCATGAATGAGATAAGGAGGGGATCTTATAAATTTTCCCATAGATGAAATAATTAGGGATGATAATACATAGATGGGGTATTCCTCACTAAAAGGGTTGACTTCACTCATGGGGTGAGTGAAAGTCAACTTTGGCTTCTTTAGTCTGACTAGGATTATTGCCAATTCTGCGTTTCTTTTCTTCAATGGTGCCACTAAGAATAGGTCCAGGGTAAATTCTTTCCCTTTTTCTTTCTTGGCCTCCTTTGTTTGGGCTTGGGAATATTTAGCTTACTCCTCCTCTTCATTAGATCCATAAGCTTTAGCAAGGACCTTGAGGGCATCATCCATTGTCTCATTAGGCTCTAGGGCAATCATGTCTAATTACTTAGTGGGAGATGTTGGTCTTTGAGTTAGGGTTAAGGGTAAGGGTCCCTCACCAGGCCTTTCTTCTATATTTTCCTTCTCATGACCTTGTGCAATCTATGCTTGGGTCTATGGCGCTTCCATCTATAGTTTCTCTTGAGGGGTTTTAGAAGGTCCAAGTAGTAAATGGTAGTACAGAGGTCCCATCTACCATATGTCACCTAGTGGCTTTTAATTACTAGTTAGTCTATGTTCAAGTTTGATATTATGTCTCTTGAACCTAGTCAATACCTCCTCAAAATTATTGGCCCTAATGTGCAGAGTGTTATAAGGACTAAGTTGATGTTCATAAACTAGTTTGGGTAGTTGTTTGCTTTTCAAATGCTTAGCAACCTTGTCGTTAGGATCCCACTACCTTAGGTCATCCAGATGAACTCCAAAAGAGTCCTTATGTATATAAATAGTGTCTACATGTTTCTAATCTTGTAAAATAGTTATGTCAATTATCAAAGGAAAGGGATGGAGGAGGACTTTTCTTTTGTCCTTGCACATTCCATCATCACCAAGAATAATTTGACCTACAATCTCTTACTCTGCTAGTTTGGTGGGAATATAGATGAGAAATCTATAAGGTTAAATCAAAATTCCTTAAATTATGATCATAGTACAATCTAGGTATAACCAAATGTCTCCCATTATCTCTATATATTTCTTGATTAGAGGACTAATCCTAGGCATGGGGGACCCTATAATGGCTTCTACTAAAGTAGGATAAACATAATCACAAATGAATTGCATGTGACTTCTATATTTGAAAATGTGTAATTTGGAATAATGGTGGGAGACTGTAAATTTTCCCTCAGGGGACTAATTTTTCATATGAGGGATCCTAGTGGAGGGTAGCAAGGCATCTAACAAATAGGACATCATGAATAATTATGTACTGGTCTTCTTTTTAATGGTTGTGAATTGACATCCTAGATGGATGTTGATAATCTCTCCAATTGGGCGAGTGATCTCCTTTTATACCATGAATTAGACATAAGATACCCAACTCTTATCAACATAAGTGGTTGAAGGGGCTCTAGAGATTCTATTCAATAGAGTCATAATTACCCAAATCCCTTCTCTAAATTGGGTAACTAGTATGTTTATTGTAGGGTCTTAAATCACATGGTTCCCTTGGAGAAACCAAGGCCTAAAGATGGTATCTAAGTCATTCTTTTCAATCCATTCCTTGATGGTAGGTAAATCCACATGGGGTTTTCCTAGTTTGTAGTATATTCCAAAAGCTAATGGGGAAATGTATGTAATTATCCTAGATCTCCCTTCATGAATTATCCAATCATGTTCAATTATGATAGCTTTAAAAATGGGATCAAAGATGTCAATATAATGTAGTACATCAGTTTTAGTAGTAACATGATGGAGACTGACCATTTGGACTACAACTAGGTCATAGTATCTTCCATTCATGGTGGCAATATTTTGTTCCTCCTTTGTGGTGGGTTACATTTCTTCAATGGTTCAAAAGAGTTTGGACCATTTCTTATTACTTGTGTTCAATGTCATAGTGTCTAGGTATGTGTCTTTGAAAACCCTTCCCTCACTTTCTATGGATAGATACAATTCTATCTCATCCCTTAGTTGTTGCCTCTAAGCTGCCATGGCTACCAGACTTGTGAATTTCTCGTGATTGGATTACAAATGGTCTCTGGATCAATTATTCTTGCTCAACTAACAATTAAACTCATTTTAGCTTAACTATGATCAGGTCAAGCTTGAAGTAGGTCCTTGTATGTAAATTTTAGGGATTTTTAAGCTTTAATGGTGATAGCCAATTCAAACTTAGGCTCATTCATGCCTATAATTTGATTTTGACCTTTGCCTTTCTATGTTTGCATTTTTTAGCACATAAGATCTTTTTTATCACTTTTTACTTGCATGGTGCTTATTTGGCATCTATCTAGCACTTTCATGGCATTTTTCATAATGCCTTTAAAGCACTAGCCATTGTTATTTAAAATTTATCCTTTTGTTTCATGTTATTGGATCATTACCCATGGATCAAAGTGGGTCATTGATCATGATTTAGGACCTTGCCTATTATTGGTCATCTTTGTATCAAGCCCCATGGTTGTGCCACTTAGAAATTTCATGGACTTTCTGATCTCTTTACTCTACATCAGTCTCATATTGAACATGTATCTACCATGTGTCGAGCATATGGGTTCTTGAAGCTCTACTGAATAGTCATCAGTGATTTCATGTCATTGGATCATCTGATCTTGATGAAGCATGAACCTTTGATCCTAAAAAATTCATAAACTTTAATTAGTGTACGGTCTTAGAAAGGAACCTAGGATAAAATATTTTAAGATAAGTTTATTTTATGTTAAGAAAACATGTAGTAGACTTAGGTTAAATTATTTTATGCTAAATTTTAAAATATGATATCAAAGTGGCCCCTTCAAATGATAGAAACACATCTATTTACCTAAACAAAATGTTAGATGATCTTGAATTTGACATTCTCATAGACATCAATGATACCCTTGTGGACATCAAATGATGTTTATGAAAACATCAAATTTAAGCTTGTGAAACTCCTATATTCCATAGATCTCAAATTTAATTCACTTCATTTGATCAAGGGCTTTGAAATGAAGCATAGAGCATTGATCATGATCTGAGTAGTTGTACACCATTGGTTTGAGGTTATGTTAATGTTAAGCTTCATATGTGTGAATGCCATGTGGTGGCTCTATAGAGCTTCCTAGGCCTTTTGAATTTTCATCATTACATTTTCTCTATTGGATCCTTAGTCCCAATGAGTTGAGATCCATAGATCATGATCCATATGCTCACACATGATTGGTTTGAAGGACCAATTACTCAGGTTCATCATGTTTTCCTCACTCTATTGGATTATCACCTCGTGATTAAGCATGTAACATCAGATCTACAAAAAAGTGAGGTATTTAAGTCAGGGCTTGGGTAAATATAAACTTAGGTAAAAGATTTAAGGCTAAGGTCTTATTCATGTTGACTAACATGAATGGGGCCTTAGAATTAAGACTTTAGGATAAATAGGTAACAAAGGGGACAATGCTATAAAAATTAAAATGACCCTACCATTATGAAAGTTAGACTTGGTTATAAATAAAGGAAACAAAAAAGAGAAAAAATAATGAAAGGGGACCAAGCATGATTTTAGGCTAGGGTTTGGTCATGTTACAAAATATGACTAAGCCTTAGCATAAAATTAGGCTTAATTCAAAAAGAAATTAAAAATAATCCTTTTAAAAGCATTCTCACCAATATTTGAATCAAGGACTTAAGCTAGAGTTTTATGAAAGTGAGTCTTTAGAACATGAATCCTAACCCAAATTTTCATAGACCCAAGGCAAGTAAAACCCTGAATGAAAATAAATTGTGAAGATCCAAGCATGATCCATTCATAAGGGATCCATGAAACCTACAACTTATCACATGAAGAGTAATTGTTAGAAACATTAAGTAACCTTAAAGAAATACCATAAAAAAATGGGCCAATTTCATCAGGGATGGATGATCTTCAAACCATAATAAAGAGTAGAACATCAATATCTCAGTCCTAAGTTCAAAATATCTCAAGGGTCCTAATTTTTAAAAAATGGGGTATGTTAACCTTAATAAATGGTGACTTCTAGGGGAAACATAATAATATGTTAGAACTTAGAGGATCTAGTTTGGATAAGTGACTAAGTTACCTATTTCACTTGATCTTTGTCATCACTAAGATCAGTTCATGGTTGAAACAAGCTTTGCACATGAAAAATTAGGGTCAAAAATTAAGACATATCCATGTTGTATGTGTGCTTTGATTCCACTTACTATTTTCCATGGTATTTAGGGGACAACTTCCATGTTCTATGCCTTTAATTATTAACATTAACTTAAAGAAGATTTGGATATCCATTAAAGACTATGCTTCTAGTTCAAGAAAGGCTTGGGCATTGCTCTACTACTAGCTAGTGTTTATAACCCTGATAGAGATGCCTTTGGTTCCACTCACAGCCTTGATCCACTACCATCTATATGTCCATAGCCCTAGTGGAGATTACCATAATCACCTATGCTTGAAAAACTTTTGATTTTGCACTAAATTCTTATTTTTGTATTTTTTAGATCTTTTGTTCTTTCAAAAGGTTGGGAACTAGGGTAGTTAGGTTGAAGGATTTAGTCAAGTGTTTGATCTTCACGTAATCACCTATGGTTGTGACCTTTATCCTAGATAAGGACATTTGTTAAGTGAAAGTATGACTATGCCTTAATATATCAATCTTTCATTCCACATGTGTAACTCCTCTTAAGACCAAGTTTAGATTAGAACAATGCTCTAGTTCTCATTAAATAATTAACCTATTCATCAGTCTTTGCTAGTTCCTCTAAATTAAAACATCAAGCTCATATTTCAAATCCATGATCAACATGTGCATGAGGTACATACCTACATTTTTAAACTTTAGGAGATTTTAGTAAACTAAATGGTCTTTGAGTAGAGGGTTATCCAAAAGACTTATTAGAAGCAAGGAACAAAGCAATATAATAACCACACAATAGAAATCAAACACAACAATAAGCAAAAGGGAAGTAAGAAAATATATACATGCTTATGTAAAAACTAGGAATATGAAGGAAAAAACATAAGGAAACTAACTAGCCTACTTACACTATCTCTAACCACTCTTACAGGTTTATTCCATGAAGACCCCTAGTGGAGCAGTAGCAAAGTAGTGCTTGAGATATTTCCTATTAGTGTGAAATATGAATTTTTCTCCTTGAAGGTATCTCATCTTGAAAGTATTGTTTCCAAGTGTCTTTGAAATATAATAAGGGCCAATCCATAGGGGTTTGAATTTTCCATGCTTGCCCTTTGGTTTAGATGCTTTACCCCAAAGGAGGACCAATTATCCATTTCTAAACACCTTCACCTTTGACCTTTTGTCAAACCACCTCTTCACTATGGTTTGGTGCTTGCTAAAGTTAGAAAAGTATTATTCTTGTGCATCTTCCATTTGGATGATATTTATAATCTTGAATTTGCAAGCTCTTGCCTTCTTTCATGTATTCTTACATGAATTTATATGTGGGCAGCTTGAGAGTGATGGGGAAGATATGCTCTTGGCTATACACCAATAGAAATGGTTATGCTTTTAAGGATTGTTTTATCCTTATCCTATCTTCCCATAGGGCATTCTTGAGAAGCTTATGCTAAGTCCTAGGTTTGTCTATAATAGACTTCTTGATTGCCTTCATTAAGTTATTGTTTATATATTTAAACACTCCATTTCCTTGAAGATAATGGTTAGATGAAAACTTAAGACAAATGTCATTATCATACACCCATTCTATCATCTCTATGGATATATGTTCTCCTCTAAGAAACTGATCACTTTTTTAGTCCTTCATTATTCAGTGGCTATAACTTCAGCCCACCTTGTGCAATAATTTATATTAGTTAGGACACACTTTTGACCTTCTAATGAATTAGGGTTAATTACCCCTACAAAGTCCAACCCCCATTGTGGAAAGGGTTTATCAATCATGACTAGTTGTAAAAGAATTCCTACTTTTGGCTCCTTTGTGTTGAAGATTTGGCATGAATGATAATCCCTTACATGTTTATGAGCGTCTTTGAAAATAGTTGGCCAATAGTAGCTAGCTTTGAGGATATTTTGAGTTATGGTTCTCTCAAATGGATGTTCATTTTCTAGCTTCTCATGGAAGGTGCTCATGATCTAGGTAGCTTCTTCTTTTGATAAATATCTCAAGTAGACACCTTTAAATTTTTTTTGTATAAAACCCCATCTTTGGTTAAATAGTGGGCTGCCTTGAGCCTTAGGTCCCTCTTTTGCTCCCTAGTTAGTCTTATAGGACAAATATCATTAATTAAAATTAGATGATGGAATCATACCATTCACTAGATTGAATTTTTTGCTAATCAACTTGTATGATACTTAGCATAGAGTTGGTATTAGTAATCATTTGGATCAAGCCTTAGCATCTTATCAATTTTGCAATTTTCATTTCTATGTCATAGTCTTACAAAATGGACATCCATTTACCTCTACGTTTTCCAAGTTCATTTTGGCTCAGCATAAGTTTTGTGGTAGGGTCAAGTAAAATACCATGCACCTTATTTATAAAAATATAATGCCTAAATTTATTCACTCCTATAACTAATGCACATGTTTGTTTATCAATTAATGAATAATTCAACTCAACATTTTTAAAGTTGGTACACATGAAATCAATTAGGTGATCACATCCATCAATATTCTAAGTTAAAACTCTAGCCATAGTATGGTCAGATGCAAAAGAATAGAGTAAATTTCCTTTAAAAAGATAGGGCTTATCAATATTTGAGCCTAGCTAATTTCTTCTTTGAGGTCATTGAATTCCTTCTTGGATTCCTCATTCCAAATGACCTTAGCATCCTTTTTTAGCATATCATTCAATGGTTTGATAATTTATACAAAACCAAAAATAAAATTTCTTACAAAATTTATTTTGTCAAATAATGATTTTAACTCTTTTCTACTATTTGGAGGCTCTATCTTAGATATAGCTTCCACTCTTTTAGGATATATGGATATCCTATCTTTAGTTATAACGTGGCCTAACAATTTACCTTCAGTAACACAAAAGATTTTTTTTCTTGGGGTTAATGGAGATTCCATACCTTTTGCATCTCTCAAATACTTGTTGTAAATGCATAAAGTGATCTTCCTTATTTTTAGAAAAAATGGTTAGATCATCCATGTATATAATGATACACTTACCTATCAAATATTGGAAGGCATGGTCCATGGCCCTTTGAAAAGTAGATCCTTTGTTTATTATCCCAAAAGGTATTCTTTTTTTGGTAAAGGTGCCCCACTTAGTTTTGAAAGTTGTATTCATTCAATCTTCCTTGTCTACTAACACTTGGTTGTGTAGACACCTAAATCTGGCCACCAATGACCTCCAATCAGGATTTTGGCCAATTTCTACCCAAAATGAACAATTTGGCCTAAAAACACTAAAATACATTAAATTATTTGAAACTTACATATTCAAGTACCAATTTTGGCTAAAGTATAATTAACTAGGGCAATGCAATTTATGGGCTAGCCAACTTTGATCAGATCATTTCAAGTCAAAATGCCAATTTTTCATTTGGGTGATCTATATTGCTCTTTTCTATCAAATATCTTGCACAAGACATGTGTATTTGATATTTTATATTGGTGACATCCTAAATAGGAATACAATTATATCTCATCTAACATTGACTTCCAATTCTAATCCAATCAAATTTTTGACCAATAACAAGGCATTTTGATCAATTTAAGTAATTTGTGCACAAAGTGATTAATCATGCTTAAGAGATAATTAAACCAAATTGGAGCCTAATCAATAATTCCATGGAAAATTTTTGAATACTTATTTTTGGAAATGAATATTGAATATCTACATCATTAGATGACCTCATTTCTTGGGAAGACATCCCTACGCCATTAATGCCACAAGTATCAAGATTCATGCTTCCCATGCCTTCCATGATGCCCTCCATGCCTCTTGATTTCCATTTATTCCAATGTCATGATGAGGATAATTATAAACTTAATTCCAAAAATTTAATTAATCCTCAACCACACATCTCAATCTCAGGATGGATGGTTCAAGTTGATTCTAGACATTCTCAAAAATCTATAAATAGAGAGGCCATGAACATCATTTAAAATACATGATTATGCAAAGTTATAATGTAGAATTGATTATAAAGATTCATGAAACTAGTGTTATCATGCCAATTTATTCCAATCCAAGCCACAAGCCAAAGGTGTCAAGGAGAGATGGAGCTAGCCAAGCTTCCATTGCTAAGGACTTCATGAGCACAAGCTGAGCAAGCCACTATAATAAGCATTTTAGAGCATTCAAAGGAGGTAAAAGAATGTTTATTTTGAATTTTAATTGTGTGTTTTATTAATTTTTATTAACTAATCTCTTCCTAGTGTCTATACCTAGAGATGTTATGCTAGTTAGTGTGTTTCTTTCATTTTTTTTCATTTTGAAACTAACACCATACTAACCATCCTCTCTTGAGTCAAATTCTTAGTTCACATATGGCATGATTGGTGGGACCAGATGCATCCCACATATGAATAATATCATTATGCAACTTTAAAATCTTCATTTGGATTATTAAAACTCTTGAAATTTGATTTTCTAACTTTGTTTTTCCATTTTTCTTTGTCACTGGTTTACACAGTAACCGACATCGGTTAGTAAAACTATCATCAGTTAGATAGCTATCATATAACACTATTGGTATAACTGATGTCGATTAGATAACCATCATTGGTTATTAAGTGTAACTATCATCAGTCATATAGCTGATGTTAGTCATTCTATTTTTCTTAAAACATAAACCCAAGAGCTCTTTTTTTTTAAGTTCATTATTTCAAACCCAAAATAGCTTCAAGGCTAAAGGACATGGTAACATTTTTTTGTAGGACCAAGCTTGGAATTTTCTAAAAACATGTTTAGATCACCTTTTGCATGCTTAAAAATGAATTATGAACATTATTTTGGTGCTTATAGTAACATTTAAGGTGCTTAAATAAGTGTTTTTAGCATTAGTTTTCAAAGTTACAACTAAAAACAAGGGGTCAAATGAACACCACCTAATTTTCATTTGGGATTGAAAATGAACTCATCTTTACAAGATTTTTGTATTCACTTAGTTGTTTAAATTAGATTTTTTTTTGGCAAAAAGAGGGGTGTTGCATGTATGCTCTTCCATTTGTCCCCTTTAGGGAACCCTTGGAATAAAAAGTGCCATTCCTATTGCAAAAATCCTAGTCCAAGGCTTAGAAATAATTTCATCTAAAGCACTCCCCAAAAACTTGTCAAAGTTTGGGTGACCTTGAAAAGGACCCTAAAGTCTTTTTATTTCATGCTTTCTTTATTTTTATGCAAACTTAGCTTGTGAGTGGGATGTCATTACCTCCCATTAGTTATTTACAAAAGCTTTAACCTAAGGTTTCATCTCCCAACATTGACATCACTTAATCCTTTTGAGTTTCACATGGGATGTATCTATATTTGGACATCATAATACACTGAGCAAATAGGAAGATGTAGTGGTTATAAAAAAGACTAGACCTTTTTACAACTAGACAATACCATGGTCACCAAATTTCCATGATTATCTTTTGCATCATTTGATGTGAAAGTTATTAAGCAATTTATTCCCCTAGAAATGTTCAAAATATTTCTAGTTTAGTCAACCCCACATTTTCATACCCTTGCTATGATTTGGATGATTATACTTAGTGTATTTTGATCATTTTTACTTGGTATGTTTTGAGACTAAAACTTGTTTGTTTGATCATAATCCATGTCAAAACTAATTTGTCTATACATCACTCTTTTGTCTAAAGAGGTGTTATGCTAGCCATTTTATACTACACTTATTCCTTGAAATTTTTTCTAAAACTTGTTTGTGTGTGTGTCAGTTTGAGTTGAGAAGGGTAGTGTTATGTTACCCAAAACATGTTAAAACCATTTTGTCATTGAGTTGAATCATAACATAAATCACATCATTAAATCATGCTTACATTGTTATGCTACTCAATTTATTTCAAGACTTGTTTCACCTTGTATCAAAACCATTTGTTTCAAACCATGTCATGTCTACCATTTGGACCTTTGTCTTATGCCATCATGTTGTCCAATCTTGTCTAGCTTGATTGGTTAAATCCTAGTTTTCACTGTTGAGTTTTCAATTAGCCTTGTCAATTTTGGATTCAAACATTAATTGATTTTTTTTAATCCTTAATTAATGGGGCTAATACATATATCTTTCTCTTTTAGGTTGCATAAGTACAGTTACTCAATTACCCAAAACTGAAAACTATTGATGGTTTTTTTATTCAATGCCTATCATCATCATTGTTTGTACTTTTATTTGGGATAACATAGTCTTTCTCAAAATGCATTTTTCCTTATGCCTTATGACAATTGATCATATTTATGTTTGATTATGTGTGCCTGATCTATGTCAAAGTTGTTTCCAAACTTGTTAGATCAAAATAAATCACATCATGCCTTTGTTTCAAGTCTAGCTTTTGAGACTATTTGGCCAAAAGTCTGAGTATATGCCTATTTGTTTGATCCTATATTTCGACTCTGTATTTGGACAAAAGACCTAGCAACTCAACTTTTTCCTTTCCTAGTTTAGACCTTATTTGGAACACTTTGATTTAGACCTTTGGCATGCTAGTTTTTATTCAGGAACTTGACCTTTTATGCATATGACATTTGACATTAGACATTTGATGTTAGACTATTTTATGCCAATTCTTAGCACAAATCATTTTGGAGATACAAATCCACTTTGAGACCACATTAGAGATACAACTCCACCTTTTGACCAAGTTAGACTAAGTTTCAACCATTTGTCCTTTAGACATAGTTTTTTAGAGTTTGTAAAACTCTAAGCCCTTTTGTTTCAGATCTTTCATCATTTACATGGATATGTCTAGCTACACTTATGGTGGAGTCATGTACAATCCAAATTATGATAGAATGGCTACACAAAATCCAAATAGGAACCCCTATAGAGAAAAATTTTCTAAGGAGTTTTATTATTCTCCTTATAATACTCCATATGGGGAACATAGTCAAATTCCACAAAATCTAAATTGATACCTTGATTGGCATGAAGAGGCTTGTGAGGAGGAATTTGAAGACCCAAATATAGATAATTTTGTTTGAGAAATGGATCCATACCCTCTTTGCAATAATCAGTACATGGAACATAGTTAAGAACTAGCTTATGAGCCAACTCATGACAAGGATGATATGGTTTATTAGGAAGATTTGGATGCTTTAGCTTGTGCAAGCAATCAAGTTCCACAACTTCCTTTTATTATCCAATTATTGACTACTTCTAACCCTCCTTTGGATTACATGAGCTATCAATCTCTATAATATCTAAGGAATACCATTACTATTCCTAGACCTAGTCCTTTGACTTGTGTGAGAAACCAAGCTCTATAACACCCAACCATTCATATGCTGAGACCTCATCCTTTAGTTTTTATACGCAATAAAGCTCTAAAATGACCCTTCATCATTTTAAGACCTATTCCTTTGGCTTGTGTGGGAAATCAAGCTCCACACCACCCTATCATTACCATTTTAGGACTTCATCCTTTGGCTTATGCAAGCAATCATGCTCCCCAATGCCCTACCATTATCTAACCATAGGCTATTCCTCCTCTAGTACCAATACCATCCAAACCTCAACCAATCCAATCCTTTAAAGACCAAGTTGTTTTTAAAATTGGTATTATTTAACTCATTGGAAACCAAGGCCAAGACAACCAACTAATCCAAGATGTTTTTGTTAAACCAACCACTTATGATAAGTTAACCTGTGATGAATCACCTATTGATCCTATACTAGTTATTGAATAGTCCAACACTAATGAGCTAGTCTTTGTTGAGTCACTTTTTAATGATTATAACCACCTTTGGTAAAATCATTACCTCGAACATGTGCCTATTTTTCAAGAGCCTCCTATTAATAAGCCAGCCTCTGAGGAGTTATCTCTTGACCTTTTTCCCATATTAGAAGAGTCTCACTTTGGAAAACCAATTTTTTTGGATCCCATTATGCCATCACAAACCATTGCTTATCCAAAACCAAATATTCAACAAGACATAATTGTAATAGAGTACCTATTAGATGAAGAATTAGAGTTAGAATCAGGTTCTATTTTTGAATTGGCATCAGATTTAACATCAAAATTAGAATCAACATTAGTCTCAACATCAAATTCAGAATCCCTTGAGTTAGAATTAGATTCATAAAAAGAATATGTTAATAGATATTATAACATTGGTTATGCATGCCTCACAAATTAGTTTGAATACATTTGTGATCCTTCTATGGTTTTTGAAGATGAGTACTTCAGCTTCAACATAAGTTATCCTAGTATCTTCTATGAGGATTGTGTAGCATCTCACCATTCCATTACCATTTCATAGGCCATTACCATTAACCAAGATAGCCATATTATTGACATTCTATCTCCCATAAGTGTCAATTAAGATCAATAGAATCACACTTTATTGAATTGCATCCATGGTGACATAGTAGTTGAAGAAGAACAAAGAGGTTGAGACCACATTCATGTAGTAGACAAGTAGTCTCCTAGTGATACCTTTTTGGAGGCACTAGGGAATAGTCAAAGTCAAAACTTTGCGTCTTCTAGTGAAACTTTTTTAGAAGTGATAGAATAAAATCAAAGTCAAAAGCCAATGTTTATTAGTGGAACCTTATCAAAGGTGTTATGGGAAAATCAAGAAAACTTCATTGGTGAGAACCTCATTGAGGCACCAATAGCTAATCACATTAGTTCTTCACTATTTACTGAAGATAATATCAAAGATCAAATCAAAATAACTTCCTATCTATAACCTAATCAGATGGTAGCTACTCTTAGGCCAAAAAAATATAAAAATTTGATGGTTTTATTGAGATAATAAGTCTTTGGCCCTACCACAACCAAATGTATGTTGAATCTAGCATCAATAACATTATGTGTGATTGAAAGTCCTGATCTTCATTTGTTTCCCCACCATTACCCTTTCCATTATCATTTGCCATTCTATTTCAAAAACAAACCTACCATCCATTATTTGTCCTTGTTTACCATCCATGGCCACACTTTCCTTTGTAGAGGCTATAAGTATACCTTATCTCAATGTTTGAATGAATCAGAATCAATGACCAATGAAGATCACAAAGGCATTCTTGACAATCAGATTTACATCAAGTTCTTGAAAGAGTAGCTATTTAGATGAGGTGTGGGATAGAAATTAACATGATCAAGTATTATATTTGTATTATTTGTTGATTAGAACTTGCATCTCCCCATCAACAAGAATAATAAAATAAAAAACCACACCCAAGCCAAAAACATGTACCATACCATTTCATTGCCATGCCATTGTTATTGTTACATATCCTTTTACCATTGTTGTATATCCCAACCAATCACCTTATCACTTGGGGGAAACCCTCTTACCATTTTTTTAATCTATAAAAAACTATCATTATCCTAGAGAAAAACTGTGCCATTTAACCATTCCATTCCTATCTAGACCAAAGCCTATTTTTGGTCATCCTACCCAATCCTATTTTGGTATTGGTTCATTTAGTTCTTCCTACACCTTTTGTGAGAGGATTATAATCAAGTTTAAATAATTAATACAATTTAGGTTTCAATTATAGTCTATGAAAGTAGTATGACAATTGATTTGGTAAGATATATTTCATCTTTCATCCTATCAAGTTTGTTTATGTGATCCTGATTATAACTGCTTATGGTCAAATTAATGTCTCACTAGTCTTGATACTAATTATAACCACCTATGGAGAAATTAGTATCATTGATCTATGCCATTATATCCTAGTTATAAGCACCTATGGGAAAACTAGGGGCAACACTTGTTTATCATGCATTGTCACATCACCTTGCCATTACTATTTTCATTTGACTGACCATTTGCTAGTTTTGAGAACTTGTTGGGACCTAGTTGGTTTTTCTTCACCTTTTGTGTGGATGGAATTACTATGACTTGAGGTCATTTTGGGACTATGTGGGTCATGCTCAATTCATGTTGAGGTCACCTCAGTCCCCCTTTTCATACATTCTCATCATTTTATGAGTAACCTAAGACAAACACTCTCATCATTTTATGAGTAGGTATCTTGGAATTCTATAACAAGTGAAGATACCTCAAAATTCTAAAAACATTCATAATATTTCAAAATCCAAAAATATTTGTCATGTTTAAGCCTAGTTAATTATCTGAGATCTACCTTACTGGGGCACTATCATTGTTAGGATGCTTTCTTTTACTTTTATTTTTAGGCTTTCTATTTTTTTTGTTTATTTCAGGTTGTTTATTTGTTTGTTTATTCGCTTGTCTGTTTATTCTCTTTTAGCACTATTGCCTTGACTTATTCTATATGTGTTTATTGGGTGATTCCTTAAGCACATTATTATTGAGTCAATATATATTCATCCATTAACATTGTCATCATAGTTTTTATCATTAGTGCATTATTTTTTAGTGTTTATTGGATCAAGAGTTAGTCCTTACTCATATTTTGGCCAAGTCTTCATGGTGTTATATCATGAAGCCTACCATCACATTCTAAAAAAAAAATTAGCTTCAGAAATGTCTACAATTAATGGAGCTATAAAAGTTTTTCCTTGGCACCTTGGTAAATCCTCCCATCCCACCCTTGATCAAATCAGCCCATTGACCATTTTAATTGTATCATTGGTAGATACAACTAAATAATTTTTAATGATCAATATTATTCCTATATCCATATCTTTAATCACTTTACACCCACTCATCTTTAATCTATATTCCAAGTTATATCCTTGAGTTATGCTTTCTAATCATCCCTAACTAGGGCACCATTAGTTTTAGCTAATCCTGGTCTGCTTAATGATTATAACTGCCTATGGGCAAATCATTATTTTGACTTTTATTCATGATTATAACCACCTTTGGGTAAAAGCATCTTTTTTACATCAATGCATGAAAGAATTTTCTTATTTGGATTAACCTCAACCAAAAATTAATTCAACCTTTCTTCTCGTTTCTTTTTAAGGGACCACCCATCAACAAATGTGATGACCACTCCCTCAAGGGGGCATCATCCTAGGCTTCCCAAGTACCATTTGGAGATTTGTTCTTTAGTCATCATCTTATTTTTGGCATATAGGCCATCTCTCATTATTTGAGAAGACATTGCTTTACCTATGGTTTACAACATCTTCCCAAACAAGGGTAAACTATAGACACCTAAATCTGGCCACCAATGACCTATAATTAGGATTTTGGCCAATTTCCACCCAAAATACACAATTTGGCCTAAAAATACTAAAATGCATTAAATGATTTGAAAATAACATATTCAAGTGCTAATTTTGGCTAAAGTATCATTAAATGGGGCAATGCAACTTATGGGCTAGCTAACTTTGATTATATCATTTCAAGTCAAAATGCCAATTTTGTACCTAAGTGCTCAAGATTGCTCTTTCCTATCAAATCTCTTGCATGAGACATGTGCCTTTATTATTTTATATTGGTAACATCTTAAATGAGAATATAGTTCTAATGCATCTAACATTGACTTCCAATTCCAATCCAATTTAATTTTGGACAAATAACAAGGCATTCTGATCAATTTGAGTAATTTTTGCACAAAGTGCTTAATCATGTTTAAGAGATAATTAAACCAAATTGGAGCCTAATCAAGAATTCCATGGAAACTTGTTGAATAATTATTTTTATAAATGAATATTGAATATCTGCATCATCACGTGACCTCATTTCTTGGGAAGACATCCCTAGGTCATAAATGCCATAAATATCAAGATGCATGCCTCTTATGCCTTCTATGACGCCCTTCATGCCTCTTAATTTCCCCTTCTTCCAATGTCATGATGAGGATAATTATAACCTTAATTCTAAAAATTGAATTAAACCTTAACCACACATCTCAATCTTAGGATGGATGGTTCAGGTTAATTCTAGACATTCTCAAAAATCTATAAATAGAGAGGCCATGAACATCATTGAGAAGACATAATTATGCAAAGTTATAATGTAGAGTTGATTACAAAGCTTCATGAAACTAGTGTTATCATTACAAATTGATTCCAAGCTAAGACAAGCCATAAGCCAAAGGTGCCAAAGAGAGATGGAGGTAGCCAAGCTTCCATTGCCAAGGAATTCATGAGTAGAAGCTAAGTAAGCCAATATAACAAGCATTTTAGATCATCCAAGGGAGGTAAAAGAAGGTTTATTTTGCATTTTGGTTGTGTGTTTTATTCATGTTTTAACTAAGCTCTTCCTAGTGTCTAGGCCTAGATATGTTATGCTAGTTAGTGTGTTTCTTTCATTTTGTTTTTATTTTGAAAATAACACCATACTAACCATCCTCTCTTGAGTAAAATTCCTAGTTCACATGTTGTAGCCTGAAAAACTATCAAGAAAAGGCATCATGGTTGAACCTGAAAGAATTTGCATTACCTAGTCAAGAGAGGGAAGAGGATAATTATCCTTTTTAGATTTTTTTTTCAAATTTATAAATTCAATACAAAATCTAATTTCAGAATTATTATTTTTAAATGGCACCAGATTAGCCACCCATATAGAGTGCCTAATGGGAAACACAATTCTAGCATCTATCAATCTTGTGACTTATTTAAATATCATAGGTTCTAGGACTAGTTTCACAGGCCTTTTTTCTACCTAAAGGGTTTCCAATTTTCCTTGAGAGGTATAATATGAGTGATGACTCTTGGATCAAAGATCTTAAATTCATCATAAGACCAGGCTATGACACCTTTATATTGTGTTAGTATCTCTTTGGCTCTCTTATTTTTAGCAATTATGTAGGATTTTTCAACATTGACCAACTAAGGTTGATCTTGAGGGCCAAGATTAACTACATTTTAATCCTTCCCATTTACTTTAGGAACCTTAGGGGTCTCAACTAGTTTGTCTTGATCAAATAATCTCTCCAAGGCATTCAGGCCTTTAGGAATCTTATTATCATTCAATTGAATGACTCTACCATTAAATTTTCCTTCTCCATAAGTAATTTCATCATCCTCACCAATGACATGAGTTTAAAATGATCTTGAATTGGTCATGAAATCCAAGATCTATTGATCATCACTAAAGACTTGAAAATGATTCACATTATTTGGGACCGAAGGACAAGGTATCATCTCAATGTTGAAGTTAGGTGAGTCTTGGTCAAGAATGAGGTTGGCTACAACAGAGACAAGCTCATTAGCTTCTTTGTTATCCTCTAGGGATGGAGGTAATTTTAAAGGCATCAAAAGAATTAATTATATCCCAAACCCTAAATTTATACCTCTTAAGGTATGATAGTTTACATTGATATTTACTCTTCACCTAGTTGACTATGATTTCTAAATCACCATAGACTAGTATTTCTTTGACTTTGTTTTTGATAGAAAATTACAAACCTAGGATGAGATCCTCATATTTATTAAGGTTATTAGTACATGGAAATTGGAGCCTATAAGATGCATGATATTTCTTATTAGCAGGACCAGTTAGGACAACACCAACCCTAGACCCAGACTTACACCTAGCACCATCAAAATGTATCTTCCATAGCCCAAGCATAACATGAGAATCTTTAGGATCACTAAATTTGACAATATCTAGGGTGAAAACCTATAATTTTGAGTCAATTATGTTGACCCTTTCATTCATAACATTGTACTCAGTGATCATGTGCTTCATTCTTGGTTCTCTTTCAACCCTGTTTTGGTTAGGAACTCCCTTCTAAGGTAGTCATAGCTGTGAACAATCAATGGACATATATATATTTAAAGCATTTATCCACTCTCTGCTGAAAATTAATCCATATGCATCAGGGATATCGATAAATTTGATATCAATAAATTATTTTACTCTAGGATCAGAGGCCAATTGCATGTGTACATTTAATAATTCTATAACCACTTGACCCTAGATTTGTGTAATTGGGTGATGACCCTATCAGACTTAAAAGGGGTCAAGCCAAGTTATTTTTAAATACCTATTGGCATGATATTTTTGGATGCACCAAAATATAATAAATAATTATGCAAATTCTTACCAATCATCCTGACTATGATCAGGGAAGGATATTTCACCTTAGCTTTGTGTAGAGCCACATTAGTATTGTCAGTTATGGGTGGTTTATTGGATTTATTTAACAATGATTCCAATAAGAGGTCCTTTTTTCTATGATCTGTGTTAATTCATGCAATGTGATGTTAGATTTTATCTTCTTCATGTCTTCAACAATATTATAAATAGTCTTATTTGAAGAACTAGGAACACCAACATTATGCTTGGAGGTACTCCCTTTGTGTGGTTCTATATCATTCTTGAAGAAGTATCTGGAGGAGTTCCAAAGTTATTTGGAGGTGTTGAGAGATTCAAGGGCTACATCTACTCTCTATTCCTCAAAGGATAAGTCTTCTTTAAGAATTGTTATAAGGCATGGATATCTCCTCAAGGACATCATCAAGTTGGTTGTCCTCTTGAAAAGGGAATTCAAATGCTTCAACCATGTTGACTTGATCAAATGATTTGGATCCTAAGGTACCTACATCAATATCCTTATTAGGGACCACTTTAAATGTGTCTAACTCTTCTTGAAATGCCTCAAAAGCTTTACAAAACTCAATGTAATCAATCTCACCATGTTTGGTTGTACAGTGCACTCTACAATAATTAGGTAAAGTAATGTTAGTAAGATTAATATCCATGGTTTTCTTGCTATAAAATGTTTCATTAGCATTTTTTATAGAAACTTTCATTCTAAAACTTATTATTAGGTCTATTAAACCTTTAGAATGAGAAGTTCCTACTAGATCTCTCTCTCTAATATTTCCAACTTATTTTTGTAGCTAAAGGAAATTAGTGATTAACTTTTAGAACATTTTTAGGATAGACTCATTCTCATTCTTAGGAGTGTTAGAATTATGAACCTAGTTATTGTTAGTACCAATAGCTGGTACTAAATTTCTTTGATCATTTGTATTGAAGCCATTATCAACATGATGACTTAAGAGTCCTAAATTTTGGTTAGGATGAGCATGACTCAAATGCAATTGATTTAGGTTTAGGATTTGATTCAAGGATATAACATTCTAATTATTGTTAGGGAAGATGTTTAGAGTGGGAAAATGTGGGTTGATATTTGGAACAAAGTAGGCCATTTATCTTTGGGGATGCATTTGATCACTAATGATCACTACTTCAAAATAAACCCTGAATAATGAAGTTATAGGTGGAAGAGATCTTTTCAATAATATATAAGTCATAAGATCTACTACATCTTTGTATATTTCTAGAGCTAAAGCATCATTAGGCTTATAAGGCTCTATAGTCCTACTATACATTTTTTGGAACCTAGAATTAAAGGACCTTATGGGCTCATTTGCATCCCTCCTAATGGTGGTGAGTAGGTGGTATATGACACATGGACTAATAATTTTTCCAAACTGATTTATGAAAATATTATTAAAATCATCTGAGCAGTAATGTAATTGTTAGGAAATTTGAGAAACCATTCATATGTAGCATATTTAAAATTAAAGGGGAATACCTTTTATGTTACATCTTCATGTGTGACATGTAACAACCTTAAAGCATCTTTAAAAAATTTAATATGATCTTCAACAGTTATAATACCAGTTGGGCTAAATGTTGAAAAATATTTCTCAAGATTGAGTGGGAGATCATGTCCACACCTAACATGTTGATTGAAGATTCTTCCAACCAATCCATACTTGGGAAAAGGTTGAAGGTAGGGGTACCTTGAAGAGGTGAAGTTGGAAAATATTTGGAATGTCTATGCCTACCTCTATGTCACCTGGTTCTTCTATGGACTTCTAGCTCAAGAAAAGGTTCTCTTATCTCTGAATGTGATCTTATCTGAATCCTTGGCAATTCTAGCTTGAATATTGAAGATTTTGTTTAAAATAAAATATGTCAAGTTAATCTTTATAAAGAACAAGGATTCAACCTACACATTAAGCTAATTTTTCAAATATTTATATAAATAATAGTAAAATACACCAACCTTTGACTAAGTTAGCTCAAATATGTGTCCAGTTATGCAAATATGTCCTATCTTTGCAAATCTAAGCTCAAATGAACCTAGATATAGGAAATATATACCAATCTTTGATCAAAACAAGTTATTCTAACCTCAAATACTATGGATTCTGATATCTTAATATATCTTTACAAAAATTAAGCATCAAACTTCAAATAACTATGATCTTTGTCTATATTAAGAACCAAGATGGGTCAAGTACCATGAAGGTTAGTGACCTTCACACTTTTGAGAAAATAATTACATAAAGGTGCAAAGATAATATCAATCTTTAATAAAAACATACTCAGATTAGAAAATATTAAACCAATTCACAAAGATGGGCCCTCCTTCTAGTGCCAACAGAATGTTGTTCCTGGTGATGCCTCTAAATGTATCATAGGTTCCCCTAGTGTTCAAATAACACTTCTTATTTTAAAATTCTAGGAATTCAGAGCATGAATAGAAAGTTTTGGTAACTTATGTTGCATATGGTGAAATAACAATAGAGAAATGTTTAATTATTTCACAAAATTTATATTAATTTATGGTTGGGAGCCACCATGGTCCAAATATTTGTGAAGTGTAAGTATATATGCTAATACTAATGAATTATGATCAAAGTTTAAACTACAGACTAATTCTAAATGGACATTTAAAATGAAATATAAAATAAAGTGGTATAGTTAAAAAAGAATCAAAAGAGAAGGGTAAGGTAGAAAAAGAATACGTGATTGTTAATCTTAGCCTCAAACATTATGAAAAAGTTTCAATTACAACTAAGTATGAATTAAACCAGTATATCGTGTAAAATAGCATAAGCTCAAATCTTACTACACACTAGGTAAATCTCTAAGGATGATATAAATAAGTACAAGTAAGAACTGAATTTACTTTAAATATTTTCTACCACACTTAAAATAGCATGTGCACATCCTAATGTGGAGAAAATAAAATAAAACAAATTTAAGATCATTCAACTAATCTAGCATAGTCACAAATTATCAACCTTGTAATCAAATATGCAACTTAGAATTCATAGAAACCATTTAAATGTAAGACTTTAGATTAGAAATTGAGATAAAAATCCATATAATAGTTAACACAAACAAACTCGGCCAATATTTTCAAAATTCTTTGATTGTATTAACTACCTAAAGTGTACAATTTTTTTTGAAAATTCCATCTTTTTCAAAATGGTAATATTGTCTTTTATAGAAGGACAAGGCATTATATTAGTCAGTTGCAAGATACAAATGTACAAGAAGTAAAGACAACTATCCTTTTTCTACAAAGTTCTAGAATACACTTGTTTTTTTAAAATAGACTAACCTAGAGGAAAATATGCTAACTAACTAGTATATGCCTTTAAAAAAGAATATTCCATTTTCAAATTATTACAATGCTTTATAGAAGTGGAATACTAACTAACTGTTTGATGGGCCATGCACCTAGGAACTTGCTCTTTGTTTCTCAAGGATATTCATAGCCTTTTGATGCTCCTCATTAATAAGTCCTAAATCCGCAACTGGACTTAAGAGACACTCTTCTTCCTTGTCAGCTAGATCATTCAAATCCTTATCATTCATAGCCATAGCTTCCTTAATGTTATTGGCCTCAGTTATCCTTTATTCTGCATTAAGGATCATGTCTAGGATCCCATTATTATCTACCCCAAACTAACCTTGACTCTTTCTTCTTATTTTTTGAGTCACCAAAGTAGCCCTATGTTTGAATTCAAAATATTCTATAATGCCAAGGGCACTTATTTTTGTGGGGTTGGTGATCATGGTACTGAGTAGCTGTTCAATTCTTTCAATTAGCTCCTCATCATCTTTCAAGAGTCTCTCTAGTTCTTATGACCATGTAGTTAAACTCTAAATCTTTTCAATAACTATTCCAAGGATTGCATTCAGATGTCCCAAACTAATTATTTTAAACCCAAGAATCTACCTTTTAATCTAGATGTTGATTAACCCTATTATTTTATCCTCTAAGGCTTGCCATTAGGCTATTATACCCTTAGCCACTTTTTTTTGCCACACCAATGCACTCTACCTTAGCTTCACTATTTTCATTGCATCAAACATGTCAAATAAGGATTCATCAAGCATTTTAACCATTTCCTTAGGCACTGATAAGATAGCTTATGTTTCTAAATTCTCTTTTTCCTTATTTAAGGTATATATTATTTACTTCATGCCCATGATGCCTTCCCTAACTTGAGCTAAGTGAGCCTCAAATAATTTTTTAATATCTTCTACATGAATGAGATGCTCACTAGGTCTCTAACCTCCAACTGGAGTTAAGCCTAAAAATAGCTTGACCTTTTGAAAGGTGATTATATAGTCCCTTCCATGGCCTTTCTATTTATCACTATTTCTAATCCTGATGTCTCAACATTGAATTAGACCTTGGTAGTTAGTTCTATGTACTTCAGATGTTCTAAGACCTCTATATTTGTGTTGCTTAATTCTCTTGGAGAATTCATTTGCTTGTTATTTGACCTTGTAGTGGACACTTTTATTCTCTCTTCCTCCTCTTTTATCAAATCTCTTATCCATGGCTTGATGTCATCATGCACATCAATATTGATAGTTTGGGTCAGGGCCCATGAGTGAGATACGAAGGGGATATTCTACATTTTCCCATAGATGAACCAATTAGGAATGATTAGTCCATGGATGGGGTATTCCTTATTAAATAATTTGACTTCACTCATGGGGTGAGTGAGAGTAAACTATGGCTTCTTTAGTCTAACTAAGACTATTGCCAATTTTTCCTTTCTCTTCTTCAATGGTCTCACTAAGACTAGGTCCAAGCTAACTTCTTTCCCTTTTTCTTTCTTAGCCTCACTTTTTTGGGCCTAGGATTCTTCATATTTATCCACCTCTTCATTAGATCCATAAGATTTAGCAAGGACCTTTTGGAAATCCTCCACTATCTCATCAGGCTCAAGGGCAATCATGTCTAAGTACTCAGTGGGAGATGTTGGTCCTTAAAGTAGGGTTGAGGATGATGGTCCCTCACCAGGCCTTTATTTTATATTTTCCTTCCTATGACCTTTTGTAATCTATTCTTGTTGTTGTGTCACTTTCATCTATAGTTGATCTAGAGGGGGTCTAGAAGGTTTTAGGCAATAAATGGTACTATAGAAGTCCCATCTAACATATGTCACCTAGTGGCTTCTCATTATTGGTCAATCTATGTTCAAGTTTGACATTATATCTCTTGAACCTTGACAATACCTCCTCAAAAATATTGGCCCTGATGTGTAGAGTGTCATAGGGATCAAGTTGATGTTCATAAACTGGTTTGGGAAGTTATTTTTCAAATGCTTGGTGACCTTGTCATTAAGATCTCACTACCTTGGGCCATCTAGTTGAAATCTAAAAGAGTCCCTATTTTTGGCAATAGTGTCTACATGTTTTTTATCTTGTAAAATAGTTCTACCAATTATCAAAGGAAAGGGATGGAGGAGGCCTTTCCTTTTCTCCTTGTACGCTCCATCAACACCATGAAGAAGTTAACCTACAATCTCTTGATCTACTAGTTTGTTGGGAACATAGATGGGAAATTTATAAGGTTGAATCAAAATCCCTTTAATTTTTATCATAGTTCAATTTTGGTACAACTAGATGTCTCCCATTAGCTCTATATATTTATTTATTAGAGGGCTAATCTTGGGCATGAGGGACCCTATAATGGTTTCTACTAAAGAAAGATAAAAACAATCACAAATGAATTGCATGTGGTGTTTATATTTGAAAATGTGTAGTTTTGAATAATGATGGGAGACTATAAATATGCCTTCAGGTGACCAATTTTTGATATGAGGGATCCTAGTGGAGGCTAGCAAGGCATCCAACAGATAGGACATCATGAAAAATTATGTACTAATCTTCTTCTTAATGGTTATGAATTGACATCCTAGATGGTTTTTGATCATTACTCTAATTGGGGGAGTGATCTCTTTTTATACCATGAAGTAGACATAAGATACCCAACTCTTATTGACATAAGTGGTTGAAGGGAATCTAGAGATTTTATTCAACAGAGTCATAATTACCCTAATCCCTTTTTTTTGGGAAACTAGTATGTTTCTTGTAGGGTCCTAGATCACATGGTTCCCTTAGAGCAACCAAGGCCTAAGGATGGTGTCTAAGTCATTCTTTCTATTCCATTCCTTAATGGTAGGTAAATACACATGGGGTTTTCCTGGTTGGTAGTATCTTTCAAAAGATAATGGAGATATGTATGCAATTCTCCTTGAGCTCCCTTCATGAATTATCTAGTCATTTTCAATTCTACAATATTTTAAAATGGGAGAAAGGATGTCAATACAATGGAGTACCTCAGGTTTAGTAGGAGCATGATGGAGACTAACCATTTAGACTACAACTCGGTCGTAGTATCTTTTGTTCATGGTGGTAATCTTTTATTCCTCCTTTGTGATGGGTTGCATTTATTAAATGGTCCAAAAGAGTTCAAACTAATTTTTATTACCTATGTTCAATGTCATAGTGTCCAAGTATATGTATTTAAAAACCCTTCTCTCATTATCTATGGATAGATATAATTTTATCTCATCCCTTAGTTGTTGCCTCTAAGCTGCCATGGCTACTAGACTTGAAAATTGCTCATGATTAGATTTAAAATGGTCTTTGGGTCAATTCTTATCTTTTAACTTATATTTGAAATCCTTTTAGCTTAATTGTGATCAATCCAAGCTCAAATTAGGTCATTTTAGGGCTTTTGAATATTTAATGGTAATATATTATTTAAACTTAGGCTCATTTATGCCTCAAATTTGATTTTGACCTTTGCCTTTATATGTTTGCATTTTTTACCACATAAGATCTTCATTTTTTTCGCTTTGTGCTTGTATGGTGCTTATTTGGCATCTATCTAGCATTTTTGTAGCATTTTTCATAAATTCCATCAAAGCACTAGTCATTATTATTTAAAATTTGTCCTTTTATTTTGCATCATTGGATCATTTCCCTTGGATCAATACATGCCATTGATCATGATCTAAGACCTCACATATTATTGATCATCTTTATATCAAGATCTATAGTTTTTCTACTTGGCACCTTCATGGGATTTCAAGTTATGTACTCTATATCAATCACATATTGAATGTGCATATTTCACATTTCAATCCCCTAGGCTCTCAAAGCTCTACTAAATAATTGTCAGTGATTTCATGTCATTCAATCATCTGAGCTCAATGAAGCATGAACCATTGATCCTACAAGACACATGAACTTTAATCAATGCAAGGTCGTAGAAAGGAATTTAGGCTAAAATATTTTAAGTTAAGTTTATTTTATGTTAAGAAAACACATAGTAGACTTAGGTTAAAGTATTTTAAGCTAAGTTTTAAAACATGATATCAAAGTGGCCCTTTCAAATAATGGAAACACATGTATTTACCTAGATAAAATATTATATGATCTTGAATTTGATGGTCTCATGGATGTCAATGAAAGCCTCATGGATGTCAAATGACATTCACAAGAATGTCAAATTTAAGCTCATGAAATTCTTGTATTTCGTAGATCTTGGATTCAATTTACTTCATTTAATCAAGGGATTCACAATGAATCATGGGCCATAGATCATTATCTAAGAATTTACACATCAATGGTTTGAGGTTTTATTAATGTTAAGCTTCATATATGAGAGCACCATGTGGTAGCTCTATGGGGATTCCTAGGCCTTTTGACTTTTTGTCATTGTGTTTGTTATGTTGGATCCTTGGTTTTTATGAGGTGATATCCATCAATCATGATCTAGATGCTCACACATGATTTTTCTAAAGGACCAAATGCTTAAGTTCATCAAGTTTTCCTCACTCCATCAGATTATCCCCTCATAATGAAGTGTAGGCCATCAGATCTATAAAGAAGTGAGGTATTTAAGTTAGGACCCTAGTAGATATAAAATTAGGCTAAATAATTAAGTATAAGGTATCATTCATGTTTATAAACATTAATGGGGCCTTAGAATTGAGACTTTAGGCTAAATAGGTAATAAAGGGGACCATGCTAACAATAGTTAGACTTGGTTAGAAATAAAATAAACAAAAAGGGGAAAAATAATGAAAGGGGACCAAGCATGATTTTAGACTAGGGTTTGGTCATGTTATAAAACATGACTAAGCCTTAGCATAAAATTGGTCTTAAGTCAAAAGTAAATTTAAAATATTCTTTCCAAAAGTGTTCTCACCAATATTTGGATCAAGGACTTAAGCTAGGGTTTTCTAAAATCAAGTCTTTATAAAATTAATCTTTGTATGAATTTTCATATACCCAAGGCAAGTAAAAGCTTGAATTAAGATAAACTATGAAGATCCAATCATGACCCATTCATAAGGGCTCCATGAAACTTGCAACTTATCACATGAAGAGAAATTATTAGTAGCATTAAATGACCTTAAAGCAAAACCATAAATAAATGGGCAAATTTAATTAGGGATGGATGATCTTCAAACCATAATAAAGATTAGAACATCAAGATCTCAATACTAAGGTTCAAAATATCTCAAGGGTCCCAATTTTTAAAAAATGGAATATGTTGACCTCAACACAACCATACCAAAAATTGAACCAACTATTGTAGTATATTGGGTCAATAAAATCTATAAAAGTTCATGGGGTATTAATAAAAAAAAATCGTTGATGTGGTAACAATATATAAAAGAGTTTTTAAATCTAAAAATGATTTATATTTTGTAATATTAGGAACATGTTATATAGCATATGTACCCTAGATATGTCTTATGTTTAAAATATGTATAAAAATGGTACCAATGTATATATTTTTGTTAGAATTATGATCTAAATCATATAATTTTGTGCTTTGGCCAATTTTTAAATTTATGTGTGGAGGGCATGCTTCCAAAGCATGCCCCCACTATATATGGATAAATATGAAAGCTAATATAAGTATTGGAGAACATGTTTCCAAAAAATTCCCCCACTATAATTTGGAGATGTTGAATATTTAATAGGTGTGTATAAAATGCTTCCAAATCATACCCCAACTAAATTTGATAACTGTGATTGTGTGGAATCCATACCCATATGACATGGCTCTAATGAATTTAAAATTTGATATAAGTACCATATACTGAAAGAGTGTGGAGAACATACTTACAAAGTATTCCCCCACTAATATTCCTTCCTTTGATGTGAGGGAAACATATGAACTTGTAGTTAATTCACCTCAAAAGGATAAGACAACTGCATAATTTATGAATGGAAAACTATAGCATCTAGAAGGAACATGTCTAGGTAGATATATCATAGAATCAATGTGATCACATAAAGGCCTAAGATGCATGATAAAGATCATGGTAATATATAGATATTAATAGTATAATCTCAACAATAAAACAAGCTCACACAAAAGAGCACTCAAAATCAAGTCGAAATGTAATGGTCCAAAGAAATTACAAACAAGGGGCATGTTCGAATGCTATAAAATATAAGGGACATGACTTAGTCAAATGCATATAAAGGAAATAATGACATATTCAAATTTCCATACAATAAAAAATGAGAAATTAAGATTTCAATGAAAGCATACATAAATATGAGGTCCACAATATAAAAAGAGCATATTAAATTTCTCAAAAGAATAAGATAATAGCAAGGTAAGACACTTAATAAAGTTCATAAAGTAAAGCATAAGTAACTATCATTAACATGTCATAGTAGCCCATGGATGAAACATGTTAGGAAAAAAATGTCAAGTGTATAGCATATTAATTACCCTATTTAATATTTAATCATGTATAAGGCATGTGTAATTACATATTTAAGATCAAACATGATAATGAAATGTGATCATCAAACCATATAACTTGTGTGTATCAAAATCAAATAAGTATATGCCCTCAATGTCTACATGAAATAATTAGAAGGAAGGCCCATCATCTGAAATAGTAATCTATATTGTATCTATGTATGCACATATCAAACTCAAGTAGAAGCGTGACACACGTGTGTATAGGAGTAACAAAATGTGTCAAAAAAATGGTATTTTTGGAATTTTTGAAGAGGAAATATGATTCTATCCAATGGATGGTCATAGATATCTCCCCAATGTGAATCTTACAACCTTAATTTGGATCTTTTTCATGGTTTTCATCTTGATTGAATAGGTTAAAAAGGTATATAGCTTATTCTTTTTCACATTTTGTATATGTATTAGAATAACTAGTGTTATCATTTGGAAAATGTATTACTTTACCTTCATGGGAAAAGAAAAGTCCTTAATCATTTTGATCAAATTTTTCTTCCATTTGGTATATAAAAAGAGTTCCTAGTGTAATCAAATATGGATATGTGGTACGCATAACCCAAACTTGTGTTTGAATTACTTTAGGTCCACAAGTAATTGGTAATATTTTACTCCCTAAGTCTTTCCAACTGACTTTTTGTTGCAATTTTTATGGACCAAAACCAAGATGATGAAAGTTTTTTATATTGTAAGTAGTTTTTTCTATGTACTATTAATATGGCTATGCTAAAAATACACACCACCCACAAATAAGGTGATTGTCAAATCTTGTTTATCTGGATGTTGGTTATTTTTTTAATGATAAAACTTTATTTTTGTACATTATATGCCAATTGTAATTTGAGGTCCTTTTTTGAATGATTTTTCATATGATTTTGTAATATTTTCTATTTTTGGTGATCACTAGGTTGTGAATTAGATTCCTTTGGAGGATCCTCAAATGTAAACTATTGGTCATTGATAAGATCTTCAATCTTGTGCTTCAACGTAAAGCATCTACTTTTAGAATACCCTAGTTCTAATGATAATCACAATAAGAATTTGTACCATATCCATTGGGTATAAGTTGACTCATATCAACCTCAATAGGATGAGAGAGAGATATAATTTGACACTCTAGTAACCATGAGAATAATGAAGATTGGGACTCAAATAGATGTGCTAATTAGCTCCTTAGTGCATTAGATAAGATAATATGGTTTTATAATTGTGTAACATATTTTTATGAAAAAACCCAAACCATGATAGTTTGTATTATTTTTAGTAAAAATGGGTTGAGTTATGCCTTTCATGATTTTAAATAATCCTTGTCCCTTGTACCCATATTTGAGCAAATGTTGAGAACCAAAATTAGTATTATAGGATTGCAGTGTAAGACTATTATTTTGTTGAACCATTTCATCATGTTTAAATGGATTAGTATCTATAGATATATTATCCTCCTTTCCAAAGATTATATTATGTTCAGCTTATTTAATGGATTTCAATATGAAGGCCACATGTAGTGATTATACACTCCTTGGTAAGGTTGTCATATGTAATGCTATCATAAAAATGTCCTTATAAGGTGATGACTTGTGTAATAATTATAATAGTGAAAATTAATTCATAGCCTCATTATATGTCTTTGGAAGTTTTGACATATTATCATGTTGAATTTTTTGATTATGAGAAGGAAGTTATGTTTTCAAAGGTAAGTCTTGATAAATGATATTCCTCAAGGACACTTATTTACATCTAAAGGTAATAATATTTGCATTGTATTTTAGTTTTTACATATTATCTATGAAAGTAGCCAATGGTATACCAATTGGTACTTGGGTATCACATAATGCCTAATATAGGATATTGTTATAGATAATGGAGTGATCTAGAAGATCAAAAATTCAATTTTAGGATACATGTTGCCTAATTTATCAATAAGGCCAACTCCACCTCTTATGATTTTAGGTTTAGATAGACTTGTTCTAGTGTGTTACAAAAGGTATTTTGAAGAGAGATTAATTGTTGTTTCCACTTTAAAATCCTCTCATGATTGGCATGGATTTTCTTAATATATTTGATAAGGAAAATAATTATTAAATAATATAAATTATAAGTTATTGAACCATGAAATAACTTACAGATATATCCATAGTAAACATGATTGTAAAATTACAGTAATCAGGGATCAACAATAGAAAATCAAAAAACCTTGGTTTTCTTAGGGTTTGATATTCAAAGATCAGGTTCACCAAAATGTGTAACCCTAAAATGATATATGTTATCTTATTATTATACATATATTTTATTAAATGGAAATATATAAATTAAATGACACAAGGATGATAATCAGATCTATAACAGACCAATTAAATGTTAAACTTAGATATAGGCATATGTTGAATTCATAAAACTGAGATAGTATAAATATGTAAAGTATAAATAAGCTATGTATAGAAATAACAAGGAAGTAATATAATTATTTGTTTCTAATGTTGACATAGAATGAATATAAAACATGAAGGAATAAGGTTGGAAGATAGTTCTATAATAGTCATCAGATTCTATATATGACACTTCTAAAGCTTGGGACACTAACACATCATTAGATAGTTATGTCAATCCTACTATATAGGTTCAACATAAGTGTTGCATATAGAATACCTATTGAAAATGGATGTGACCACCTATATGATCCTAGGTTTTTACTCACCTTTGCTTTGGTGCATTCAGATATGGATCATGGACCATTACTCCTTGTGAAATGTTGAAACCCTAATTATCCATCTTCATAGTAACCTTAGGAAAAAATGGGTTAGTGGGTATATGGTGTCAATCTGACCCTAAATATCCCAATATAATTAGGCGATATCTATATATCCAATACTCCAAAAGAGGGCCTTAGACTCATGTAGTTTTCCCCTACATGTTAACTTGTGTGTAAATCATGCAATATGTGGAAATCAAGTACAATAGTGACCTAGCTCTTAAATTATAAAATCAGACTCGTGGGCTACTCCTTTAGTACTTCATACCTATATATGTGATTTACCTATGATTGGTATGGAAATGTGGAATTTTTTTTCAATTGAATGAGCTTGGAATTCTCTTTAGTAAGAATACTTGGTATTGTTCTCACGTTGTTAGGTGAGGAATGAATGAGGGTTGATCTTGTATTTATATCAATTCCTTTAGATTAATATCTCACATTAAATAACTTGGGACAACTATTAGGATATGTTTAATTTGAAAATTAGATGAATTTATGGCATTGGTCATGTGCATTGGGTCAGGACACTAATGTAAATATTAGTGTCTAAGGATCAAGGAAATAAGTATAGATTCACAACTTGTAGAGGTGGAAGATAAATACATTTCAAGCATTATGGGAAATATAGAAGGTTTGTGTTATAAAAAAAAGATTTGTTGGACTAATATATAGGTCAATAGGCATAAGATAGAGTAGATGCAAGACTTGTGTAAGTGGGAAAGGTCTATAATTGAGAAGAACAACCAAGGTCTAAGTTTTCCAATTGTAAAATACTAAGGTACTATATAATCATAAAATAGTGTCTATAATATTTTATATCCTTTTGTGTGTATCCAATATATTTTAAGAGCATCATGATCCAAACATTCTTGTTTTAACCATTCGCAACCATAAAACTAAGTATAAGGTGCTCATTGATGTGAGATCATATGAATAATGTATAAAAATTTAATTGATCATTGACACTCTCACTATCATCAAATGTAATAATAATTTGTTTTTATAATATGCATGTAATGTAACCAATAATCATGTCAATTATATAATTATATTTCTCAAGAGAAGGATATGTATGGTACATATGTATAGACACACAAATTAACAATTATTGCTAAAAAATACACTTATGACCACTTATTTCAAACCTAATTCCATGGTTGATGACCACCATTCCTATGATTCCATGTGAATGACCTATTCCTATAAGAAAATAATGACCACTAAATGTTCCTATTTATCATTCCAAAGAACCTATGCTCATCATAGGCTCTATCCATATTTAAAACTTAATTGTATTTGTTCCTTAGAAAATGCCAATATTTTAGGACTATCTTAACCACTATAGTGTTTTAATTCACCAACCACATCCTCCCAAAAAATAATGGATAGTTTCTAAAATTCAAAATCATGTAACATGTCACACCACACATTTTTCAATTCCCATTCAAAGGAATTCCAAATTGATCACTCTAAAGCACATTTTCAAGTAATTTTTCCACTAGAGGCTCATATCAATGAAAAGCACCAGATTATATATCTCAACATTGAGATAAAAGCATATATTATTCCTAATTCATAGTCCACATATCCCTAGTATCCATGAGCTAAGTTTGTGTACACTCCCAAGGTCATAAGTCATTGTCAAAGAACATAGTCACTCCAAAATTACACTAACATCTAGAAATATAATATTATTTCACAAACACCATTGTGACATGGGATACTACATGGATTTTTATCCCTCTTTGTAATATTCGTAAATAGGTAGTGCTCAATACAGGGGTGTTAAGGTCTATAGATACTTCAATCACTAACCCCTTTTCCCATTCATGTTGTTTGTTATTCATGTCTTCTGAGTTAGGGTTCTAAGGGAGGAAGAAGATACATAGTGTCTTCTATGATTAATTTCATAGATATGATCATACACATAAACCTATAATAAAAAACACATAGACCCAAATCCTACCATATGTTTGTCCTCCCTATAGACACTAGCACAAACAAACCTTGTCTGGATAGTGTGACCTTATCCCAAGTGGACGTAAAACCATGTTCTTGACTCACAATGACCTCACATAGTCTTACACTGAATTTAATACTTTCACTTACATTCCTATAATTTCATATTTATATCTAAGTGATCCTTCTTTGGTACTTCCCATTTTAGCATATCTCCAAATATAGTGATTTACAAATCAAAACATCTTATTTTATACATTCTAACTTTATGTATTAGTTTGTCATAATTAGAATTAAAACTATTTTAATCCCTAAATTTTATAAAACTTATTGGTGCACCTATTTATATTAAATATTACAAACCCTAACCATATATGTTGTTAGGGCTTCTTTCATGATTTTTTTATTTCCAATTATTGTATTAGGGTTTCATATTTGATAAATTCTTTTATAGCAAAAATATTCCAATTTTTAATATCATATTCTATGAAATCTAATAAATTTATGTATACCTCTTTTATATTAAGCTCTAGGATAAGTGGTACTCAAGTTGAGCATACTCAAATTTATTTTGATAAGGCACATAAGATGGATAAGAATAATGGTATATTAGAACCTTTATATACTGTTAAAAAAACTAAATATGTAGAAGTGAATGACAATACATGTGAGCATGAATGATATAATCAATACAACATTAACTCTCAAGATGAGCATCAAGATGAATTACCACATTTAGATGATGAAAAACCACTGATAAATAGAGTACAAATTATTAACAACTTTCAATAATAAATTTTTGATCAACATCATGATTATAATATAATATTTCAAACTCTTTTGGAAATAAAAAGTGCAGGCATGGATAATGCATTTGATACTTTAGATACTATGGGTTCCTTACCTTTCTCTACTTCATTTTATACAAATATTCCTCTACCATTTATTATGGGGGTAACCCAAGGGTTCACAAAAATCATTTTTCTCATTCCTACTTAGTCATTTTTGACACCAACTTTGGTTATCACACATTCTAATCTTGATGTATAATATTTTATGCAATAGGTTCAAACCTTGAAAACTAAGGTGTTAAATTTTGAACAAGGTTCTCAAAAACCTAATCAGGAACATAACTCACAAAAATTATTGCACATTCTATTGTCTCAACATATTGCAACATATCCTATACCAAATTTTTTTTGATACCTAAGATTTATTGTATGATGAAAAAACCAACCTCAAGAAACATTTGAGATAATTTATTACATGTTTGGATTATGCATCCAACACTATGTTGTTGACCAAGTTATTTCCCACAAGTTTAAAATAATATATTCAGATAATTTTATGATTTACCATGTTATTCATTTCATACATTCCATTATTTGGTAAAAAAATTCCTTGCACATTTCTCAATAAATATTAGTGAAAATATTTTATGTGAATAAATTAATCAACTTAAACAAGCATTCAATGAGCTTATTGTACAGTATGTCGTAAGGTATAAGACCATGTTATCCAAAATTACAAATCTTATGGTAGATAAGGAATTGAAATACATTCAAATGATTTTTTCTTAAATCTTCACATGAATCTATTATGTTTAATAAGTTTCTATAATTCATGAATTTATGTCATATAATTAAGTAAAGAGAGGTCAAGTTTTTGGAAATGAAAAAACTTAAATATGAAACCAAGACACTTTACACTTCTCATGCATATAATTCAAGTAAGCCACCATACAAGGTGAAAATAATTGAACATAAGAGTAATCAACATGCAAAATTAAGTGTAGTTTTATAAACTACTCCAAATATCGTATTATCCACTCTTCCAAGGAGATAATTTACCAACTTACCATAAGCTCCATACAAGGTTTTATAAAATTTATTAGAATGTAACATCATATCAATCCCTCCCACTAAATATTTTTATATGAGTAAACCTATACTAAAATAATTTGATCAAAATTATTTTTGTGATTATCATAGAGCACTAGGTCATACCATAAACAAAAGCATTAGTTTGAGACATAAGATTGAGGAGTTGATATATGAGAACATTATTTATGTGAGTGTACCTTGTGAAATTAAAAAGGCACAACAAAGTGAAATTATAAAAATGAATATATTTAATGATCCTTCCCCTAATAATATAAGTCAAGAAATAATATATAAATTAGAAGTGGATTATGCATATAATAGATATCTTCCACCAGCTTCTTATCATCCTAATATTTAGGTATAACATCCTTTGAAAGGTATCATTGGTACATATTATGTTCTAGTGAAATTGATTCCATTTATCACATTCATAAAGCATGAGATAGTTGATGATTATTTTGACTTGTAGTCTTTGTTCATTTGAGCTTAAATTTATCATCAACCTATATAGAGTGTCATGGTTGATAATGGTTCAAGTGTGAATATGTGTAATATCACACTTCTCTCTCATCTCGGATACACAAATAATTATATACTTACTAAAATAATAGTAATCAAATGCTTCAATTTCCATGTTCAAAATTATATTTATGAATTCACCTTACCACTTAAAATTTGTCTTATACCTGTGGCCACCAATTGTATAGTAGTATCTAGTGTAGGCATCTTCAATATGATATTGGGACATCCTTAGATTAAAAAGCTTCTAATTGTTCCATTTTTAGTATAAATTTTTTTTATATACATTTTTACTAATGAGGTTATCACATTTCATGGTCTTCCTTATGAATACCCCTTCCAACTAAAGATCATTGTCTCTACACAATAAATTGTAGTTGAACAACCTAAAAAGGTTCAATCTACTTAGAGAATTTATAAGTGGTCCATTCTCCAAGGATACCTATCCTTGAAAATCCATTAAATAATGCATTTTTCACATATTATATAGATCCATATTCTACTCTAGAATATCTTAGATTAACACTACAAATCACTAAGAGTGTTTAAAAAAATAAACTAACACATAGTTCATATACTCCATGATTAATTTATAATATTCCTATAGTTCATCATGGCAAACAGATACACAAGTTACTATAGGGTATTATCATGACATTGGTACTCATTTTTTATAGTTAGATTAGTTTTAAAATTATAAGTTGTAATTATTTCATTCACAATGGCATGATATTTTCCATTTGTGAGAGATCACCTTTTATATGATATTTTCCATTTCCTTCAGTGAGGCTAATGTGGCAATCATTGGTTAGTATTTGCATTTTTCCATTTAATTTATTAAAAAACATGAAAAAAATATAATATTTGATAAAATATAAAAATAGGACATATGAAATCTATGTTTAGTTTATTTGCATCATCTTATTTGTGATCATTATATGTAATGTGTGTGTGTGTGTGTGTGTGTGTGTGTGTGTGTGTGTGTGTGTGTGTGTGTGTGTGTGTGTGTGTGTGTGTGTGTGTGTGTGTGTGTGTGTGTGTGTGTGTGTGTGTGTGTGTGTGTGTGTGTGTGTGTGTGTGTGTGTGTGTGTGTGTGTGTGTGTGTGTGTGTGTGTGTGTGTGCGCGCGCGCGCGCGCGCGCACACGTGTGTGTGTGTGCACACACATGTGTGTGTGTATCCATATTTATATCAAATATGATTCAAAAGTTTACTTGAATGAGTTGTAGAACATAGGTTTTCAATTCCAAATGAGTCTTAGTTGATAATTTTATCTTAGACCTAGAAATATTACACAAGGAAAACTGATCTATGTCAGATGGTAATAGACTACGATCTTATCCAATCTAGTATACTTGTACTAATGAACACAAGCTCTACTTATTATATTCAAACTAGTTAAAGGTTACATACAAGTTATCTATATCATAAAAAGTTCACTAAGGGCATCTTTTTACATATGTCTTATCATTCTATGACTACCCATATTTCTCATGCTTCAATACACTACATTGCATGATCTATTAACTCACCTAATTTCATATTAATATATTCCTATAAACTAAATTGTTGAATGTACTAATGTTACAAATTTTTAATCTCGATAAACTTCACTTAGTCATGCATTATTTTCATGTTTATTCCCTTGCTTCATTTCTTGTGTGTATTCATCTTGTTTGGATTGTGTAAATTTAAAAATGTGTTTTATTTTGGATATAATCCCTCATTATGTGATTATATGTGTGTGAGTGACATTTTAAATGTCCCTTATATATGGCCCCTTGGCTTTCTTACATGGTTTTTGTGATTTTATGTGTTCTTTTTATGTATGTGTCATGGCCATGACACTTATTTTCTCAATTGTTTAGTTTTTGATTCCATGATGGATATCATCCATATCCCTATATTTTTTATGTCATGATGGATATCATGCATCACCATCGAGTTGTTATAATTAGTTTAAAATACTTAGTATATGTTTATTATTCACTATGTTTCTCATTACTAACATCTATCTCGGCAAGAAATTATGTATTCTTGGTTGTGCATGAATCTTATGTTAATATATTACTCAATTTATCTATGATCATGTAATGATATCAATGTTATAATTATTACTTTTATTTCAATCTTTTATACAACATCATTTGTATAACTTTATTATTTTAAGCTAAGTTATTATATAGGCTTCATAAATATTGTAAAAAGAGGGGGCATACATAGTGGCTTATCTTAGAGACTAATATTAAACTAAATAAAATATATTTAATCACATTCCATACCCAAAATTACATAGATAATAATTTTAGATAAAAATACTCCATTTAGACAAGGGCACAGGCTGACCATGCCTAGAATAGTGCATTATTATCTTGACAGTTAGGAATCAATGATTTTTATAATTTATCATAATCAAATTTAATTATAGGATATTTTTTAAAAGGGACTCACATTTATTTTTGATGAATACTTAGGTCTGTCTTAGAATTTTCTCATATTAGGGGCATCATGCATAGCATGTGTTCTAAGATTTTATGCAAGTATTTTGCTTTAAAAAATCACATGATATTAATCAATTTTAGAATCCATATACACCCAGACATAATATTTATGGCATGTGTGTATCACATGACTAAATCCTTACTTAGTTTCATACAAATAATGGAAACTCATGTCATTCTCTATGTTGTATACACTAGACTTAGTAAATGTTATTTTACACTAGTTTTACACCATTTTTTCTCTAGAAATGAATATTATTATGTCTATAATGGTTGATTAACCATTTTTAAATGATGATGATCAATTATAATTCATATATGGATTTTGATCTACTCTACTACCTTGGGTATACAATGATGGTGTCAAGCACACCTTGAATTCTTAAGCAGGTTCTCCTAACAATGAAGTTTGGGGCATGTATAATCCAATCTAAGAGTTTAAATGAATAATAAATATCCAAATGGCCTACCCTATATAATCATTATTTGTTAACATAAAATACAAAGATTCATGCACCCAATCAGGTGTATTCACTCCTTGTTATTTTAACTTTAAGTTCCTTATCTTTACTTTCAATTTTTCATCCAAAGTAAGGAATGATTTATACATGTTTCGTTATAGGTTTGCATGAAACATAGTTTAGTGTGTGTCCTAAATTCAAGAATAGTATTCACAACTAATATTATGTATAAATATTTTCCTTTTACTCTTATATTTTCACTTTACTGATTTAATATAATAAAAGGGTGGGAAATGCAAACACACAAATTAAAAATTATTTATAAAACAATGCACTTGTGGCCACTCCTTATGCACACATAGCTCATGCCTAATTTCTTGGTCCTTGACTAACATTCCTTCACTTATATATATTTGACCTATTCTTTAAATCAACTAATGATCACTAATGTTCCTATTTCTCATTTCAAATAATCAATGCTCATCTCAGGACTAATCCACACTTTAAACTTAGCTATCTTTGCTCCTTAGACAAGGTTTCTCTTTCAAGATTTTCCCACCCATAAATAGCATATAAATATACCATCTACATCATCCCATAAAATAATGGCTATTTTCTCAAATTTAAAATCACTTAATGGATCATCCTACACATTTTCCAAGTCTCATCCAAAGGAAATTAAAAAATAATCACTATAAAACCACATTTTCTAGATATTTGTCCACTAGAATATCATATGATTAAAAAACACCATAATATCTAAATGAAAATTCATAGGAAAGCATATTTTATACCTAATTTAGAGTTCACATAGCCCTAATAGTCCTAAGCTAAGTATACATACACTCCCAAGGTCATAAGTCATATTTTAAGCACTTAATCACAACAAGAATGCACCAAGATTGAGAATTACACCAATATTTAACATGCACCATTCTATCATGGGATAATTACATGAAGTTTTATTCTTATTTAGAGTATTGTTATGTAATTAGTACTCAACACAGGGGTGTTGAAGTCAAGAACAACTTCAACTACTAACCTAGTTTTCCCATTTATGTTATTTGTTCTTCATGGTCTATTGAGCTAGGGTTCCAAGTGAATAATAAGGTATACAATGGTTTACTTGGTTAATAATAAAGTTATAATCTCACATAGAATACTTATAGGTGAAGACACATAGACCCATTTTTACATAGAAAAAAAACCCTATCATACACTAGCATGCCTTAAAGACTTGGCTTGTCTAGATAGCATAGCCTTATCCAAATTAGATCTAAATCCCTACTCTTTGTTCAAAATGACCTCATACAGTCTTACAATAAATTTTACAATTTCACTTATAGTCCTATAGTGTCTAATTTATAGTTAATTGATCCTTCTTTAGTGCTTTTAACTTTTAGCATATCTCCCAATATAGTAAATTCCAAATCAAAAATTCTTAATTTATGCTTATTTTATACATTCTAATTTTTTGTAGTAATTTTTCATAATTAGGATTTAAATATTTGTTATATCTTAGATTTGATAAAATAATATGATGTACTTCAGAATTATCCTTAGTTTTTCTCCCTCGTGCTTTGGTAATGCATCATTAAATATTTTATATTTATAGCTCCCATTTTTTTGGGTTTATGGGTGTTCCTATTTCATTAGTGTTATCATTTATAATATATTTTATCTTTTGATTTAACTTTAATCATCTATTTTTAGAGTGTCTAGAACATTGATGATAATCAAAATAAGCATTTTGATCATATATGCTAGGTATATGTTTTATTTTATTAACCAATATCATTGGATGGAAAGATATAATATTTCACTCAATTAACATTTATAACAGTTTGTGAGAGGTTGAGGTATGTTTTAAAGGTTCCTCTTCTATGGAGTAGGTAAGAGAAACTTATTTTTGGGTTGCGATTATGCATTAACTATAATATTTTTATTCTCATTTAAATTTGGATTTATTTTAAACTTACCACATTAAGTATTAGTATTAGGAGTGTAACTAATATTATTGAGTGCAAGTATCTTGAATTCTTGATCTCTCACCATATGGCATAACTCATTGAAAAATGTGACTATTTTGAATAATATGGAATCATGAAGTGGTACAAGTAGGATTTGATTGAAGATATATTGTAGCTAATTATTTTACAAATGATTAATCATCTTAGCCAGCATTGCATTATATCAAAATACATATTCATTGATTAGATCATTATACCCTTTATTGATTTTGTAAATTTTTGCATAAGAGATTTCCCCATCAATTTTAATAGATAAATGTGATAAAAATTGATCAGGTAAAGGAAGGAAGGCACTAATAGACTGATATGTAAGGTCACAAAACCACCTCATATTATATTATTTGAGGCTCCTTGGAAATAATTTTGGAAATTAATATTTGTTGTTTGTGTAATTTAATCATGCAATATGGAAGGGTTGAAGTTGAAGTTTAGGATCACATCTTTTGTCATATAATGGGATCTTGGGAGTGACAAATCCTAAAATTAGGGGATAAGCTACTATCTTGAGACAAAATGGATTATGGATGAGATTATATGAATCCAATTAATGAATAGATCAATGTCTACCTTACTCTAATTGAAACATATTATCTTGCAAAGTTGTAATACACTTCTCAATGGAATGTGTAATAGGTGAAGAAGATGATGCAATATGTGTAGTCATTAAATGAATGGAATAGGTATCCTATATATTAATAAGCATGTAAATATTTTGGGAGGCACTATTTCCCCCACATATTGGGTGGATATCAACTATAATTGTAGGTGTAGGAATGGTATCAATAATAGTGGTCTAATTAATATCATATAAAGGGTCATATTTTCCCCCAAATGTAGTAGCTTTGGCTATCTTTTTATGTTTTTATTGGGCCACATACAACATTGCATCATAAAAAAAATTAGGTCAATAAATTTATTTATTTGTCTTTCATCATCTTCATATAATTTATTCATGTGGGAATGAATTTTGATAGCATCCCCTTGAGTATTTGTGGTTTGTATTGTCATATTTATTCTATCAAGAAGGGTGTATATTAAGGGATATTAAAGATAGTTCATTAGTCATTTTATACTTATTAATGTATATATATTCAATACATGAGATTTAATACTTTATCCAAATAACACATCTCACAATAATGTAGTATGAAATGATTAAAATCATGATTGAGTTATAGATAGATATAGCATTGAATTATAGAATAAACATGTCCATGATATCTATCATGGCACTAAAGTAAGAATATATAATATAAGTAATGCATGACTTGAATCATGTCACCATAATTAAAAGTAATAAACATACAATAAATGTCATATAATGTCAATAAATTTTCATATAATGTCACATAAAAGGCCCAAAGGTCACATACAATTGACATGTAAATGTCATATAAACACATAAGGCCAAAGGCCACTTACATATTATATGTGAATATAATTCAAGTTAGCATATATAATTATATTTTATATGCAATGCCAAGGTCCACACACAATAATAAATCAAGTCTTAAATTATCATGCAATAAAGTAATAAAGAATCATAGAGTAAATGAGACTAGTCCACATTTTCATATGTATCAATGATAATGTTATAAAATAGAATTTCTAGGTATATTCACCTAGAATTAAACACTTTGTTTCAATTTTAACTATATTATAATAATTTTCTAACATCATACCTAAATCCATAATCAATCCTCTATTTATATTAACAAACACTAATCCTAATTTGTCACCACTATTCATCATCATTATTCACTACCACTATTCATCATCACTATTCACTACCACTATTCATCATCATTATTCAATAACACTATTCATCATAATTATTAACATCATATTCAATTATTTAATTGATAAAAATTAATTAACTAATCCTTTCCTAATCATAAATTTCATGGATTTTAAACATCCATAATTTATAAAAATAAAAAAATAAAATAATTCACACATCATGACATCACCCTCCACCTTCTTCCTCTTTACAAATTTCAATGATTCCATAGGCTCCACCTATCCCCCATAATATAATTTAATAATCCACCTCCAATCCCACTAATTTCCTCTTTCCAAATTTATAATCCTAGATTCCCACATGTGTTTCCCATTGATCTATTCTTGGATCCACATGTCTTCATTATCCTTCATTATCTATTTTTCTCTAATTTGATAATCCCAAATTCCCTCATGACTACCACCATCTAGGATTACCACTTATAAATAAAATATCATTTTCATTAGGACTCATCCTCAACCATAGATCTTTCATCAAGATCAATGGTATTCATCCATTCAATTATTGTTCCTAGTATTCAACTTAGACAAGACAATCAAAAATGAAAATTCACTACTTTTGGATAACCCTATGATGTATTATTTCAAAATTTTGTTTATGAAAACATGATCATATTTCCACACACCAAACCCTTTGATGACAACATTATAAATACTGAGTGGTACAAATAAAATGAATATTGCATATATCATAAGATTGAAAGCCATTATATTCATAGATGTATGAGATTCAAAGATTACATCCAATATGATATTGAAAAATGGTACATTGAAGTATATCCAAGTGTATCCATGTCTGAAAATCATAGCTTGGGGGTATGCCAAAATTTATTTCTTGATCATAATCAATATACTCCACTTATAAACCAATGTCATACCCTTATAATAATTTTCAACCAACCCATGTTTGATCAACATGGCCTACCACCATTTTTTTATGAACCTACCTTATAATATCAACCCATAATTGATGAGTTTATCATTGTAAAACCCATTTTTTACAAGGATATCATATTTGAACAATACTCCTCCAACAACATAAACTATCACCTATTGGCTTATCACCTAACCTCTTATCAGACACTAAATCCCCCATCACCCCACAACATACACTCTTAATGATAAAGGTGATTTTATATAATAAGATCCATGAGCAAGGAGTTATATAAACCATCCATTTTAGAGTAGACCCAAGACCCCACAACATTGGATACAAACTATTCAAAAATCAATATAAAGATGTTAGTAATAATTTTTTGATTTCTAAGGAAACTTAAACCATAATAAAAATAAGATATGTTCATAGTCTCTTCAGGGACTGTGATACCATTACTTCTCTCATCAAAACCACCAATCCTTCCTCCCATATTGATAGAAAATATCCTCACCCATTGATTGGGATTAAAAATATTATCTATTGTTAGCTTCCTTCTATGATCTTATAGTTCTTAACTAGCATCTGACCAAAAGAACATAAAGAAACATCAATATATTATAAGGAACAAAAAGTTTTCCTTAGTAAAAATGAAACCTACATTACAAATTTGAAATCATTAGCCTATAATGAAAACCTCTTTTAGTTATTATCAGTAATCAAAATGAAAATTTCAATCCAAATCCATAAAATCAATATTATAATCCACATCCAAAACACAATCAAAGTAATCAAGAAGAGTCCCATGTTGAAAAAAATGTTAAGGCACAAATGAATCAAGGACTCGATCTCCATATTATGTTAGCATAGCCACAAGACATCTCTTTATATGTTAAACACACCATTAAAGTATAAAATTTTCTAATCATCCATATTATGAATACTCTTAGTCTCATAGCATGTGGGATTTTTGGTCCCAACCATCCTTCACATCATAATCTCACCATCCCTCCAAATTCTTCATTCACTCAATAGCCATCCTTCATTCAACATACCTTCCATTTTAACCTATTTGGCATCACCCTTTATTGTAACAACTATGATAGTATCCTAATAAATTTGGAAGAATCCAACATAGAAATCAGCAAATTTATCAAATACACATTGGAGTGCATACATGAATGGTATATATGGGTCATAATCATGAATCCTAAACTCTTTCATAATTGAGATGAAAAAAATCAAAAATAAAAACATTCAATGAAAAAGAGAAAGAGAAATAAATTATACAGAAGGTGAACCCATTCATATGGTGCTTTGGTCAAGTATTATGGTGAAAATTGGTTTTTGGAATCATGAATGAAATAATCAATTGTCTACATGTACCATATATTAGGGGGAAAACCCATTCCATTTCCATCTTATGCATTATAAATCATCCCTCCATACTTAACCATCTTATACCTATCTAAATTCATCCGTAACTATCTTTAGCTATCCAAACCCATCTTTATTTAGATAATATTTGCCAATATTTCACCATCCTTATTCCTAGTTTTTCTTTGATAACTAAGTGGAAATGTCTTGAGACATGTTCTTAGAAACATCCTGGTTTATCCTCACATAGCTAATTTGATGACTAAACACTTAGTTCTTAGGTAAAGTGTTCTTTAGAATTATCATATTAATTCTTGTCCATTCCTATTCATCCCTACTCCATCCCTAATATACCCATTCCATCCACTACCTCTCCCTTCCCAGATGTTAGAATAATTTTTCCCTTTACTAGTAGCCATTGTACATAAAATCCCAAAAACTTTAAAAATCCAAAAATAATCAAATATCCCTTGTCCTTAGTTGCATACCCTAGTTATTATTTACATAGATATCTCATAGGATGGTTTAAATTTTCAAATATTTCATATTCCGAAGGGTTTTTAACTAACCAAGGACATCCAAAAATACACTTTTTGCTTGTGTATATAGTTTCTTACTTTCTTGTTTCTATCAAATTATGTGTTTACTTTCTTGTATAGTTGTTTGCTTACTTAATTTTTTATTTTAATTACTTGGTTTCATTATTACAAATGATTTTATATTATGTTCATTATTTATTTTTTCATCTAAATCACTATGTTCATTACAAAAGGTGTTATTATGATATTCCATATCATTACAAACTAAGTTTTGCACTTGTGACTCTATTAGTCCCTATATGTATAAACTGATAGACATCATAGTTTTTCCATGCCATTATTGCATATTGTCTCATGCAATAAAAAAAATGTTGTTTCTCAATTTATTTTGGAGCAAAATTTTATAAATATCATTGGAACTTCAAGAAAATCCTATTAAAACTAGCTATCCACACCATCTCATTTTCCACAACACATTTTGCATACATTTTTGACACATTGTTAATATTTTTGTATAATAAATACATTTATTAAATCCATTATTCTACCTTAAATAGTTATCAAATGACACTTATTTTTATACTTACTAATTTCTCATTCATTCCAATCACCCATACTGAACTCCCTAAACAACTCAATTTTCTTCATCACTAATCCAATAAGAATTTCAAACCACATCCCATAATCACCTCTATCTATCATCAATAAATAAAATTGATGTTATACAATCAAATGATTAATAATTATTAATATATGTAGTAAATTAACTTATTTTTTTATGCTTGTACATCTCTCAAATGAATCAATCATCCATAACCATTTCTTAATCTTTTTGTTCAATATTTTGCACCTATCGATTGGGACTAATAAATTCAAAAAATCCATCCTTTATTATATAAATAAATCCTTAATGAAATCCAATAAAAATGTGAAATTATTATCTTAAGTGGTCAATAAAATCCATGGATTAATCTCATTCAACCATTTCATCCTTACCATCATCATCTACCTAATCCATTCATATCATATCACCAATCAATCAGAATGATATAAATCTTTATCTTTGCTTACAAAAACATTCTTATAAACTTTTTTCCTAATATTTGGAAGATATATAGTTCTCCTTTATGCCCCCTAGGTTACCATCAAGATATATCTTTCCCACATCTAACACCGTGAACAAGCCTCATGGGGCAAAATCCAAGTGTGCAACTTACAAATGGGAAATACTTTTTCTTAAATTTGCTCTTTAGTATATATCCACTAGGAGAAATCATTTTACATGTATTTAAATTATTTCAATAATTTTATTAAGAACTTATATAATTTCTCTTTTCTTCTTATTTAATTAATCACTTATAATCATCACTACATGGTTCTTCATCCTCACCATCATCCATTTATCTAAGACCTTGTTATCCTCTTCATCCTTTTTCATCCATCTTAACATCAAAAATAAGGGTGATATCATTGGATTTACTTATTTTACATCCATGTTCACCCATATCTTTGAATATCTTAATTTAATTCATGAAATATGATTAGATTCACCATTTGATGTATTTGCATATTATACATCAATGTTTATGCATGTTGTGTGTGTAAATATCTTATTCTCATCATTTTTTATCTATTCCTCTCTCTTGACATAAGGGCCAATTTTATCTTCATATCATGTCATGGGCTATGTTCTTCTCTTGACTTTGGTAATTTTATATATTGATATCTCTATCGCCTATGATGTATTCCATCATCATCCACCTAATCTATCATCATCCACCTAATCCATTCATATCATATCACCAATCAATAAGAATTATATAAACCTTTATCTTCACTTACAAAAAAATTATTGTAAATTTTTTTCCCAATTTTCAAAAAAAATCTCCTTTATGCCCCCCAGCTTACCATCAGGATATAACATTCCCACATTTATTATCATGAACAAGCTTCATGGGGTGAAACTTAAAAATGGAAATACTTTTTATTTAGTCTTATCTTTAGCATTTTTCCACTAGGGTAAAATCATTTTACACGTATTTAAACTCTTGCAATCATTTTATTGAGACCTTATATAATTTATCTTTTCTTCTTATGTAAGTAAGCACTCATAATTAACACTACCTAGTTATTCATCCTTTCCATAATCCATTTATTTGATACCCCATTATCCTCTTCATCCTTTTTCATCCATATTAACAAAAAAAATAAATGTGAGGTCATTATCTTTTACTTATTTTACATCCATTTTCACCTATAACTTTCAATATCTTTCTTCAATGCATGAAATTTGATCAGGTTCACTGCCTGACACATCCACATATTACCTCTCAATTTTTTTCATGTTGTGCATGTGAATATATTTTCTCATCATTTTTTATCCATTCTTCTCTTTTGACATTAAGGCCTATTTTATCTTCATACCATGTCATGGTCTATGTTTTTCCCAAAAACTTTGGTAATTTTCTATATTGAGATATCTTTTACCTATGATGTAGTCCATCCATACTCATCATGTGAACTTGATTCCTCATAGGTCAAGGTGGTGAGTCTAGAATCATAACCACAAACAAAGGTGGTAGGATTAGATTCTTTTCATTGAACCCTCTCCATATTTGTTGATATCAATCAATACATCATCAAACCATTCTTCAATCACTTTGGGGAATCCTTGTGTGCTATTTTTTTAATGGCTTATTAATTATGTGTAAATTCATTATACAATCCACACATATGTTTTCCTTAACCTATCACACATTTTATATCCATCCCATTGCTTGTAATTTCTTTACTCCTTAGCTAATGTTAGTAAATCTATCACTTCATTATCCCTACTTGGGGAAAATCCCTTTATCCTCATCAATAATCACAATAAACTAGAATTAACTCAATTGATTTAATTTCATATTGGAGTTAATACCATCCATTTATAATCATGCCTCCATAAAGGGATAACTACATCAACATGAGGTCCAAAGAACTATGTCAGTAGTGTTTAGTTACATGGGGTTTATGAAGTCAGCTTGACCATTCTTCCTCACATCCCCTTCCCCTAATCATCATTTCATCCTTAACATGTGTAATAGATTAAATCCTTGATCTATGATTTTAAATCACTCAATAAATTAGGCATTCAATTAACCCTACTTAGGGTAGCTCACTCATTCAGTCCTTCATACAAGCTCATATACTTCACCCTATTTGGGGCAAGATAAAGTGTGCAACTCATTATCTTTAAATGCATCCTTTCCAATTCTACCTTATTTGGGGGAAAATCATTCTATCCTTGTCATAAATCCAAGCATGCAATCACTAGTTCAAGTGGGTTAATTCTATTCATAGGTTAATTTCATCCATTTTCATCATATCTTATATTATCTTATTTTTTTGATAGCCCATTAGCATCCCTTATCCCCACATGTCCTCCTAAGGGGGAATAATCCATCACATTATTTATTTCATAATAATCTAGTTTTTATCCTCCCACTTTTTTTGTTTTCTTATTTATTTTAAAATCCATTACTCCACTCATCTTGTGTCACAATGCCTTCTCAAAGAGGGGAGAATTATAAGACATCTAAAATCAAACACTTTGTGTCGATATTAAATATTTGGTAATAATCATCTTACATAATACCTAAATCCCTATTTAGTCCTCTATCCACACTAATAAATCCTAATCCTAAGCCATCGCCACTGTTCATCATCATTATTCACTACCACTATTCATTTCCAATAATCATCATCACTATTCACATCTTATTACATTAGTTAATTAATTTAAATTAATTAACTAATCCTTCCCTAATCATAAATTCCATGGATTTTTATAATATCCACATTTTTTTTAAATATAAAAATAAAATAATCTTAATATCATGACATCATCCTCCACTTTCTTCCCCTTTTCAACTTTTAATGATTGCATAGGCTCTGCCTGTCCCCCATCATCTAATTTAATAATCCACCTCTAATACCACTAATTTACACTATCCAAATTTATAATCCTAGATTTCCACATGTGTCCCCCCTAATATATCCTTGGATATGCATGTCTCCACTATCCTCCAATATTTATTTTCCTTTTATTTGATAATCCCAAATTCCCCAACATGTCCTCTACCATCCAATATTCCCACTTCTGAAAAAAAATATCATTTTCATGAGGACTCATCCTCAACCATAGATATTTCATTAGAATCATTAGTCTTCACCATGTAACATAATGTAAAGTATGAGTGAATAACAAAAAATTTGTATGATATATAGTTTGACATGATAAATAGGTTATGAATAGGTAAAACATGTTTGAGTGTTTACAGAAAATGAAAATAAGTCCCCAACTTAGCAAGGTTATTGGATAATAAGGGAAGCCTGACATTGGAACCATGAAAAAGTATGTATTGTATCACACTCACATGCCTCAAGAAAATAATTATACTTTTAAATTTAAATATGTTAAATACTTACATGAAATAAAGAACATATGAAAATAAATAAACTAGTAACATAATAAAATGTTCTTTGGGTACTGATTTTGATTTTTTTCATGTCTTTATATTTCTTCAAATTTTTGAAATATATTAATGTTTTTTATTTCTTTTAAATATTTGAAAAGGGGTGATGATAAGTAAGTCTATGAAAATAGAATAAAATGGAGGGATTTTAACTATATGAAACATGGTGCTAAAGCATAATGAGATAAGAAGGAAGGCAAGAAATGTGCCCCCAATGTATGTACAAAATGATGATATCAATGTAGATAAGGATGTTCATTGCCCTAATGGGAAATAGTATATGTGTCCTCATGGATAAAGTAGATAAATAGATGTGATAATGTAATTTCAAGGGAAACAATAGTATGATAGGTATGTAATAATATACAAGAATGAGAATTGAGATCATTTGTAAGATAATTATTATAGATTGTTTAAATCAGTTTGTAAATAAAGAGGGAAAATGTGCAAAGTGAAATCAAATCAAAGGGATAGAAGAATGCTTGGATAAGGGATGAAAGAAGTAGAAATTAAGTAAAATCAAATAATTTATGCATAAATATCAATACACAATTATATACCAAGGATGCCATCATGGGGATACCTATGGATAGGCCCTATATCATTAGGATCATACCAATATATTATATTATTATGATCATAATCATAAATTTAATAATTATCATAGGAAATAAATAAGTTATTATGTTAAGATTAAAATTATGGTATGCCATTTTGATCATATTTTGCATTGAGTCATGAGAAACTCACTTTACCATAAATTGGAGTTATTTTATTAATATGTGAAACATTGTTAGTATCTTAAATGCCATGTTGAACTAAAGAAGAATCATGTGTTACTGACTAAACATTAAGAAGAGAAAATAAAATTATTTGACTTCATTACTTAAAGTTGTAACCATATATTTTGTATTTTTTAATTTATATACTTTATTTATGCTTGAAGTATATATAATGCTTGATTCCTTAAAACCCATACTTTTATCATGAGAATTTAAAGAAAAATAATTTTCTTTGCAAATTTATTCATGAAAAAATGTGATTTATTATGTCATATCCCAACTTTTTGGAATCATATAAGAGTGTTTATTACTTATATTTAACATTTATCATGACATATTTTTATAATGCTCTGATTATTACATTTGTTAGATCAATTATATGATTATAATGTTATGTTTAGTATAGTTTTTTAGATCATTGATATGACTATGATGGTTTGTTCATTATAGTTGTTTATATGGTTATGAACATATGATTTTATATCTTGTATATATATTGTTCATTTATTATTCTTTGACTACAAGAAATTAATAAATAAGCTAGGTTTGATTGGTGGATTCTGACAAACATGGGTGTGTGGCTAGTTGGATGATATTCTAATAGATGGTTTATGAGATATTTTAGGTTCCAAAAACCACTAGTTATTTGTGAATTTTGTTTTTGTCTATTGATTCTTCATTTTATTTATTTGGACATTACTTGTATCAAAAGTTATTATTTGTGTGTAGTTGTTTGATTTGTCATTTTATTGATTTCAATCTCTATAGTTCAAATTTTATGTAATTTACTAAACTTCCACATTATGTAAACTAGTGTCAATTTTACTATTGTGTTCATTCTACCATTCATCATTGGAACTGAGTACTAGCACCTACAATACATTCAATATCACATGAGACCTATTCAATGTAACTTGTGGCCTTATCTTATGATCTTATTACATCATTTTTAATGCAACATGTTGGCATGTTCAATACATATGTTGGTTGCATTATGGATTCAATTTTTCATTATCTTGACTTGGCTTAGGTATATTATTTATATTGGTTATGTTACCTTGACCAACATATTTAAACTTTGATTACTAAGAACTTAGTGGACTTTAGTCCATCAAATTTCATAGTTTTAATAATCATTTTGATTAAAATGATGGATTTAGAATTAGGCCATCATATTTTCATGAGATGTAAATGATAATGTTAAGGTTGAATTTGTTGTTAGATCCAAGTCATTATATTACTTTTACCAAGATATTGATTATCAAGTGGATCATTATTATCAACCATGGACAATATGTTGTCATTTTTTTCTAGACTTATCTTGGAATCCCAAAAACATATTTGTAATTTTTAAGGTATCAAGTTATACTAGGAGTCTCTAGGATTTTATGGTTCAATTTGAATGTCGAGGTGGGGAGTGAGTGGTATGGTACCTTCACATTTTTTATCCCACAACTTGAGTTATTTTTTTTTTATTATAGTTTTTGGTGTATTTCAAAAATTATTTTTACCATACCCATTTTTCCAGGGAGAGTTTATAAAAGCATGGAAATAAAAAATCTTGCACTCAGAAAAACTAATATGATAGACCGTGAAAACAATTCACCAAGTAAGTTATAGTATTTTGGGTTAATTCCTTGTTTTAATAAATATTATGGGTGTTTCATGAAATTTATATGGAAGTGGAATAACCTCTAGTTCTCATGGGGATTTTAAGTGGTCTTCCTACCATTGTTCCATACACATTTATCACAATACTTTTTGTGCCATCTATGACTTTTTTTTTCTGTTATTACATTTTTATGGTTTTTCATTTTGGGTTACTTCTTTGGTGTTAGAACCCTATATGTATTAAAGATTATGTGAATTGTGACATTTGACATATGAATTTCCTAATTAGTAGATTTTGTTGTCTACGTGAGGATTTTTTCATTTTATTGTCTTTTATTTAGAGGTAATGGAGTCTCAAATCCCATCTGGAATAAATACACACCATTCTATTTTATACACTCCACCATCAAACTAATGGATGGGATGACTAGGGTCACCAATGGGGGCTCATTGGGATGGAAAGGTGGGCTATCCGATTATTTATGTTCATTTATTTTTCTATGACTTGATTGTTTTATGGTGTACTTGGATCATGGTAATCTTGTTGGAAATCAAACCCACTTTTGGGGTCAAGGATGGAATCATGTTTCAACTATGTTTTTATCATCTTCTTGATTTATGTACACACACACACACACACACACACACACACACACACACACACACACACACACACACACACACACACATACATATATACATATACATATACATATATATACATATACATATACATACATATACATATACATATACATATACATATACATATATATGTATATACATACATATACATACATACATACATATATACATATATACATACATATATATATATATATACATACATACATACATACATACATACATATACATATATATATATATATATATATATATATACATATACATATACATATACATATACATATACATACATACATATACATATACATACATACATATACATATACATATACATACATACATATACATATACATATACATACATACATATACATATATATATATATAATGGTAAATGTAATTTTATACATCTTAGAGGATTTTGAGTTGTAGTTAGATTTATTGTGCACCCTAAAACTTTTAATAAAATTTAGTTTCTAGTTATATGCACTATTATCATCGAATATATATGTAAGGCATAAGTGGTTTGTGTCTTTGGTGGGATTGTTCATTAGGTTTTGGTGTGGATAGCCTACAAGTTTATCTATTATTGAAATGTCATTCTATAGTTACTCTTTCATTCTCGATTCATTTTTTATAACATGCATATGTTTTATTGAGTTATATATTTAGTGGATTACTTTGAAATGAACATAATCTTGGAATAGTTAGTAATCAAGTGTTTTGTTTAAATAATAAGGAAAGGTGAAACTATTATAAGATTCACTCTATGATATTTGGTTATGTTTTATAAATATGTTGTTAGGGTTGTTATTATATAAGAAATATATGTATATATATATATATATATATATACACATATATATGTATATATATATATATATATATATATATGTATATATATACATATATACATATATATACATACATATATATACATATATATATATACATATACATCTACATATACATATAAATCTACATATATATATACATACATATATACATACATACATATACATATACATATATATATATATATACATATATATATATATATATTAGTACTATTTTATTGTCCTTTTAATTTGGTAAGAAAACCAGTAAGAAATTTTTGTGAATAACTATATTGGAAAATAATTTTTTGTAATGAGTTATTGCATACTATTAGGTAATTATCCATTTTTGTGGTCATTTTGAAAGTATATGATTTATTTAATTCATTAATTTTAAATTTATTTTCATTAGGTATATATTATAAATAATGGAAATATTTGATTTAAGGTAATCTTGCAAACTAATTGAAATTACCATATCATCTTTACGAATTGCATAAACTCACTATTGGAAATAAAAGTATGGAGTTTATTGATTAATTACATCTAATGATTTATACATTACATAATCAATCCATGGCTGTGTATTATAACTACACATCAAAAACTATTTTATGCAATTATAATGCTACACTATTGGGGTTACATATCAAGTAGATCATTAGTTCACAATTCTATTCATTGATTTTTAATAATAGGAAGTTTTATTCTTATGTAAAGACTAAATGAAAATATTTGTTTCTCATATTAAGTTAGTTAATTAATAGTAGATGTAACATTCATTATTTTCATTACCCAAGCCATGATGGTAATTGTTAAAACCTTGGGTAGGTAACATTGAGCATTACTTTAATTAGTTGCATTTCTTATGTTGACACACATGTTTATTAAATGGATTAATTTTACTAATGTATATGCTAAATGTGGAATGCAAAATTATAAATCAATGGTAACTAATATGTTACAACATAAAAATAAGAATGTATAAGTAAGTTGGTGGCATTAAATATCAAGTAAGGTAAGACTTATATTTCTTATTGAAGGTAATAACCAAATATGTTTAGAAATGTTATGAAATATTTAAAAATTATAAGTAGTAATATCTCTTAATATTTAGTTGCTTGATTTTGAATTAATTAGGAGTTTTTGAAAATTATGCATTACCTATATTGGTTTACTTAATTTAAATTAAACATATATAATTTTGTGTATGAATATTTAATTACATTTTTATATAATTTCATAAAAAAATTATTATGAATAACTTCAGAAAGAATAAAAATATTATGCTGGAGAGGTTGATGTCTTTTAAATGGAAAAAGGTTTATAAATGTTGTGTTTTCATATTTTAGATACAAATATTTTAAGAATGAGGTAGGAAATTATAGGAATGAAATATTTGGATCATATTTTCCTATTCCTACCAAAGCAAATTTGAGCATGCATTGAACTTAACTAGGGTTAATGATATTTGAATGGTTCTACCACTAAGATCACTACTAGGGTATTTAGATATGAGTTTATGGGTGTGAGTCCACATACTTATACACCAATATATTCATACCTAATGTGGAATGAAATTATTCTTTATAGTGTCATCTTTAGATGGTTTAACTTTAGTTAAGTGTCAGACAGTGGTCCTATTCCAATTCTCTACTTAGGTTTGTGCCAAAACAAGCATGACAGGCAAACTATATTGTATCACTCCTTATTAAAATCATGATTTATACATAGTTATACCTTCTTTTTAAATTTATTTTGTGGAAATTAAATTAGTATCAAAGTATGGTTTTTGATCTAGAGAACTTCAGGGAAGAAATTTTTAAACTAGTACCCTACCTATGTTATTAATTTATGACTCCTCAAGATGGTTAGAACAATATTTGAAGGAGATGTCAATACCAACAACAATATAGGTAATAAAAACCTAGGAAGAGGTAGAGGTATAAACATAAAGGGAGGTAGTGGTGCCCATAATCTTAATAAAAATATAAATTATCCACCTCCTAACAATAATGAAGTTCCTATTAATAATGAAGATGGAGATAATATGATTGATAAGAATGAAAAGGTCCTTAATGGAATATTATAAATCTTAAATTTTATTCAAGGAAATATTAAAAACCCAAGAATTTAGACTTAATAACTTTGAGGGTGTTCCTCATGATGAAACACCCAAGTTGTAATATGGACAAGGAGAGGAGCATGTTCTCAAATAATTACCATATAATTAATTGAACCTATTGTTAAGGAGATAAAAAAAATCCACCACCTACATTTTCATGTGAATAATATAGATATTTAGTTGATGCATGGATTTTCTATCTACAAAAATATTTCAATTTGAACAACATGCCCTCTAATGTGAAAGATAGGGTGGTAGCCTATCAATTTGCTAGTGTTACTTCCTAATGGTGGAATCATTTTTGTGAATTAGAAAGTTATCAACCAATAAACCTTACCTATTCAGTCTTTAAAAGGTAATTAATAAAATGGTATTTAAGTTCTAATTTCAAGGAATAGAATATAACATATTTTCAGTTGCTAAAATAAGATAATATGAATGTTTCTAAATATGAGAATAATTTTTTTAATATGTTACATCATGTAAACAACATGCCTGATGAAGAAAATAAATTAACCAAATTAAATTTGGGTTTAAAATAATTATAATTACCATTTGGTTCATATATGACAAACCAAACAATCTTGGTAGATACCATTAAGTCTAATCATAGGGTAGAAGAGAAAGATAATTCTCATTATAAGGTGAGGCAAGATTTTAAAATTAATAGAGAATAGTCTAAGGCCAAAATTTTTTTAAGAAAATAGATTCATAATAAGTATTAATGGATTTAATAATTTACAAGGATATAACAATAACTTTAATTCACAAAGCACACCAAAAATAGGATCCTATAGTAGAATTCAGGTAAAAAATAACTAATATGGACCAGACATAGGGGCCAAAACTATCCATGTATCACCTCAAATAACTTCCCAATGATAATAATGTCATGCTAAACACTAAAATAAGTAATTTACCAAGCTAAAACTTGGATAATCATCCAATTATCAAAGCAACCATTGATAATCAGAATGTTGAATTTTAAGTAACACCAATTGAAACCAAAGGTATTACAGTTGATTTTCATATATCATTTTTAAATAATTTTGGTACAATAAGAAGTCTTATTCTCCCATTCTATTAATAAAATGTATATTTAAACTTATTATTATTATATATGGTTGGTAGGTCAAATTTGGTCCAAGAAAGAGAGTACCTATTTGGAAGTGCTTAAAGTAGACTGAGCTTGATTTAGGTGTTTTTAAAACTAAGTTGAATCTATTTTTATCACCTTTGGAATCTTATGATCTCATTTTTGGCATGGAATAGTTTAAAAAACATTTATCAAATATTAATTTCTTTATTAATAAGGGACAGTTCATAGATGACCTTGGGAATTCAAAGGAAGTGTAAGGCATTCAAAGGAGAAGGGCATGAAAAATAATTTTGGATCTATAGTTAAAAAATGTTGTGTATAAAGGTTTAAAACTCTATGAAATACAAATTCAAGATATTTACAATTACTAATAACATCCTATAAGTATTTCCCATCCTAAAATAATTTATGAATGTATTTCCTAAAAAACTACCTACTCTTCCACCCAAGTGGGAGTTTGATTTTTCCATATACATTATGCTTGTAGTTGTTCCTACATCCAAATATCCTTATAAGATAAATGTGGTATATCTATAGGAACTAAAGGTTTAGTTGAAATAAATTTTATAAATTGAAGAATTAGACCAAGTGTATCTCCATGGGGTGTTCTAGTTGTACTGGTAAATAATAAAGATGTAGCATTTAGGCTATGTATTGATTATGCATGCTCAATAAGGTAAAAAATAAGAAATGTTATCATTTACATAGGATTTATGATCTATTTATTTAAATTAAAGGAGAAACAATATTATCTAAAATTGACTTGACATTAGGCTACCATCATCTAAGAATCAAGGAATAAGATATGTATAAAACTACCTTCTGAACATGGTATGGCCATTATGAATTTTGTGTTATGCCCTTTGGCTTGACCAATACACTGTCATCATTTATTAATTTAATGAAAATTATTTTAATTGACAATATTTAAAATTTTATTCTTGTTTATTTTGATGATATTATAATCTACTCCAAGAATGAGGCTGAACATGAACAACACTTGAGGTTAGTCTTGCAAAGACTAAGATGGCATAAGTTGTATGGAAAAATTTCCAAGTGTTCCTTTTATGAGCCTAAAATATAATATATGGGTCAAAACATCTCTAAATATCGTATTTATGTAGATCCATGAAATATAAAATCTATATAAGATTAGCTTGTACCTACTGACATATATAAAGTACATAGGTTTATGGGTTTGGTTGGTTATTAATGCAGGTTTGTTGTGAATTTTATAGCATAACCAATCCTATCACCTCATTGAAGTTAAAGGGTAATAATATTGTGTAGAAACCTCAATGTGGAGAGTATTTATATAAAATCAAGGATTTTTTAAATAAAACACCTATACTTGTCATTCTCAATCCAAATGGTAATTTTGAGATCTAAATATACACTTCCAAACAAGGTTATAGTGACATTTTCACCCAAGATAGTAAATTAGTGGATTATGAGTCACATAATCTCAAGAAACATGAAATAAACTATCCCATAAATGATATGGATCTTTCTACCATAGTGCATGCACTAAAACAATTAAAGCATTTCTTATTGGGTAAACATTTTAAGGTGAAATCTGGTCATTGCAGCCTAGAACATTTGTTTTCTTAGGATGATTTGAATGCACATTAGTGTAGATGACTATAATCTATGAGAAATTTTGACATGGATATTTACTATGTTAAGGGTAAAATTATGGTATTGATACATTCAATCGATGCACATACTTTGTCGCACTATCTATATCAAAATCTAACTTTGGAAATTTTGTGTTAGAATAATAATTTCTTGATGGTTATTTCCATGAATTAAGAGAAATTTTATCTAAAGATCCTATTGAAAATATATTTTAATGGGTGGAGTAAGGGTTTTGTTTCCTTGAATGTGGTATTTAAACTTTGATTTCTAATCATTGAGTGGAATTTAGTCCATCAAATTTCATTATTTCAATAATAATTTTGATTAAAATGATGGATTTAGACTTATGACACTTCTACAAACATCTTGGTTGTAAATTGGATCACTATTATTGAATATGGACATCATGTTATCATTTTTCACCAAGATTATCTTGGAAACCCTAAACTATCTCTATTATTTTTAAGGTAGCAAGTTCTACTATGAGTCTCTAGGGTTTGATGGTTTAGTTTGATTGTTGAGGTGGAGACTATGTGGTAGTTAATCCTACAGTTTCACCTAGAAAAAAATGGAAATGTGGGCACAAGGATCTCAGTGCCTTCATCTTGTTCATCCCATAACTTGAGTTATTTTGCATTTAGACTATAGTGTTTGGTAGATTATATTTATTATTTTAACCTGATTATTTTTCTAAGGAGAGTGTGTGGAAGAATGATTTTTTTTTTTAAAACACTCATGAGAATAATTAATATGGAACACTATGAAAATAATTCACCAAGTTTTTTAGGTTTATTCATTATTTTATTAAAAATTATGGGTGTTACAATTAATGCATATGTCATAGGAATAACCTCAGGTTCTTATGGGGACTGTAAGTTGTCTTTTAGTACTATTCCATGCACATTTATCAAAATATGATTCATACCATACATGAATTTTATTTTGTTGTTATTATATTTGTATGGTATTTTTTTATGGGTTACTTATTTTGTGTTGGAACCCTTTATGTATTGAACATTGTGCAAGCTATGGCATTCAACCTGTACCTTTCCTTCTTAGTAAATTTTATTTTCTAGGTGTGGATGTTTTCATTTTATTTTCTTATCTTTACTGGGTTTTATTTAGTGATAATGGAATATTGAATCCCAATTACAATAAATACACATCACCATGTTTTCTAAAATCCACCATCAAACTGATGGATGGGATGGATAGGCCATAAATGGGGGTTTCATAGGGATGGAAGGGTAGGATTTACCATTTTGTATGTTCATTTATTTTTATTGTGACATAATTATTTTATGGTGTACTTTGATCATGGTAATCATGTTGTAAAGCAAACCCATATCTTAGGTCAAGAACAGAATCATGTTTCAATTGTGTTATTATCATCTTCTTTATTTATAAATTTTACACTTAGTGTTGGACCACCAATTTTTACCAAGTACTTTTTTGTAGTAAACAACATGGATATAAATGACATAGAATACCATTGCATGAAATACATGGCACAATATTCCATGGCATGGAAGGATCAAGCCTCATGGAATAAATACACATGTTAAATGGAGAACTAGAGACCAAAGGACTCAAAACTTAGTAAAAGATTTGGGGAAAGTGTGAAAAGAAAAGATGGTTATTGAATGGTTCATAGGGATGAAATATATGAATAATTCAATCAATAATCCAACACTATCCCATAGGAAGATAGGCACTCGACAACTAGGATCCAACATTGAGAGAGAATATCAAGGTAGATAGGCTCAGATCCATAGGAACTTAATGTAAATGGTAATCATGAATCAAGTATATTTATGATCATTGGAAAGTCATCCTTATTGTAATTAATTCTATATTATTTAGTTAGGAAAAAATTTTAGACACTTTAAACTAGCCACAACTAGATTTTGACCAAACTTCAGATTGATTCCTACCAACCATTACAAATTAAGCCTAAGAATCACTAAACATCCAAAATTTTCTTGTGCATCATTCATAAAATCTTATAATCAAATTAAGATATCCCTAATCATGGTATCCTATTGTACATAGTAATAACCTCTCATAGATTCAATCCTAGGCATCCTGCAACGTCATAGCAGTCAATTTGGCCTATGGACCTATTAAGTGAGGTATATGAACAAATATCAAATATTGAAAGAGGTAAATGGCTAATAATAATTAATTAAAAATCTAAACCAAATTAAAAACCTAGTTAAATTATCCATGTGAAATTAATGAATTAGTAAAAAAGGAAATTCAAAAATATTAAATATCCTAGCTTTTCATGATTACCTTTTGCTAGTTGTCAAGCCTTTGGAAAATATCTCTTTTTGGAGACCCATGCCTATTCATTAAAAATAATGAGTAATTGACTCACTTAGGTTAGGTTTTAATCCATTCCATGTTTAAATTACACTTTAACTCACCTTGATTTGGGGTTAGTTCCTAACCCTGTAAATAAAATTCCTTGTCTATTGAATTTTAAGCTATTTTGGTGCAAAGCTATCATGCATAAATGACTTCAAAGTTTTGAGAAGAGTAGTTTTATAATGAAAAAATGCCTAGAAAGTAGTCTTATAATGCTAAAATCTTGAGACAAACTACATCAAGCCATAATGCAAGCCATGGTCCCAAGGAGAGAGGGAGCCACACAAATTCCATTATCAAAGACTCTTTGAGCACAAACCAATCAAGCCACACAATGAGTCATTTAGAGATTTAAATGAATGTAAGATATTGTTTTTCTTTTTCATTTTAGTTGTGTTTTTCATTTGGTTTTGTTCATTAAGCTCATCATATGATCTATGTTAGATATGTTAACATGTTGGTGTGTTCATTTTATTATTTTATGGACTAAAACAAGACTAACCTCCTGTCTTTGTCGAATTCCTTGATCATAAATGGCATGCCCAGTGGGACATGAACCCCATAAAGTTACTCTTAAATCCTTTTAGAATACTCCCCTAACTATTTTCATGTTAAAATTTGATAATTATGACCATAATAGGTGAAAAAATTAAGCTAAGGGATGTTTTTTTGGAAGCTACAAGGTTGTCCTATGTAATTATGATTTTGATCTTGGGACTACAATATTGCAACTCACATATTTTTAGCTTTAACTCTATTTCATGGTTTTATACCTAATTTTTAATGTTATGCTGACTATTTTCTATCTATACGGAGATATTTATGATATTGAAATATCATGACTCTAAAATTCATGATATTGTAATACTATGATTTTGAAAATCATGATATCACAATACCATGATTTGGAGAATATGATATTGCATAACCATCAGAGATTTTATGTCTTCACAATTTGTGGTTAATGCAAAAAAAATTGGTTAAGTTACAATACCACAACTTGATAAATCATGGAATTGATCCATTACTTGTGTATTTTCACTTGCAATTGCATTTTTTCATTGTGTGTATACTTGAGACTAATGGGCCATCTTTTAGAACTTCGTTTGGGGTCATCCATATTCCATTTTTTATGATTTTTTTAAAACCATGTGTTTTATCCTAAGTTTTCAAAATATACTATTATTTTACCTTCAAGTTGCATAAATATTTCACAAATCTCAAAAACCTTCTAAAACTTTCAAGTCATGCATAGAAAAATGCCCAATTTAAACATGCTTAAGTCTTGAAATTTTCCATTTAGTGCTTAAAACAAATGTATATGGTTTATACTTAGTTTATTTTGTTAAAGTTTGAAACTAAGGCCAAGGGGCCAAAAAAATCACAAACATCTCAATTTGGTGCATAAAATAAACATTCACTTAAGTTACAAATTCTTTGACGTGTTTTGTTTTATGTTAGATCATTTTATACTTGTTTGTTTTTCACCAATGAAGGATGAGTGTATACTCTCCCCCATCGTCTTTACGTAACTTGGGTGACCAAAAACACTTCTTCTTTGAATTTTGTGCCTTTGTCCAAGGTATTAAAATAATATTGTCTAGGCTCTCCCGTAAAACCCATATGATTTGGGTGATCTAAACACAACCTCTAAAGTCTTTTCACTTACTCATTTCTTTTATGAAAATTGGATTATGAGGGGGAATTCATAGCTCCTTCATGAGTTCTTAGGGAAGCTTTGACCTAGGGTTTCATCTCTTAGAATTATTTTAACCCTACTCCACAATGGGGTATATAAATTAAGGCATGTATACTATGAGAGCCATGGGGTTGAGCGGATAACCTCTCCTTTCCTAATTAAAACCTAAGTCAAGTCTAGTTAACCAAGGGATTACACTAAGAATTACATGGATGGAATCACTATGTAAAGGAATAGGCCCTTGCATAGTAAGTTAACTAGTATGAACTCAAATGACATGAGGTATCTCTAGTGTTAATCATACTTGGGACCATCTAGATGGTCCAAAATTTAAGTTTTAGAATAATCCCACTTGCCACAAACATATTATTGATGCAGGGTAATTAGCCTAAAGTTCCATGTCATCATACAATATCTTGGGAGAAGGGGGGCCTAAAATATTACTTTTCATGCACTTTTATTTTTGTATTAACACTTAAAATCCTCCTGAGAGCACGTATATAGATGAAATTTGATATTACTATGAAACCTTGATAGTTTTAGGATTTAGGATGTTATATTTATATTTTTAGTTCATTTTATCCTTTATTTCATGATTTTTGAGTCTAAAACCATTTATTTGTTTATGTCATGTCAAAATGAGTCATGTGTTCACATCATTCTATTATTTAAGGAGGAATTATGCCATCCATTTGATACCATACCTTTTCCTGGAAATTTTTGTCAAAAATATTATGTGTGTCACTTGATTGAAATGGGTAACATTACATTTCCCAAATCATTTCAATTTTTGTGCTTTGGAGTCTTGAAACAAACCATCAATCATATCTTTAGATTTTGGTAAAGTCATTACACTTCTCAAATCATTTCATAGACATATTTATCTTGTGTCCAAGTTTATAATTGGAAACCAATCCATGTATGCATGTTGGGTCTTTATCTAGTGTCATTATGCCATTAACCTTTATCTGGCTTGTTAATCAAAAAAATCTTGTTTCCTAAGTTGAGTTTTTAATTAACTTTTCCAAGTTCAAATTAAAACAATGATTAATTTATGTTTATGCCTTGTGTACTTGGGGCCTAGATGTTGATCTTTTTATTTTGGGTTATGTAACTTAGGTTAATTATTTACCCAATTAGACAACTATCTATTTGTGCCTTTATTTGGGAAATATAACCTATCTTTCATATGCATTTTGTTTCATGCCTTATGCCAATTGACTAAGTTCATGTTTGATTATGTATGCCTAGTCTCATCCAAAGTGTTTCAGATTTGTTAGATTAAATATCTCACCTTGTTTGAAAGCTTAGTTTTTGTGATTGTTTTTCCAAAAGTCCTAGCACATGCCTATTTTGAGCCTAGATTTTGATGTTGCATTTGGCCAAAAGACCTAGAAAATTTTAATTTCCTAGATTAGACTTGTTTGGAACACTTTGAACCTATAGTTTGGCATGTTAGTTTTTATTCAACCACTTAACCTTTTTATGTGTGAGACATTTGATGTTAGACTATTTTATACCAAGTTTTAGCATAGACCATTTTGGAGATATATCTCCATTCCCTAGACCAAGTGAGATGAAGTTTTAACCATTTATCCTTTGGATAATGTTTTTTAGTGTTTATATAACTCTAGGCCTTTTTACATAGCATTCATCATTGATGTGGATATTTCTCATTACACTTGTGGTAGAAACAGGTACAATCCAAGTTATGATAGAATAGCGACATAAATTGATTTTATTTGAGACCCCTATGGTGAAGAAATGGTTTGTGAGATATATTCTTATCCTCTTTAAAATCCTTGATTTAGGGAACAAAGCCAAAATCCTCAAGCACAATATTTGGAGACACCTTCTTTTGGCTAGTTGACATATGATCTTTGCCCTCTCATCAATCATGATAGCTTCTCCTCTACCTATAACATTAACTCTCCTTTGGATTATGTAAGTCACCAAGCTCCACAGCATCCAAGGATCACTATTATAGGACCTCATCCTTTGACTCACAATAGCAACCAAGATGTGTAATGCCCTACCATTTCTATTTTAGGGCCTCATCCTTTAGATTGTGAAAGAAACCAATCTCCACTACACCCTACCATTTCTATACTAGGACCTCATCCTTTGGCTTATGTAAGCCATCAATCTTTACAATGACCTACCATTACCATTCTTAATCATTCCATGTATGGTAACTCATCCCAACAAAGTTATCTAATCATAACTCGATGGGTCATAGTTAATGTCTTAGGCCATAAACTAGCCTTTTTTAATCATATTATTATTCAACCACTAGCCATTCCTCATCCATTTCCAATTATTACCCATTTTATAAAACCCTACCAATTTTTGAGCCAAAACTAAGCCAATTAGTACCTCTCTAATAGAGCCAATCATGCAAATATTAAGATATATTCAAAACTGGTGTTTTACAATTGCTTGTAAACTAAAGCCAAGAGAACCAATCGATCCATGATGTTTTTATTGAACCAACCATTTGTGACAAGTCAACCTGTGATGAATCACCTTTTGATCATATACCTATTGTTGAGGAATCTCACTCTAACAAGCCAGTCTTTATTGAGTCACTTCTTGATGATTATAACTACCTTTGGGAAAATCATTATCTCAAAAATATTCTTGTTTTTCAAGACCTCCCCTTGATAAGCTAGCATCTATGTAGTTCCTCTTGAACTTTTTCCCATCATTGAGGAGTCTCACTTTGATCAGCAATATGATGAAACATTGTCAATTTTAGGGCTTTGGATGTTATACTTAGTTGTATTTGGTATTTTTCCTTTACTTACTTGGTATTTGAGTATAAACCTTTTATTTAATTATGTCATGTCAAAATGAGTCTTGTGTTCACATAACTATGTTGTTTAAGGAGGAATTATGTTTTCCACTTGACACCATACCTTTGCCTTGAAATTTTTTTCAAAGACATTATGTGTGTCACTTGATTGAGATGGGTAACATTATGATGCCCAAATCATTTCAATTTTTGTTACTTGGAGTCTTGAAATAAACCATCGATCATATCCTTAGAGTGCAGTAATGTCATTACACTGCTCAAATCATTTCATAGACTTGTTTGTCTTATGTTTAAGTTTCTAATTGAAACCAATCCATGTATGCCTTTTGGGTTTATGTCTAGTGTTGTTATGTCATTCACCTTTGTCTAGCTTGTTGATCAAGAAAGTCTAGTTTCCTATGTTGAGTTTTTAATTAATCTTACCAAGTTAAAATTTAAACATTGATTGATTTCTATTTATGTCTCATGTACTTGGGTCATAGACATTGATCTTTCTCTTTTGGGTTTTGTAACTTAGGTTAATTCTTTACCCAATTGGAGAACTATTTTTTTGTGCTTGAATTTGGGAGAAACAACCTATCTTTGTTGTGCATTTTATTTCATGCCTTATTCTAATTGACCAAGTTATGTTTGATTTCATATGCCTAGTCTATGTCAAAGTGTTTTAGATTTATTAGATTAAATCATACCCTTTTGTTTAAATTCTAGATTTTGTGCTTGTTTTACCAAAAGTCCTAGCATATGCTTGTTTTGAGCCTAGATTTTGATGCCACATTTTTCCAAAAGACCTATCAAATTTTATTTTATTAGATTAGACTTGTTTGGAACACTTTGGACCTAAATTTTGGTATGATGGTTTTTATTCAGCCACTTGACCTTTTGTGTGTGATAAATTTAACATTAGACATATGACATTAGATTGTTTTGTACCAAGTTTTAGAAAGGACCATTTTGGAGATACAACTCCACCCATAGACCAAGTAAGACCAAGTTCTAATTTTTTATCCTTTAGATAATGTTTTTAATAGTTTTGTAGACCTCTAGGCGTTTTACAGATCTTTCATCATTAATGTGGATATGTCTCATTACACTTATGATGAAAATAGGTACAATACAAGCTATGATAGAATAGCCTCACAATTTGACTTTATTAAATACCCCTATGGCGAAGAAATGGTTTGTGAGATGGATTCTTATCCTCCATAAAATCCTCAATTTTGGGAATAAAGCTAAGATCTTTAAGTGCAATGTTCAATGGTACCTTATTTTGGTTGGTTGATATACGATCTTAAACATGACATCTGATCCCCCATCTATACAGTTAACCCCCCTTTAGACTACACAAGCCACCAAGCTCTACAATGTCTAAGGACTACCATTTCTATACTAGGACCTCATCCTTTGGCTTTGATAAAAACCATGCTTTGCAATGCCCCTACCATTACCATTCTTGGCCATTCTAAGTATGGTGGCTTGTTATCCCAACAAAGTTGTCCAATCATAACTTGACAGGTTACACTTATGGTGGAAATAATTAAAATCTAAGTTATGATAGAATAGTTTCACAAGTTGTCATATCCATATCAGGATTTTAATTGTTAATCCTAATTGTAATTAATTTTATATTGTTTAGTCAAGAAAAGCCCAATATAAATACCCCCATGATGTACTTTATATTATTGTTGTTTATTTATATGTTGTTGATGAGTTTATGGGAGTTGGTTAACATTGTAACTTTGAATAATTATATTATTTGAGATTACTTATGAATATGATGAAAGAATATTGTGTTGACATAATACTATTATTCAATTATCTATGAGGTTGATTTTATCTATTATCATTTTTAATATATTTTTATTTTAATCATTGAGTAATGAATAAGTGAGCTAAGTTAGATACATAATAAATAATGATTTTAGTAATAAGTATGTTTTTAATCATCCTTGTCTAGGAAGTTAGACAAACACACCCCCACATGATAAAACCAGTAGGAACTGGTCCCAAACTATGTGTTTCAAGTGAGTGTGTGAGAACTTGTTCTTACATGTAATACTAGTGCACTAGCATGTTGGACTCTTATTCACTTAGGTGAATGCCTATGTAAATTCATTCCCATTTAAAGGAAGATAATCTAAACATTTTAGTTCTATTATTGAGACCATAGCACTTTCTTGCACGATGGTGGAAGATTCTCAAATTCCTATCTCTAAAGAATATTAAATGATGGGTTACTAGAGTAATTATAGATGGAAGACTATTAGTGTAGGATTTATTTTCCTTGATTTATTTGTATTATAATACTTGAGATATTTCACCTCACTTGGATTTTCCCTACACTTATGAGATATGTTTTCTTAGGTGTACACTTGACCACACTATTTTAGCTAGTGGTAGTTACTACCTTTAACCAATTATCTGTTTATTGGCTATTTCAGGTATGGAGGTTACCACTATTCTAAGTGGAGGTTGCATTTATTATAGGTGGAGGTTGCCTTTATTCTTGGAGTAGGTTATGCATTCACCTCCTATATTTACATCACTTGCATTATTTTATTTGATTGTATTGAGTTGAAGCCATTTTTACATCTTTTGCATTTTATCTCATTGTTTTTATTAACTTTTAGTTTTGTATGGGTGTGTTTAGTCTTGCCTTAATGAAATTAATGTCTCACATTTCTCACTAATGCACTTTTTTATTCAATATATCCATGGCATTATTTGATATGGTATTAGAGCCAGATTGGTATTGAGTTTGTCTGGTTTAGTTTCTACTAGTTTTTGATATTGAGATTATTGTTTTTACATAGTTTTGGTGTTAGGTATGTTTTTTATTTCTATTTTTGTCTAGTCTATGGTGTATTAAACCTATTTTCAAGCTCATGAAGTGGTTTTAAGCTTATATAGTGCTTGTACAATCTGAATATTGTTTATTTAAACCTTTGAGGTGTTTTGTAAGCCTTAGAGAGGTGTGAAAAGGCCATTATATCATAATTACAGTCTTATGAAGGTTTCAAACATCTCATATTCACATTTTAGACATCTAAAGGGTTTCCATGGGCCCCTATAGTGTTGTTACAGCACCTAAAAAGGCTCAAATGGCCCCCTAGGTTTCATTACTAATTGATAAGATTCTTGATGTCTTAAAGTCTCGTGGAAAGCCTCCAAATGGCCTTTAATCGACCCTTCCAATGCTATTAGAGTGTGTAAGACACATTTTTAGACTTGTAGCCATAAATTTAGACTTTTAGCCACATTATTTAGACACCAAGGATTTTTTGGTCTCCACATCTATGTTTGGACTATGTTTGGACCTCAACTACCTTCTAAATACCTCTAAGACTCCTTGTCATTTTTACTTACCTTCAAACTTGTATTGTAGCAATGGTAATACCCAACAACCTAAAAATGGCAAAACTTAGGGTTATGAAACCCTAAAAATGTCCCCCTTATCTTTTTCACATAGTGGTACTCATTCCAAGGTGAAAAAGTGCATTTTGGTTTTCAAATTCATGTCTCATTGCTATAAAAATTATCATTTTTCAATTTTGGATAAAAAATTGATTTGGGGATAAATTGTAAAGGAGGAATTAAGTGGTTTTCAGTCCTTGTATTTTCACCTATTGAAGATGAAGGGTGAGACTTAGGTTAGTAAGAGGCTAATTCCCCCTCACAATCTAGACCAATGCATTATAAAATCCATTTTGATTCCAAAAAGTGGTTGGAAGGCTAGGTCCACTCTCACCATAGGGAATGTTTTTAATTTTTAGTGCAATTTCAATTAAATAGGCCTTATTTATGAGAAAGTAACATTGTAATACAGTTTGATCAATATCTTGAAATTAAGTTTTATCTTTTTCAAAAGTTCATATTTTTCCATTTCCCATTAATTGGATTTATTTATATTGTAAAATTCACTAAAATATAAAATACCAAAATCTAGGAGGGTTAAGCATAATTATAGGGGGTGTGTAAATTTATGATTCTTTCTTTCTACATTTCTTTAATTTATTGAAAATAAACTCAAAATATCTATAATGGATCCTAATTTAATTTATTTTATCACACCCTTTAACTATCATGAATGGAAGGCTACCATGTCACTCACCTTGTAAAACAAGAAGCTCTGCAGGATAACTATGGGTATGCAAACTAAATTGGCTATAGATAAATAAAAATGGTTTGACAATTGTGATGAAGATTTTGGTTTTCTATGTCTTTATGTGTCACTAGTCTATACTTTCACATTTAATCAACCAAAACACCCAAGGATCTATGGGATACCCTAGAGAAACTTTTTGGGAACTTGGATGAGATGAGAGGACATGAATTGGAAAATGAGTTATTTAGTGTTAGCCCTAGAAAATTTGACACACTTCAGGATTACTTCACCAAATTTAAATCATTGAGATTGAAACTAAAATAATATAAAATTAATAATAAGGGTTCATAGTTCATCCTTTCTATCCTTACAAAACTTGGACCTGATTATTCCATTTTTATCTCCACCTTCCACGCAACAAAGAGAGCACTTGGTACTTCATGGACTATGCCCTCCTTTGATGAGTTTGTTGCTGACTTGAATTGTGAATAAGATAAACTAATTTATATGGGTTCACTAAAGTCCACTGAATTACATGTTGTGATTATAGGACATGACATCAAAAAGGTTTCAAAAGAAAATAAATAGAACACCAAGGATCATGAGAACAAGAAGGATCAACCCACAACCAGACCAAACTTTGACACTTCCTCTTCTAGTTTTAAATCCAAAAAAGAGAGGATCAAATGTGGGTATTTCAAAATTAACCATGATGAAATTATTTTTTTTTAAAAGTAGATTGATCACCTCATGAGTCTTCTTCAGAATAATAACATAGGTGTTCATGAGTCTATCAAACCATCTTCATCAACCCATGAATCCAAGGAAAATGACAATGGAAAAATGAAAGGGAAATAATTAGGAAAATATAAAATATAGGGGAAATATCTATTTATAGTGATACCTCTATATCCTATATGGTTTATTGATTTTGGTGCATCACATCATATGGATTCTTCACACATGGAGTTTACTTCCTTAAAGCCATGTGACATGTCTTCTATTTAACTAGGTGATAACACTTATACATAGGTTTTTGGGAGCGGGTCTATTGACGTGAGTGGTGGAACTTGTAATAATGTTCTCAGTACTTCCTCACTATCAACTAATATCATATTAGTATATTAGTCTACTCACCTTGGTTAGGGCATGTGAGTTGAGTTCAATCAAGATTTAGTGTGTTAGAGAGTTGCATAGTGATAGTATCATTATAGTGGGTTCAATCATGAGAGTCAACTATATTATTTTTCCCACTTTGTCCCTATTTAAAATTCTTCATTAGATTCACCTATAATTAATGACACTTTATAGCCTGAGCATATTTTTTATGTTGAAAATTTCTCTTCTACCACAGATGACTACAATAGTGATGGGGATGCACTTCATATCCTTGTCACCTTTCATGTTTTGAGGAGTTATTTATTCATTCACATATTTATAATTCACCATATACTTTTCATGGAGTAGGATTTTTGATTTAGGACACATTAGACATTGGGCAGTCTTCTACATAGTTGCAAGGTCTTTCACACTCCTTCACTTCTACTTTAGATGCACCATCACTTCATGGAGTAGTTGTACTTTATAATTTGCATGAGGAGCATAGTTCCTTTTATAAGAAAAAAATATTGGTTATATATTCATTAGATACTTGGTGGATTAATTCACATTTTCATGGTGATCCATGCTTCACTACATCTACTTCTGATCCATAGTCACTCCAAGAGGCTACTTTGTAGGATACAAGGTGGTTGTAGGTAGTTGCAACTTCCCATGGGGATTTTTAGTCCTACATTCTCTTATTTATCTCTCCTTTAGGGGGGCAAGGTTTTCCATTGGTTTTTATCCTTTTACTTAAATTTTTAAGAGTTGCATTGTACATGGGTACCTTATTAGGCCTAGTTTCCAGGACCCATTTTTGTTTTCACCTAACTAAGTTGTACTTATAGGGGGGAGGGGGGTGTGTTAGTGTAGGATTTATTTTCCTTGATTTATTTGTATTATCATACTTAATATATTCCACCTCACTTTGAGTTTCCATAAACTTATGGGATATTCTTTCGTAGATGTACAATTGACCACACTATTTTAGCTAGTGGTAGTTACCACCCTTGACCATTTGTTTGTTGACTAGCTATTTCAGGTATTGAGATTACATGTATTCTACATAAAGGTTGCCTTTATTCTAAGTGTAGGCTTCCTTTATTATTGGAGGAGGTTACATATTCACCTCCTATATGTACATCACTTCCATTATTCTATTTTATTGTATTGAGTTGGAGCCATTTTTACATCTTTTGCATTTTATCTCATTTTTTTTCATAACTTAGTCTTGCCTTTATGCAATTCACATCTCACATTTCTCACTAGTGCACTCTTTGATTCAGAAAATATATAGTATTCTTTGATAAAGATAGCTTGGTGATTAGAGCATTAGTTTCCTTTAACATGATTGGGAATGCCTTGAATGCATGTAATGGATGTTTGGTGGCATGAAAATTTTAATAGATACATTTTGGAATATGTGTTTCAACATATTCATATCTATAGAAATCCTAGTTTCACTTCTTTTAAGAACCATGCGGTAGATATCTCAGACATTTTTCACTAGATATTAAGAATCTCTTAGTATATTCTAGACTTGAAAGTTTCTCCATGGATAGCTAAACTATCTATTGCATGAGAAACACAATTGGTGGGGAAATGGAGGGGCACATTTTGATGTAAAATTGTTGGTTAATCATGGTATCTAGTTAGTGATAATTATGGAAGTGAAAATATGATTAATCTTGGTGAAGCTCTATGAGTGGAAACACTCTACGGAGGGGATAGGAGGAATCAGGAAGTTTTATAAGGGTATGTAGGGAAGTGAAAGAGCATAATAAGGAATCCCCAACCATAGGACCACACCCAAAACCAACATAATTATGCATGGAAGAATCATTTTAGGTAGTGGTGATTGAAGACCCAATTTGAATAGGCTAGTTCCCCACTTATAGTGTGTGCTCATGTTCTTGAGTTAGACAACATATTTATATACAACTAGGATACAGATAATGTAGAATTAAAAATCAACCCTATTATATATACTTTTTCAAAACAAGACATAGATAGTATTTTATTGTTGATTTAGTTTCTATTGCAAGATAATTCTATGACCCATTTGGAATGCCTAGTGTACCAATCATAACTAGTGGATAGAGTATTGGCTCATCTATAATTAATCATCCAACATTAGTGCCCAATATATCAAGTGTTTCTATTGTTGTAGGAGGTGCAAGATGTAGTATAATTATTGGTTAGACTAGAGGAATTGGAGGAGGTATAGGAGGTAGTGGTAGACCTCCCCCACAAATTCTAGGAAGGATAAGAGGTGCATCATAGCAAACCACATTGCAAGCTCCTCATCTACCCACTGTGATTTATGAGATAACGCTCCATATTACCTAAGTATCCCAATGTAGATAATGTCACAGAACATGTTCACAAGTGTGAACATATTTATAAAGCATGTGGAATTACATCTTTTGAATTAAAGGAAACATAGTTTACCACCATTATTTTGGACCATGCACACAAGTGGTACCACAAGTTTGATTCACAACAAGTTGTGGTGAATTATGACCAACTAAAGACAACATTTCTCTTAGAGCTTGATAGCCCACAATTTGAATAGAATATCATATCTTCCCTGAAGGACATCAATTAAGAACTAACTAAGAGCATGCATGAGTATGATGCACATTTTAAAATTCTTCTCTAAGCTTTATTTTGAGATAAATACCAGTCATCACACCCATTGGTTCATAAGAGTCTTATTGCTTCCCTTATAATACACCTTATCATAGAATACTTTCACCAACCCATGCAAGGCCATAGAAGCTTCCCTTCATATAAAATCTATTGGAAACATTAACACAAGGACTAGTCCCTTCATAGAGGCTCAGATCACTGCTATGGTATATCAATTGGAAAATCTCAATGTACATAATGCTCATGACACTCATAGTGGTTTGTGGTGTCTGGACTATGAATTTGAAGGATATAATAGGAATAGCTAACCTTAAAAGAGTATTCCAGTCATGATGAAGTAATCCTATTATATTTTACAAGAAGATCATGACATAAGGTATTTACCTCTACTTCAATGCACCACACAATCAAAGGTATAACATATTTTAAGATATGTGATGCATACACTCACGGTACTAATGATTAACATATTATAAGTGAAATACATGAAGTGCATGTGCATCATATGTATCAAACATATATTTCTAATAACTAGGATAATGAAGGAGGATATCATGGTCATGGTTGAGGTCAACAATGTGGAGGTGGACGTTTTCCACCAAAACCCTATTATAAATTTGGTTTCCTATAACACTACTAGCATGATTTCATAGTGTATCCTAAATGTGATCATTTTAAAAATTAACACCATCTAGAGGAGTGACCAGATCTATCTACTACCATCGTGAATGAGAGAAATGAAAAGGGTGCCATAATGATATGAATTAAAAAGCCTTGATGGAGACTATACCCTATTACTATGACTAGTCCCAAAAGCAACATTACTACATGGAGTGGTCATTAGTCCCAGTCTATATCTAACCCACCCATTAAAAAGGTTCAATGAGAGAAGCCTCATGTGACTTTTTATCTAGATGTTCATGAGTAAAATGAAATACTACATGACACCATGAATTTGGTGGGAGAACTGTAAGGAAAAATCCAATTCCTCAAGGATCATGATGCTACTACACATACTAACATTCAAAAAGATATGAATCTTTATGACTTAGTGCATGATGAGTTCAATGAGTTGTGTGAGTGACTCCTTGATGAGGATATTATAACCCTATTAAAAAAAATTCTAAGGAAATATATGTCTATGCCTACCGATGATCATCAGTTAAACTATGCACAGTGGCAAGAGACTCATATCTACCCTAGTCTATAGGGGGATAAAGAGATATTGGTTAATACCATTATTAATGGATGGGTTATTTAGGATATCTTAGTTGATATTGGTGCTGAAGTAAATGTCCTGACCAAAGATGCATGGAGGAAAATGGAAAGCCATGTTTTTCATCCTTCTCCTCATATGTTTTTTATGGCCAATAAGACTCATGATTTGCCTATTGAAATACTTAAACATGACACCATGGATATCCTATGTGTCACTTTCATATTTAACTTTGAATTCACTGAGTTGGCCAAAGCTTATGACTTTCTAGCTCTATTGGGTCTCCCTTGGTGTGACATTAATAATGTTGACTTGGTATTCAAGAAGGGTTATATTAGCTTTGAAAATGATGAGAAACATATTATAATTAATTTATACCATGCTGAAGGACCTTCATATGTTGAGATAATAAACACTAATGAGGACATTAACCACATCTACAATGTCACATCACATGGTACTAAACACCGTGATCTTACTTTGGATGGCATATTACATTAGGTAGATGCGCAATCTATATCTAACACTACTAGTAATTCTTATGATTATTTTTTTCAATGAGTATGACCTTATTATAAGGATCAATGGAAATATAGGTATTTGAGAAGATACTCTGTAGAAGTACCATAAACATCATAAATTTGTTCATCTTCTTCATGGAAAAATTATGGTTGTGCCACCTGTGAGGTTAGATAAGCTCTGAGATTCCATGGTCAAATGGAAGTTCATGAGTTTTTGTAGTATTTAAAGGCCTTATATGAATCCAAAAATGATTGGGTACATTAATTTATCTATATATTTGATGGTATAGCTATTCAGTGGTGGAGAACTCATTATTAGAACTTACTTACTTGGGACCAAGTTCATTCTTATCTACACCATCATTTTCATTATGATAATTAAATTTGTGGCACATTGAGTTATAGTGGCATAAATTCTCTTGAAACTCATCTTGAAGTCTATAAAACTATGTGTAAGACAAAATAATTTTTCCCTAAGTACCTCTAGGTTCACGTATTTTATGGTACTTTATGCACTTGAGCTAGAAATTTATATGTACACGAAGAGAAACATATGGAAATATATTATTGGCATTTACTTAAAATTAATATGATTTTAACACTATCTTATTCATCTCCTTGAATGGATTTATGCCTCACCTTGTAAGCCATACATTATGCTATCATAGGTAATCCAGTTATAATTGAAGATCACATTAGAGGTATACATAACATGTAGAAGGAAAGATTGACCATTTTCTAGGAAATTGATATGGAAGCATCATCTCCACTACCTAAACTTAGACTAGACCATGCATTAGGAGAATAGATCTAGTAAGGCAAAGAAAAGGTCATGTACCAGGTTTGTGAAGGTATCAATTTTGATCCCCCTGACCCATCTATTGATCATTTGTCTTTTTATACTAATTATGGTGTACATACTATCTACAACACCATATATATTGAACACCACCCATACTTAGAGCCACTCTAGACTATCCAACATAATATTGGCATAGAGGAAGTGCCCAAGGTGGATATTATGGGAAACTATTAGTTTGATACATAGATCTCTAAGTTGTTTGAACTATTAAAATAATATAAAGATGCCTTCACATGAAATTATATGGAAATGAAAGGAGTGTATTTTTACTTAGTCAAGATGCACATCAAGTTGGTAAAGGGTGCTAGACCTATCAGGAAGAGGCCCTATTTTATGAATCCTAACTTACACACTTGAGTAAAATAAAAGATTGATAACATGCTACATGCATGATTCATTACTCTTATAGATGAGTCTAAATGGGTTAGCCCCATGTTCATTAGTATTATTAAGGACAGTCACATTTAGGTCTATGTAGATTATCAGGTACTCAAAACTACTTATATAATTGACTCTTTTCCAATTCCCTTCACTTAAAAAATTCTAGAATGAGTTGATGGATGTGAGATCTATACTTTCACTAATGGCTTCTCTAGATATCATAAAGTCTATATTGCGGAATAGGATAAATTGAAGACCACATTTGTAACTGAGTGGGGTTTTTATGATTATAACATGATGCCCTTTAGATTGAAAAATACTCTTATTGTGTTTTCATAGATTTTGATCAAGGCTTTCAAATATTTCATTCATAATTACCTTCAAGTATACTTGGATGATTGGATTATCTATGGTTTAGTGTGGGGCCACTGCTCTAAAATATAACTTATACTTGAGTATTTCTAGAACCTTCATATTTATTTGAATCTAAATAAATTTGTGTTTGCTACCCCCTTTGGCACTTTACTTGGTCATGTTATTTATCACGATGAACTCTTAGTGGATCCAACCAAGATTATTTTTATTCTTTGACTTCTAGTGTCAACCACTCAGTGAAACCTACATGCCTTCCTAAGACACATGGGGTATTATATGAATTTCATTTGAGGTTATGTTAATATTTTTGTGACACTAGAGGAATTTCTAAAATAGAATGGTCAGCTTGTATATGCTAATGATCACTAGCAGGAATTCATTGCACTCAAAGATAAGCTCATTACTAACCCTATTTTCCAATTTCTAGACTAGATGAATCCATTTCATGTGCATGTTAATGATTTAATTATGGTAGTAAGTATTATCCTTTCTCAACTTAGTGAAGTTAAACCTAACCATCTTATCTATTTTTCTAGTAGAAAGCTCACCCCAGTTGAATAGAACTACATGACTACAGAGCATGAATCTTTGCCCATGGTTAATTCCCTACAAAAAAATTGTCAATACTTTTTAGCCCCTCTATTAATTTTATTTATGGACCATAAAGAACTAAAGTAATTAGTAAATAAGCAAATATTTCATGGGTACATTTAATTATGGATTGTGATTTTCTAGGAGTTCAAGTTATTAATTATGGTGAAACCTAATAATTCCAACTAGGGCCTTGACCATTTATCATGCACTATATTTTGGTGAACCAATGCATGCCCTTGAATATGTATTATCTAACATGCAACTCTTCCAAGTCATGCACATGCCAAAATAATTGGAAGATATCACAACATTTCTAAATACAGGTTCACCACTATCCCACCTCAATACTCATAAAACCCCTTTCCAACTCATAGGGGGTGACCTTTATAATCTTGGGCGAGATGAAGTGTTACACCACTGCATCATGTAGCATGAGTGTGTTGAGGTTATTTAGGAAGTTCAAGAGGTTGTTTTTGGAGGATAAAATTTTGGTGATGTTATAGTGAATAAGGTCCTTTTATATGGCTTATAGTGTCCTACCCTATTTAAAGATGTAAAATTTTATGCACACTAGTGTGATATCTACTAACATATGGGTAGGCCAAATAGAAGGGATGTTATGCCCCTTCATCTTATATAACACATGAACCTTTTAAAAAGTGGGTTATTGATTTTTTTGTCCCCATTAATCTAGAAAGGAGGCATACTAACATGAATTATGTTATTACTACTACTAAGTACCTTACTCACTAGGCTAAATCCATGCCAACTAGGGATTGTATTACTACCACTACTGCTAGGTTTCTCTAGGAGAATATCATTATACTATATAAATGTCCAAATATGATCAATGATCAAAGAATGAATTTCATTAATGATACAATCTACATCCTCTTAGATGAATTTATGATCACACACCACAAGAATACACCTTACAATCCTTAGTCTAATGGTATAACCGAAGCATTCAATATGATCTTAGGTAATACATTGACTAAGATTTGTAATATTAGATGTACTAATTAGGATTAGCATGTTTTTTTAGTGTTATGGGTGTATCAGACCACATATAAATGATTATATAAGATCACACATTTTAATCTTATGTTTGGTATTGATGTCATTCTCTTGATTGAATTCCTTATCCTTCTCTTTGAATTACATGTGTTGGTCGACTAGATGATGAAGAGTCCTTGAAAGTATGCCTAAATGTTCTACTTCAACTAGATGAAACCTTATTTCTCACACATTAGATTCAAAGAGTGGATAAACACAAAAGAAATTCCTAGCATGATCACAATTTGAAGAACAAGACTCTTTATCCAAGCATGCAGATTTTAGGATATGATTCCAAGTTCACATGCCACTTAGTAAATCTCCATGTCCACTGGGATGGCCTATTCATTATTCATAGTATTCATCCCACCACTGCATTCAAATTTTAAATGACCATTTCCTTCCCAACCATTTCAATCGTAGTTAGTTACATACCTACTATTATGAGTAATGTTTTCCCTCTTTAACTAATAAGGCATATGCCACTAGGTTAGTATAAGATTTTGGTTATTTTTAATAAAGTGCAGCATTGGTTGTGCACCATTGATTAGTTTAGGGTCAACATATTTTTATTTGTATTTTTATTTTATTATAATGTCATGGAGGACCATGGACAAATTTTAGTGTGGGGTAAGAAGTGTAGAAGAATAGAAACCTATGGATCACCAATAAAATGGTCAATGTGAATGCACACGAGAGTAAGGGCACATAAGTGTAAGTGTATAAGTATAAATAGATACACACATTGTGGCATATAACCTCAAATTTAATTCAAGGTAAAGAAGTTAGGTTCCCACCTTTGTAATGGAAAATGTTGAAATTATTTATAGATGTCATGCATTTCAAGAAAAGTGCAGGATGGGACATATGTATTTAATACAAGGAAAGTAGTGGTAATGGAAAGCATTTTAATTATGAATCATGGTAATACCATTAAAAATTTAATTTCATGAAATGATGGATGAGTTCATGGGGAAGTAAATTTGAATTACCCCCTCAAGTCTATAAAAGGTTAAACACATATCATTTCACATTTTACTATTATCACATTTGCAAAATTATAGATCCAAAGAAGTGTTATCAACCTACTAGAAGAACATTTTTAAACTTTTAAATGAGTGTAAATCAACTATTTGAGACTATTTTTCACATTATGGAGTGAATCAGTTGTGGTAATTTGGTAGAGTCCTAAAAGGGTGATTGAGGAAGCGTAAGTGTATACAATTATAGGTTCCATAAGTTGACATCCACCATTAGAGGGTGTTGAAGTAGGAGAGATAAGAAATTTGTAAAATTGATCATTTATTCTTTTGGGAGGGTCATAAAATTATGCCTCAAATTTTAGGCTCCTTGAAGGGTGATGTGATCGAAGAAAAAGGCCTAGAATAATGACCCCTACCTACAATACCAAAGGAAGAGAAGTTTGAGAGCATGGATGTTCAGCTAGTTTTGATTAGGTAAGAGGTACCTAAATAATCCTACATGTGTGTGGAATATTTATCAAAGTAGTTCAAGGAAAAGGAAAACATAGAATTAGGTATGGTACACCAGGTAAGGAAGAAGGTTGTCATACCAACTCTACCCCCACTATTGATAGAAGAAATGAAATATCTAAAATCATTATTTTATGTTAATATTTGCATGTCAAATTTGCCCACTCATAATATTTTTTATTTTAATCATCACCTTCTTATCAATGAGGTTGAACTATAACATGACTATTGGGTAGAATTCTAGAAAACACAAAATGAGATTGTATATGATTTGAGTATTTTTAATAGTCTTAATGATGGACTATTTCAATTGTTTGATCTTTTATACTCTAGTAAGCTAGTAGAATTAATCAAGTTTTTGGTTTATCATATGCATGAATACTATTTATATTTGTTTGGGCACCAAATGTGGATCACATCTAAGAGGATAAGTAAAGACATAGAGTTTCAATGCTCAAGTGTTGACCTTGGTTTTGAATTGGAGGACCAAGAGGAGATTGAAAATACTAAAATTTCACTTCACTACCAAAAATAAGGCCATGAAATACATATTAAAATTCTATAATTTCCCACCCTTCAATTGGTTGCATGCATAATCATGACCAAGGTTGGAGGCATTAATGGATGGAAAGAGGTGGACATGGCACACATATATGTTGCCCATTAAGTTACTCTGGGAGTGAAGTATAACTACGCATAGTACTTTGTTGATAAGATTATTATAGATTTAGATAAATCCCACCACATACCAAACCAAAAAATTTAAATGGGGAACTATCTTTTTGTTACTAACTTTTTATGATATTAGTGTACCTAAGTAAACAACTAAAAAATTTTAAATGGGCTTACCCTTCTAAGTATAAATCCTTTATGGAGTGAATTTAAAGTGTTCACTTATATTGTCATGATATTTCCCTCCCATAAGGTCAAAATTAATGGATAACATGATGATATGAATGAATCATTTGGGAACGAGTGGCTTATTCCAAAGGACTTGCCTAGACTACTCAGGGACCAAGCTAAGTTCACAATGAAGTAACACTAATCCTTAGTATGCATCCAAATGGTTCCCTATATAAAATTATCTAGATGGATTAAATTGACATATGATTTCACTACTCATTACTTCATGAACACCATCAATAGGATCTATGATGCATGCCTAATTAACATTTTTTCTAATAAAATTGATGCAGAGACTCGCACTCTCTACCAATTATACATTTACCTTAAGAGGAAGGTGTATAGAGAAAGGTTGGGGTCAAATAATAATAACATTAAGGTCCATCATATTTTAGTTGGAAAATCCATTCATTCTTTATTTTATATGTTGAAACCAAGAAAGAAGACATCAAGGGGCACATATTATGAGAAAGAAACAATTTCACCTCTACCAAAGATAGGGAAGAAGTATAAGTGACAAGGGAATGATGTTATTACTAGTTTTGAGAAATATAAAGAAATGGAAAAGGACTACACCACCCAAGGAAACTCTACTAGTAGGTCAACCCAAAATTTTGGAACTAGTAATGTAAATTATTCTTTTATAACACGAATCATTGGTGCCTAAGGATGGTGACTTAGAAAAGAAGATAGAAATTATAGAAGATACACTAGAAAAAAGAACTATTGAAGTATAATAAAAATATCAAGTCACCTCGAACCTAGATAAGACACCTTTACTAACACAGTGTGAAGAAACTACCCTTGAGGAGGCACAAGTGGAAACTAAAGATCCCAATGGCAAAGAGACAGATGGTTAAAACATAGCCTTGGGAATGAGATAATTTGATATTAAGCCTAGAAACCACAATTGAGATGTGAATTTCAAGATACTAGAATGATATCCCTTTAAAGGGAAAGAGTTAGTTGATGAATTTATTGAGTAGAGGCTAGTAAAAACTGATTCAACCATGACCCTACACACCCAATACTACAGGGGAGTGTTAGAGAAGTATTTATTTATATTTTCACATTTTACACCAAAAGACTCAATTGAGAAAACTTAGTGGGAATTATCATTTTAACATGATATTTATAATGAAGAACATAATTCTGAGTTGCCATCAAATACCCTGATCTTAGAACTAAGAGAAATAGAAATTATAGATACCCTTTGTGTAAACCCCTTGATGTTTACTATGACACAAACAAGTGTGATGATTTTTAAATTGGAATATGAGGTAACTAGGTAGAATTCCTTAAATAAATTTGATTTCAGTTGATTCCGAAATAAGTATGTAGAAGTGGTTTCTCTATATTTTAATGAGTGCATCACAATAACAAAACTTGAAGTAGAGATAGCTGAGGTCAAGCACCAATTAGAGATAGAAATAATGTCTAAGGTAAAAAATTTGAATATCTTCAATACAATTTTTAGCCAAGAACTAGCTCTTATGGATGGGGTGTCCCTTACTAGTGAGGTAGTTAATAAATTAGAGACCTTAGTAGGGATTTGTTGAAGCAGTGAAAGGACTAGCCCCACCCCAAAAATAATCAAACTTGGGTAAAAAATAAATTCACTAAAGCTATGGATGTCTATAAAATCTTTTTGAATAGGGTTTGAGACACAATTCCCTTATTGGATGGGTTTTTTGAAAATATGACACACCCGAGAAATTTTTTGGAAGCTACACTTCAGGTGGAGGAAGTTTAGTGACAATAATTAGTGGATAGTGTGTTAGTAATAAAAGATTACATAGAGCATGTCAAAGCATTAAATAATGTGGAGGTTATGGAAAATAAAATAAACACTCCCAAAAAATAGATGCTAATTTCATAGAACTTTGAGGACATATTATAATAGAATTCACCTCACTTAAAAATGTTCATAAGGATTCTTCCACATCCCTTAAGCATTTGGTCATTCAATCAGGTGAATGTCCCAAACATCCTAAAGAGATGAATAATCTCAAGGAGGTATCATAGGAAATCACATCCCAACTGTAGAATGACTTAAACCATTGGGAGGGTATCTAAAATCAAATTAAGCATATGGGACCTGAGTTTTTGTATGGACTTGAGAATAATGCATAGTTTGGGGTGGACTATTGGTTTAGTGTGGGGTGATGTTATACCCCTAATTTTGGCTAAGTACTATTTATGAATAAGTGGTGTAGAGAGACATAGTGTATAATATAATGTCATGGGATTTCATGGTGTGGAAGGACCAAGTATCGTGGAATAAATATGAATGTTAAATGAAGAACTTGAGAATGATGGACTTGAAACTTAGAAAAAGATTTGGGGAGAACATATAAAGTAGAGATGGTTATGGAGTGGTTCATATGGATGGGAGATAATATTATGTCAAGTGTGAATCCAATACCATATCAAGGGAAGATAGGCACTTGGTGATGAAGATATAGCATCAAGAGATAATATAGGGGTAGATAGGCCTAGGTCCATAGGAACTTAATGTAAATGGCTACCAAAACTCAAGTATATTGATGATCATTGGTGAGTCATCCTAATTTTAATTAATTTTATAACTACTTGGTTAGGTAAAACCAAGTATAAATACCCCCATGATGTAATTTGTATTGTTATTGTTCAGTTGGATGTTGTTGATGAGTTTATGGGAGTTCACTGAATCATTGTATGAAATTTTCATAATATGTCCTCAAAGTTCAATGATTCAGTGTTGCAAATTTCATAGAACATTATATTGATCAATATTATGAACATTATATTGCAAATTTCATAGAACATTATAACATTGAATCATTGTAATCTTTGAGATCAGTTATGAATATGATGAAAGCAGTCTATTTTGAAATAATACTATTGTTCAGTTATCTATGAGGTTGATGTTATCTATCATCATTTATGCTATCTTTTTCTTTTGATTATTGAGTAATGATCAAGTGATCTGAGTTAGATATAGGATGAAGAATGAGTTTAGTACTAAGTATGTGTTCAAGCACCCTTGTATATGATGTTATAAAAACACACATCTATATGAAAAAACTAGTGGAAACTAGTCCCAAGATATGTGATTTGGGTGAGTGTGTAATAACTTGTTCTTGCATAAAATTTCAATGCACTAGCATGTTGGAATCTTATTAACTTAGGCGTACACATAAGGAAAGTCTTTCCCATTTGAAGGAAAAGAATCCCAACATTTAGATATGTTGATTTAGTTTATACATATAAATTGGTAAATGTAATTTTATACATATTGGAGGATTTTGAGTTGTAGTTGAATTTATTTTACTCTCTCAAAATTTTAGCAATATTTGAGTTTAAATAAATAATGAATGTTTAATTTATGAACCATTTCTCTTTAGTTTTTATTTGTATGCATTATTTCCATTGAATATTTATGTAAGGCATAAATGATTTGTATCCTTACTAGGTTGTTCGTTGGGTTTTGGTGTGGATAACCTAAAATTTTCTATATGAGTGTAATTTCACTCTATAGATACTCTTTTATTATTGAATCATTTTGTATGACTTTATATTTTTTATTGAGTTATATGTTTATTGGATTGCTCTAAAATGAACATAATATTAGAATAGTTAGTAATCTAGTTTTTTGTTTCATTAGTAAGCAAGGTTAAATATTATAAGATCATTATACAATATTTGGTTATGTTTTAGAATTAAATTATTAGGGTTTTTATTATATAAATAAGTCAAGTAAATTAATATGAATTTCTTGTAATTTCAATTAGGTTAGAAAATTGGTAAGGAATTTTTTTCAAAATATATTATGGAAAATAAAGTTTCATGATGAGTTATCATATAACATTATGGAATTAAATGTTTTTGGTGGTCAGTTTACAATTATATCATTTGTATAATTCAATAAGTTGCAAGTTATTTTCATTTGGTATAAATTAGAAACAATGGAAATATTTGATTTAAGGCAATATATCAAACTAATTTAATTTACCAAAACATGGCGACTTAAGTATGAATTGAACAAGAGTTAATAAATTATATTAACATTCAATGTAAATTCATTATCATGTTTAGGAATTTCATAATCTCACTATCTAAAATAAATTTATGGAATTTCTTGATTAATTACATCTAATGATTTATGCACATAATCTATCCATTGTACCTACACAAGAATGACTATTTGATACAACGATATTTACACCTCATAATTGAAGGTTACATTGTTGGTGTTGCATATCAAATAGAACATTAGTTCAAAATTTTATTGGTCAATTTTTATTAATAATAAGCTTTCTTATTGTGTAGTGAATAAATGACAATATTCATCTCTTGTATTATTAATTTAGTCAATTAATAATATGGAACATTTTTTGATGTCAAGACCCAAGCCATGAGGGTAATTTTTGAAACCCAAAATAGATATCATTTTTCATGACTTTAATAGGTTTCATTTCTTATGTTTACACGTTTATTAAATGGCTTAAATTTTATTAATGTATGTGTTAACTGTGGAATGCAAAAGTTTTGAGCAATGGTAAGTAATATGTTACAACATAAAAATAATAATGTGGAAGTAAGTTGGTTGCATTAAATATTAAGGTAGGTAAGATTTATCATTATTATTGAATGTAATAACCACATTTGTTTAGAAAGGTTGTGAAATATTTAAAAACTAGAGATAGTGATATCTCTTAATATTTAAATGCTTGATTATAAATTAATTGGCAGTTTTTGAAAATTATGGATTACCTATATTGGTCTAAATAATTTAAATGAAACATATTGAAATTTGTGGATGAAAACTTCAATTACATTTTTATATCATTTAATAACAAAATTCGTATTGAATAACTTTATAAATAATAAGGATAATATGATTGAGAGGTTGATGTCTTTTAAATGGAAAAAGGTTTTTGAATGTTATGCTTGAATATTTTAGATATGACTATTTTAAGAGTGAGGTTAGATATTATAGGACTAAAATATTTGGCTCATATTTTACCTATACCTATCTAAGCAAACTTGATCATGCATTTAAATTAAATAGGGTTAATGATATTCAAATGTTTATATTACCAAGGTGATTACTAGGGTATTTAGATATGAGTTTATGGGTGTGCAGTTGCAAACTTATATACCCAAAGCATCATACCTAATTTGGAATGAAATAATTCTTTATGATGCCTTATTAATATGGTTTATCTTAAGTGTCAGATAATGTTACTAGTTTAGTTCTCTATTTAGGGTTGTGCCAAAACAAGCACGACATAGAAACTTTATGTTATAACTCCTTATTAAAATCATGTTTTGTACTTATTTATACCTTCCTTTTTAAGAAAAAAATTGTGGTTGTTAAATCTTACTTATCTTTATTTTTTTCTTCCAAACTTTATTTTGGTAATTATTCTTTTTACAACTTTTTTAGCTCTAATTTTTCATTGTGAATCATTTAGTTTTCTAGTTGAGTTCACCAAAATATTTAATATATTTTGAAATAAATAAATCAAAATAATAGTTCTAAACTATTGAAATTGAAACATAGGAAATATACAGATCTAGAAAGAAAATACATAATTTTTAGAATTGAAATTGATCTGAAAATGGTAAATTTACACAAGATATAAAAACCACCTCAAACATATTTTATATTAACTATGTATGATGAGTGTGAGTGAAAAATAATTGAGAAGACCTAAAAACATTGTCATAACTAAAAATAAAATTATAAATTTTGTTAAGACAAGGTCACTCTAGGAGAACAAGGGAAGATTGTAACCTTATCTATTGATGTGGTTTCATCATGATTGATTGTGAGACTAATTTTTTGATCTATTTTTGTGTCCTTATCTACAAAAGTTTATTATTTGTTTGTGTGTCCTTATCTATCATGTGGAAGATCTTAAAAAAGGAAAAAAAATAGCTCCAACATAATAAACAAAATATAAATAAAATTTTAAATAGGTAAATAGAGTTAGGGGAATAATAGAGCTACCCTCTAAAAACCCCATGTAATCTCAATGATGCCTACATATTCAAAAAAGGCATCAGGTTGATTTAGTTCTCCTTCCTAGAGTGAGTGTGTGAATCTTGAATTTTTGTAGATTATACAACTAGATACATTGTTTTATATGTTTGTAAATTCATGCCCTTGACCTATAATAAAATATATCCAAACTTGGCCTATGAATATTAGAGTGTTTCAAATTTTGAATTGGAATAAATAGTGTTATTTTTCTCAATGTACAATATTATTTCCAAATGATTGCCAGATGTGTTTGGACAAACCTTGATGTGCTTATATAGAATAATGTTTTGAATATTTATACTAACCAACCTTTCATAAATCATCATAGGGGTAAAACACAATGTCTCAAATTAAAAATTTTATTATTGCGGCATGAGGGACAAGGTTATGCTAGTGAATAAAGCCTCAGTGCAACCCTGTCTGACTAGTACAGACCTATACTAGAAAGACAAAAACTATTGGAATATGTTTGATAGAAGGTTGTAGTAAAAATAAGGATGTTTGAGTGATTTTTTGAGTAGTAAAAATACATTTTATAGAACAATGAATTATCCTATAGATATTTTAAGTTAGTAAAATGTTAAATTTACCAAGGTAAATATTCAAGTTTAAACATTTTCAAGCACTAAATTATTAAATTTATATGGCTACACCCTGTAATATATATTATTGTGCCCATATATATCATGTATATGAACCATTTGATATCTAGACTATTTTAAATCACTAAAAAAATTACTCTAATTTGATTTTATACTCATGGAGACTTACATCCCAATGAGATGCCCATTATAATTCCCCCCCTTTTTATATGAATTATGTATCATGTAAGTCACTCATCTCAAAAATATTTTTAATTGTATCATGTTATGTATAAATATAGCATCATGTAATATCATGAAAACATGTAGATAATATGTCATCATCATAATATATATTAGTAATCCATGTATGTAACATATGTAATATGGAATTTAAGTGTTATGTCTAGATAAATGAATCCATTAAGCACATAATATACGGATATATGAATAATACTAATAGTAAAAGTGCATGATGTAAATCATGACACCACTCAATGTCATAAATCTCAATAAGAGTAAGTGTCAATGTCACACATAAGACCAAGGGTTGCTTATAATATAAATAAATATGACACAACATGTAATGTCAAGGGACAAATAAAAAGGATGTAAAATAGAAGGGCCACACATAAGGGACATAAATATGTAAAAAAAAAAAACAAGGCCAAGGAATATACACAAAGGGGGCATTAAAATGTCATAGATAAGGGACATCAAGTATTCCATATAAATCAAGGCCAAGATCCACACACAATAGACAAAAATAAGTATCCTATCATGTAATATATTAAAAAAATGGATCGTATAATAAGGAATTAGTCTACACCGTCCTTATGTATCAATGTTACATAATTGTATAATAATATATCCATGTATAACTATGTAAGATATTAGTAAATAGTAAGGTATATATAATAAATATATGTCCATATGTAGCCTATATGTCCTACATAAAACTCATATACCATGAAATGCATGTGTGCATGAAAATAATATGCCATATAATAAAAGTGTGATAAATAATATATGTAAATAGTGAAATCTATAAATCATGTCATCATCATGTCTTGATTTTGGATTTTTTAATCTATTTAATGTTTTTGTATTTTTTATTTCTTTCATTTTTATAATATTTGACATTTGGAAAAACCATCCAATGGCCCTATAAGTTGGAGGATCATGGTAAATGTATGTATCAAATGGTAGAGGGGTCCTATAGTGTGTATGAGAGGTACCAAATATGGGTGTATCTAAATTTTATAGGAAGTCATGTGTTATTACATAACTATCATGATCACTTATTATAGAACTCAATGTAATATATGTAACTCTAGATGGTTGAGGAATCTTTGGAATTTATTATATAGTAAGAGGGTGTATCATTTCATGTATTCATTGTGAAACTCATTGAAATGTCTATGATGCTAACTAGGTATATAATCTAGGATATGACAGCCTTTATGGGATCTAAGTAACTTTATGATGCGGTTGATTCTAAATAAATAGTCATCTAGTGGCCCTAACTATATTCCTCTTAATTAGATATGTGTGTGTGTGTGTAAAAAATACTCTAAATAATGATCTATAATAAGTGTACTAACCATATTTGTATAGTGATCTTGAATAGGTGTATAAATAATCTATGTATAATGATCTTGAATAGGGTGTATTAACCAATCATAGTCATGGTAGGGATGGAGGAGGAGATATCACCAGATGTAGAGAATACTCATATCATACACTTGTAATTATGATTACCCTATTGCAGTATATATTTTAGACATTATTTAATTATAAAGGGGACTAAATGAAGTATCTACATACAAGGGCAAACTAAAAACCTGTTTAATACCCCATTACTCTATAAAACCATGAATCGTGTGGCTAATATGTTTGAGCCTACCAGAAAATGTAAAATTATACATCCCAATGTATTTTTTTTGTCCATAGAATACCTTAATTAATTTTGATGTATCTTGTAAGTCCTATCATGTGTAACAAAAGGGAGTGTAGAAATGTTATCATTCAAATATTCTCACTTGAACCATTATTTATCATGACACCGTGTATGGGTATGTTTTTGATATCAACTCATATGAAGAGTTCAAGGAAATTTTAATCATCATCAACTATCTCATTGTCATTAAATGTGATCATGGTCTATGGTGGTGGAGTGTCACTAGGTATTTCAATGATAGAATCTACTAGATCATATGTTTATAGTAGAGGATGCATGTTGTATGCATAATGTAAATATGAAGTATCCTTAGTTTTTTTTGTTTCACATTTAGGAAAAGGATCACTATATATCTTGATTTTTAATTTCCATTGTGTTTTAGTCTAGATTCCTCTATATGGGTGCCTGTATGGATAATGTTGAATGCCTCACAATATGATGATAATTAAAACATGATTTTTTTTCATAGTTCCTTAGTATAGGCATGTTTAGATTGATCTCTTGTGGAGTAAGGAGTGTGATAATGTTACACTCAAGCAACTTATTTATTAATATAAGAGCATGGGATGGTAATCATGAAATCTACCTCTTTGGTGGAGTTGTCAATTGTAATTAGTTTTTAGGTTATGATAGTGCATTGACAATAAGATTTGCCTCATTCTTGTTATCATTTAGTTTGAACTTATAACATGGCTTGATTTTAAAGTTATTTTTTTATTTATTCATAGGAGGATCTGTATACTTGATTTTATTCAAAGCGACTAACTTTACTTATTTATCCCTCACTATATGGCATAAGTCATCAAATGATTTGAATCTATTGAAGATATGAATCATGGACATAACATTGGTCATATTGGCTAGTATAGTTTATTTATTATGTATTTTGATTCATTTTTGGACATAACATTAGTCATCTTGGCTAGCATAGCCTTGTACCAAAGTAGATAATCACTAATTATTTCATTAGTCTTGAACTTATAAATTATTGTGTAGGATACTTATCATTGATGTTGATGAAAATGCATAAGGTATTGGTTGGAAAATGGGTTGAATAATCTTAAATATTGGAGGGGGAGATCATATAACCATTTAAATGCATAGTCCTTATGACTTATTTGTAATAACTTGATCAATAATTTATCATTATATGCATAATCTAGACATGTTGCATGAAATTATCTAAGGTGTTATTTGGGATCACCTTTACCTTCATGTAATGGAAGATTGAAAGCTATGAATCCTATTGGTAAAAGAGAGGATTTTATTTCAATGTATAATGGCTTAGGGATAAAATCATACAAATCCGTGTGGAATGACTAGCTCTTGATGTGACTTGATTTATTTGTAACACCTTGGCATGTAGAGCTATAATAGTCTACTCAAGGTAACATGTAGTAGGTGAGGTTGGTGATGGAATTTCATAGTCATCAAGTAAGGGGTATAATTTTATACATAGGAATAGGTACATAAATATTTTGGAGTCCTTATGTTTCCCCATAACCTTGGGTAGATGTCACATATGTCACTAAAGGTGTAGACTTAGGGATAGTACTAGTAATAGTTGTCTGAAAAACCTAATGTGCCAATACTAGATCAAAATAATTGGATGATAATGGTAAGGGGATCTTGGTGTGCTACCTAAGATTAGGTAAGGCTAGTTTAGTGTGTATCCTTAGATTATATGATCAATTAGAAAATTATACCCACATCTTTAGGATATATATAGAGCCCTTTATGAAAATTGGAAAAGGATTTAACTTGGTTTAGATATACCCCTTTAAGTTTATTAGGATCAATTCTATCTAGGCCTTTATAATTATTTTGATCATTATAATCATTTTAATTATCTTTGTTATCATGTTCCAATTTATGAAAGTAAGCTTAATCATATATTTTTACATATTCATGAATAATTGAATAATCAAAATAAGAAGAAACATTGATTGTATCCATTTTAGCTGAATTAGAAGGAATCTAATTGTGCTTTATATGGGCTTCACTTAATCTATCACTATGTCTTGTAGGTACAAGGGAACTATCCTTTTTTGATTACATAGTATGGTATCATGCATGTATACAAAAGGCTAAGGCCAAAATTGAGAATATTATTTGTGTATAGAAATCAAGAATTAGATCATGAAACCTTGGGGTAAAAAATATGAAAAAATATTTTGGGTAAGGAAACCAAAAATGAAATTTGAAACCCTCAAACAAAAAATCTGAAACCTTGGAAGGATGAGACCCTGAGGGAAACTTAAGGTTTTGCATTGTTAATTAGGTGTATAAGTTCACCAATATACTTTATCCTAGTTTGGATTAGGATGATTCACTTAAAATAATTAACATAAAAGATTTAAATGAATTTAGATATTAAGATATGACATATAAACATCATCTAAATGTAAAATATTGATATTTATTGTGTTGATTTGATAAGTGGCATACAATAAATATAGTAAGTACAACAAATGATCAGTAATTACCTTTTATGGGTTATTTTATGACTGTGATTGTATTATATAAATGTAAATTAGGATAAAGTAGGCATGTGGTTTTTCTAGTTTTGAAACTAATTTTTTGTCTATGTAGTTTTAGCTTAGTCAAATTGGGTTAGTATCATTGGTATATATTGACCTATGCTAGTTTCTACTAATGTGTAATAAAATGAGTACCACTAAATGTAAAATCTATGTATTTTTCTATATTTCCTTTACATTCATGACCTCAAACCCTGATGATGTGCATAGCTATATAAATTAGTATCCTTTTCCTTGAAACCCTAGGTGTGCTTATGCAAGATATAAACCTTAAAAATCTAATAAAGTGTAATGGTTTGAGTTTACCCAAATCACCCTCATTTGATGATTGAAAATTGCCTACATATTTGTACTTTTAGGAGGGAAATCAAGCCAAACATAATTCTCCCACCTAGTGTTATCATGAAATTGTGGTCCTTTTCTATATGTATATAGCTAATGATGTGGCTTTAATACTTTACAATTGTTGATTTTACTTAGATTTAAAGTAATCTAAACTTGTATTATGGATAATCTTAGTGATATGTTTTAAATTTAAGAATAATAGGGTATATTTTATCAGTGTGAAATAATGCATATAAGTGTTCCATATAAGTACCAAGTCCAATTTTGAATGAGGCCTTGATTTGTTTCTATATGAGTCCAAATGGATAATTTATAATGCCATTGACACACTAGGAAAATGGGCCAAACCTAAGGAAAGATTTAATTTTTAAAAATAATAATTTTTGGTAGTGGGTTTGTACTAACTAGACTAGGTTAGTATCAAATAATAATATTTATTGAGTCTAATAGAACTAACTCATGTGCAGGCAAACTAAATTGAGATTTTAGAGATGTATGTGCAATATATTAAGTAGTTTTGAAACAAACAATGAGATTTTAGTAGGTGTGTAACATAAAAAGAAAAGTTTTAAATAAGAAGATAATACACAAATTCAAGAGTATGGAGAATTATGACCTTGTTTATGTTCTCAATTCATGTGTGGTCAATGCTTGTCAAGATTTTCATTGTTAAATACTGATACTATATTTTAATATATACAAATTTATGTTAATATGTAATCATGTTGATATGTATGTTCACATGTAGTAAATACCTTACATGATATAATGATGTTGACATGAATGTTCACATGTAATAATTGCCTTACATGTTGTAATCATGTTCACATGTATGTCCACATGTAATTATTATGAGATTGAGTGATCCATAGGAATTTTTATATGATATTTGGGAAGGGGAAATCATGTGTTTTGTCAATTTTCCTTCAACTTCTCTCATTTCCTATATTTATTTATTCATACAAATCACACAACACAACATGTGATATGAATCTTTCATCATAAAGAGGAAGAGGGTGAAAAATTAGGATTTCAATGATACAATAAATCATATGGATTATTCTTGAGGTATGGAAAATAAGTTTTTGTGGATTTTTTTAAAATATTTTCTATAAGTTTTGAATGTTTTGGTAAGATTCATGGTTATTTGTCTTATATATGTTTAATCAAGGTTGATGGGAAACATGTATGCTTGTGGAAGAGTTGCTTTACATGTAATGTTTACTTTATCTTTTGACATAGGACATAATTTTGGTTTCTTCTTGAAGACTGCATGACTGATCTAGAGTGGTATTATAACTTATAACTTAATAGGCTACTTGTGATTTATAAATTATGCCTATGAAATTAGTAATAAATGCAGTGCCTCTTCTCTTTTGGGAAATTTATATTGACTCCACTTTATCCTCAATGGGATCATGGAAATATCTTGAGCCACTTTTTGGTAGGCTAATTTAATGTCTAACATCATTATGCTAGTGAAAAACCTTTGGGTTATGCCTATTTTTTGTCTATAAACCCAATATATTGTATACTCCAAACACCTGGGGGATAATTAACCCTATTTTTTAGTTTGATACCTTAAATCCATGAAAATTAATATATTTTTAATCGACCCCTCTATCTAGAAGAAGGTTGTACATGTAAATTGTTCTCATTATTTTCACTTGCATGAAATGTGCCTTCTCTAAGATAACAATGAAGACAAGAAATGATCTTAGTATAAGATTATTTTAAACGTTAATAAGTGTGTTACTTATTAATTTTACTTATTTTAGGCCTTGAGGTTTATCTAAAAACTCTAACACTCTTATAATAATGAACCCTTTTGGTTGTACTAATGAACTAAATTATAGGTATTTTCTGAATTTGGTCTACATGGTCCAGGAGTGTTATTGGTCTAAAAATTTGAGTATGAAATGTCTTAGTAACTATTATAATCATATTTTAGTAAAACAATGTTATATCATTGATAAAAATATATCCTACTTAGTCAATCTTAATATTAATATCTTCAAGTGTAAGCAAAAAATATTTTTTATCATATAGTTATTATGTAAATTCTTAAAACTGTTAGGAAATATATACAAAAGGTGTGGTATTTATAATATTATTAATTTTAAAAATAAAAACATATATTTATTTTAAATTCACTTTCATTTGATGATAGTGGTAAATTGTTTATATTCTTTGTTGTTGGTATTTATTGTATGAATTTATTGATTCCTAGGCAAATCCCAAATCATGTATATATGTATTTATGTAGGGTTACCTATGAATGGAATTAAGAATAAATATGGTGAAAACATGGAAGAAGTGAAAGATATTTTTTCAAGGATAATATACGAGGTAAATATGTCTAAATTAGAGCATGTGCGTGTAAATCTATCACTAGCCTTAGTAAAAGATAATTTTATCTAGGGAAACCCATTTTTTTCTAAACTTCTTCAAAACTCAAGGAGGTTAAAAATTGTAATAACTAGTAATAATAGGTTCATGGATAGATTGACGATGGAAAATGAGGAGTTACATGATACAATTTTTTCACTTAGGAGGAGAAGTTATAACTTGAAAAAATAATGTCAACATGGACAATGTCAATGCTTTCAAAAATTAGTATGTGACTATAGGGGAGATATTATCAAATCCATGAACATGAAATATTATGGAATGATTAATATTTATGAAAAATATATGTTGCATAAGAAGATATGGTGTGAGAAGTTATGTGTCTAACTCTAATAGTTTGGTCTAAGCAATTGTGTTTTTTTAGAGAATAAGAATGTTGTTTAGTTGTTTAGGTCTTTTAATCATGAATAATGTTCACAATAATTTACAACTTCAAGTCTTGTTTTTTCTAGTTTCAACATTTACTTTCACCTTGTGTCAAACACAAAAGGAAAAATTTGAAGTATTTTACATTTTTTTAATATAAATGAACATTTCAACTTAGTTTTATTCATTATATGTTGTGATCTTATTAATAATTTATTGAATTATTTTTTATATGTTTTTCTATCCCTATTGTGGTCATATTCATTATATACCCTAAGGAAATATTTTAACATGTAAATTACAACCATTTGACAAAGTAATATGTGGGTTGCATTTGAGCAAATCACGACACTTGCATACATATTAATTATCATAGTTGTGTTGCAAACGCATGTATATTATCCAAAGTTAAAATTACAAAATCCATGCATATATTCTAAAAAATATGAAAATTTAAAGACAAAGAGATTCATTCCTATACTAGGTAAACACATTAGATAAACATATACAAAATCCACCACCATAATTTTAGGCTTAGTCCATAAGAAATTCATAAAGTTAGAACACAAGAGTAGCATAAATTAATCTAGGTAGCAAAGCACATTCATGTACGATAGGGGATGTAAAGCCATTTTTCATCATTTATATATGTGCAGAGATATCCATCACTCCAATTCAATTGAATGTGTACCACTTGTATATGGATTTAAAGTACACAATATCAACATATTGGACTCATAAGATATCATACACTAGGAATGGAAAATAATGAGGTGCATTATATATGCATATCCCACATGTCGCATATTTAAGTCATTTTCATCACAACCATATAATAATTCCATGCATAACAAAAAAATATTATACTTACTATGTGTTATTTCACACATTTAATTGGAATAGGTCTTAATAACACATGAATTCACAACAAAATTATGACAATTAAGTGAATCACAACCTTCTAACTATATCACAACATAATGAATCATAAACAATAATATGTATTAAAGTTTAACCACATTCATTCATGCTATAATAATGGATTATTTTATAAGGGATTATACCTCAGTTGTTGATACAAAACTACCTATAGATATCTTGTAAGTGAATCCAAGCTCTAGTACTATACTCCACCTGAATTATTCAAAAGTATCATGTTTATTAGGTGTGAAAAAAATAAAATTAGAGTTACTATATCATGTTTATTTGTACACTAATGTAATATTATAATATGTAAAACATATCCATTTGAAATAGTATGATTTGAACTCCATTTGAGTAAATCACAAAATTGGCATACATATTAATTTTTATTTTTAATATTTTATTATATAGATAAGAAAAGGAGGCTAGGGTTAGGATTAAGTTTTTTTAAGTAGTTAATAATACAATAAGGAAAAATTATTACTATCATAATTCAGTTATGTGTTTAGTTAATTTACAAAATTCTTTGATAATAAGATGTGGATATGTATGCACAAATTAGTATCTACCCAGGAATTCCAACTAAATATTATAAGTGCATCATAAAACCATATAATTGTGTATGAGTAATTAAATAAACTAACACCCCTCATTCATATTTAATTTGATGAAGGGAGTTATGGGGGACTAATTGAAACCCCAACCACCCCCCACCCCCTGACGTCCCCCTACCTTGATAACACATTCCTTTGCTCCCCAATGTTGGTAAAGCTAGACAAATCGAGCCTCAGGCCTTAAATAAGAGGTTCTTGAAGATGTCTACAACCTAATCACGTTTTTTCCAAAACCTAATATCAATGATCTTTTACTATATTAATTTTAAATTAAAAGTAATGTGTATCTCAATGTGATTTTTAAATTGGTGTTCCACTAAGTGGAGATAAATTTTTATAGCACTCTAATTATTGCACCAAAATAGTGTGCATTTTGATTGTGGAAATACAAATTTTGAAAGTAAATTTCAAATCCAAAATAATTCATATATGGTAGAGATAGTTCTAATATACTTAGATTCCGTGATATAAAAATAAATAGTATTCCAATTATTGTAATATCAAGGCATGAGACCTACCCTAATATGATAGATGTATCCTATAATTGACATGTGTTGTTTGGATATCCTGCCCAATCACTATCTCTATAGATAAAAAATATTGTATTCCTAATATAAGTGTAACCATAAATATATTATTATCAATACCATATTTATTACTACCATAAATATACTTTAAAATGTGTTTTTCATGTGGATGCTAACAATAACATGATACCAAGTTCATAGAAAATGAAAAATCAAGATGAGTATGAGACAAGAACATAAGAATTCCCACCAATTTATTATAGAGTGTACCATAAACCAAATAAGAAAAACACTTGTTGTAAATCTTGAATTCAAATTGTTAAGGAGTTCATGCAAACTTACAATTTATCATATTGATGTGGTTAAGTATGTCTAGCGCATACTTATATTAATTAACAAAAATTATTTTCTTGGATTGTGAAATATGAAAAACAAGGAAAAATGTAACAATCCCAAGTCAACCATCTCAAATGATATAATTATCTAGTATTTCAATATCATAAATATGTTTGGTATAACTTCCTTTCGTGATTAAGTGATTGACATAGAGGACCAAAATCATGAGTTTCATGTCTACTTTCTTGGTGTAGATTGTGGGGTCTAAGGAACTCTATGTAAAGATATATTTGATTAATAAAATTTCAATATTGTCATACCATACAACAAATTTTTCAATCTATACATATATTTGGGTTTCTCACTACTTAAAAAAATAAGAGGTTGAGATGTACATTTCTTCCTAAAAGTATCCATGAAAGAAGGCACTTTTGATATTCATTTGATGGGATTCTCATCCCTATGTTGTAACCAAGGAAATTACTATCTTGATGGAATTCAACTTGGAAACTAGAGAAAATGTTTCATTGTATTCAACACCTTTAGATTGTCAAACACTTTTTACACAAGTTGGGATTTGTATCTGTCATTGGACCCATCTATTGCATACTTTCACCTAACTAATTATTTTCCTTTCAAAACTAAAGCCAAATATTAAATTTCTTATTGTTTATATAAATATTTTCTTATTTCATATCTATCTAACATTCATGATGCTTATAATATTTATGATAATTCTTTATATCTTGTGTTAGTGCCACATGTGCCAAATCTACAACACCGTATGAATTTTGTGATTTTGTCATGATTGTATTTATTAGATCCCATACCAATGCACCAGTCTCATTACAAATAATGAAAACCCATTTTGGTAGAGTTTTATTTAGTTATGTAGGTATATTTTGAGTGTCTTGTATCACTAGAAATGAGGGTGTTGGTTATACCCCTTGTGTCTCATCATTTGAATTGTAGTAACTCTCAAAATGTGATCCATCTTAGCAACCTTGTTCTTCATAAGAGACCTCAAAATTTGTGTCCAACTTGGAAAAAATTATTGGAGAATAAGTGCTAGTATATTTTAGTGTTAAATCCTAGGGATTTTCATCAAATAACACATCCCACTAGTAAATACATATAGTGATGCTTGAAACAAGAAGATGGTATGCCTTCACATATTCACAGTAACAAAAAAATATAAAATGATGAACCTTAATTTCCATTTATTTTCAATCTTCAAATGGAATGTGCACCCATGCATTTCATCCAAAAACATTAAAATATAAACATATATCTTGACACCAAACCATTTTTCTTCATTCATCATATTTTGCAATGTGGATTAGGAAACATGATTTTGGATGTAGAATGCACAATGGATTTCCTCTACCTAATATTGTATAGGAAATTACTTATAATGTACAATAAAAATGGTCATTTATTTTATTTTTTAGTTTTTATATTCAACTAAAAAAAATTAGAGGGGTGTATCATATAATATGTTTAAGTTGAATGCAGACCTATTTTAATAAGCTAGTGATATATTTTTTTAAAGACTCTTCTCCACTATCTGTTCTAGATGCTAATTTTTTTCTCTGATCAGATTTCAATAAGGGCCATGAAAATTTGGAAGTGATTAGAGACTTCACTTTTATTTTTCAAAAATTATACCCAAGTTCTATGAGATAAATCATCAATGAACATAAGAAATGATTTATGTTTCGAAAAATAAACATGGGGAAAGGATATAAGATCATTGTAAACCAACTAAAATATACCAATTTACCTAAAGTATTATCCTTTGGGAAATGGATCCATGTGTTTTTTCCAAACACACAACTTGGACAAATTTCATCTTTGAATTAAACTTGGGGCAAACCAATAAGCATGTGATGCTTGTTGAATTTCAACAATCAACAATATTTGAGGTGACCAAAATTCTAATCAAAAATTTTAATCAAATCATTAGCATGTGAAATATTGACTTGTGAAGGTTGCATGAACACAAAGTTGTCAAATTTGTAAAATTGTGTTGAATAATAAACCTTGCCAATGGATAAAATAACATACCAATCTTTGATATTTTTTACAACAACATTGGTAAGTATAAACTCAATGGTTTTGAATTCACTTAAATATGTGACCTGATATATGGAGAGGAGGTTCACACATAAGTTTGGAACATGAGGAATTTTTTTGAAAACACCATTATCCACATCAACTATCCCTTCACCCTAAAAATAGAGGATTAAAGTTTCCAACAAAAAATTCATCTATGGCATTGGTCAATTTTTTCAAACTTTGACCCATCATGCATCACATATTGATAATATCATAAATCTACAATATATTTAAACATAAATTATCATATTTTTGCAAAAAAAAATTCTCTAATCTTGGAATGGGAGTTATATTTTTCTCATCTCTACTTCTAAGTATTCCATTTTATAGAAACATTAAGGTTCAACATGTATTGATTTCTTACACCAATCATAACACTCTTGGTTGATGTTTGACTATACTTTCACTTTTCCTTTATTATGACCTTAGTAAGGATTCTACTAAGCTAATTGATTTCCCTTAAGCTTGATATTTTATTTCCATTTTTTCATGGTAGGGGCATTACCTTTTTTAGATTTATGTTATGATGCATCATTAGTGTCACTAACCAATAATGCTCAATAATTTGTACCTTCAAGTCATATTTCTAAAATAAAAAACAATTTTTCCTATTCTCTCTTATTTTTCTCATTTAAATTGTCAAAATTTAGTACCACATATGTAGATATGCTAGATACTTGTCATGTGTAGTATTTTGAAACCAAAAATGAGTAATTATGACCCAATTTAGATTATATATATATATATATATATATATATATATATAATGATTTTTTCATCACAATTTTATTCACTAGTCTAAATGAGGAGAATCATCAAGTGCTTGACTTGAGTGATGAAATCCTCAATGCAAGGATATTTTTTTGACTAAGTATTGAGCTTATTTTCCAATTGGCATGCCCTCATATTATTGTACTTTTAAAAAAAATTACTCCAAGGTAGTCCAAACTCTATAAGGTTATATTATGCCCTAAAAGTGAAACTTAAATTAAGGGGATATTAACTAACCGATGATGACTCTAGTTTTGTCAGAATAGGTTTTCTAATTTTCCATTTGAGAAGATAAAAATGTTCAATTTATTCATCCATTATGATATGGTAGAGGTCCTTGCTAAGGATCACATTATTAATGTGTCCTTTGTAGATAAAATAGTTATAACTTGAGATGGTTGCCTTCTTTCCACTAAAGCTAGGATAAACACATGAGCTTAAATAAAAATAGCCCAAAAAAATTATGAATGTAAAAAAATATAATAAAATGTTTCTAAAAATATATGTTAAAATGAAAATTTACTTTTGAGAATACAAGTGAATTTTTTTATGTAAAAAAAATTAAATACCTATTAAAATGATCATCTTGATGAGAAAATCACAATAGTGTAGTTTCTATATGGCCCAAAAAATAATTTTGAAATTATTTTTATTCACATGGAAATTCTAGTGTCTGGCCTCCCCACATGCATCAAAAAATAATGAGAAAAATGTTCTTCAAAAAATCCCTCTTATTTCCCATTTAATTATGATTTAAATTTTAAGGACTTAGTAGATGTAAATCCTAAATTGTTATGAGGATGAGTACAGAGGGTAAATATAGACATATAATTTAAATAGCTTTTTAAATTAATTTATCTAAAATATTGTAAGGATAAGATTGACTTATCTAAATAAAAAATTATGTCACTGGATGGTAATGATGTTGAAACAGGTTAGGAAGATAGTTTGAAGCCCTTTCATTCCTAAAACTAGAGATTTTGTTGGTTTAAGACATTACCATGGTTAGAGGTACAAAATTTTACTATGCTAGTGTCCAAAGCATCATGGTAGTGTCCTTTTGTGGATAAGGGTCCCAAGAATTCTAGGGATGCTACAAGGGAGCTTCAAGGTTATATAAATGTGCTTAGGAGCTTCTGATGACCCTGATGTATCACTGTTTGGCTGAATTTACTTCAAAACCCTAGAGAGCACCTGTAGACATGAAACAAAAATGGAATCAAATGTAAAAGGAAGGGAAAAAGTGGGTTTTTGGATATTACTATTGTGTGATGTAGAACCCCTATTATTTTGATCATTACTTGTCCAAGGAAAGGTGAAGCCAACAAAGCGCCATTGATGAATATTTCTTGATACACAAGTTGATCAAGCCATTTCTATAGGCCATTTAGAGATACAAGGAAGGTAGAATAAGGTTTCATTTTATGTTTTAGTTGTGTTTCATAGGCATGCTTGTTACCTATGCTTTCCCTAGTGTCTAGGCTAGAGGTGTTAGTGTTAGTGTTTAGTGTGTTTATTTGTATTTGATTTTATCTTACTAACACAATACTAATCTCCCCTGTTGGATTCCTTGTTCACATTACCTAAATTAACCCCAATTGTAAGGGTCTTAAATCACATGTAGTTATTTATTAAGAAACGTGCATAATCAACACAAAAGTATGCTAGAATGACTTTTTCTTAGGCCCTTCTTTGATCAAGCATGTAGACCTAGGTGTGATTTTGAGTAATATTCAAAGTGTTGAGTTATACTATTGATTTATTTTTATGTAATTATGTTCCAAATTAGCAAGTGCTAAATATAGAATGCCTTGTGTGGCTCTTTATATAGAAGGAATTTTAATTTGAATACAATATATTTTTTTACAAGTTGACAAGGTGAAAAGAAATATAAATCATAAAAAGATATTAAAAGGAAGGGTAATGAACCAATACACACTAAACATTTAACTTTGGACAATAGCATGGTGGTGGGTACTAGTGAGGTGTGATATTGTCCTGAAGGCAAAAACTAGATGCAAATTATGACAAGCATGCTAGGAGCACCTGTGACTGGGATTAGCATAACATAAGACCACTAAAGGTGCAACAAGTAAGGAAAATAAGTCAAAATAAAGGATAAAATACCAAAATGACCATGAGAATAAAACCTTCATTCATTATTAAGAACTTCCTATGAAAAAGCTACAAAAGACATAGTACCTATGTTACTTGACCAAATTAGGGTGTGTACATTTCCCCCCTTTTATTCTAGTAATGCAATGAAAATGAAATTACTAAAGTGAAAATAAAAAAAATGCATACCGGTACTTACTTTTGTGGATGTATTCTAGACCCAACCCACTTCTTGGCTAGAGAAGTGAATAGGAAATTAAAATGTTAGATGTGAAGATGAAATCCATAATATGGGTGTCCCTTATATTAAATCTAAGTAATTGACTATGTTTTGAAAGACAAGTTCTTACTTGCCCCTAATATGACATATAATTAAGTCCAAGGATTAATCTATAAACTATGGATAAATAAGCCCTTCTTTCCCCCACTCTGATATGTAATTAAGTCTAATAATTATATGTGTAAATGTGGAGAAATAAGACCTAGAAGTAGATGTGATCAGAGGTCAAAATTTTTAATCTACCTGCATCTTACACAAATAGGTGTAATCCAGGTCTAGCAAACTATGGATCGACCACTATATATGGCCATATGACCCAATCTAGTGAAATTGTGGTGACATCCTAGTGACAATATGAGTGTAATTTGGTAATTTGTGCATAGATAATGGTATAATTTTCCATTCAATATATATAACCTAGTGAAATCTTATGTGTTCAAATACATGTGGCCTGCATCATGCCCCAAAACCTAATATTTGAGTAATGTAGTTGTGTATATTATGAAAAACATTATGTGTATGTATAGGGATGGTGTACCATATGCATGCCCCCATAGTCATAATTTGATTTTGGAGCTATGTCAAAATCTTATGTAGAACCTGAGAATTTGAACCAATGTCATAAGCCCCTAAAATATGAGTCAAACTATGCATCTGTATATCTGAGTCACTAAGTAAATTTATGTATATGAATATCTAAGCCTATTTATGTCTCTGAATATCTAAGGCAATCTATTTATATGAGTCTAATTATGTGTTTTATTCACTGAATCAAAAAATCTGAGTCAACTATGTATCTGTATACCTGAGCTAATCTATGTATCTAAATATCCAAGTTAATCTATGTATTTAAGCCTAATTATGTATCTGAGTCACTGAATTAGGAAATCTAATTCAACTATGTATGTGAATATCTGAGCTAATATATGTCGATGTGAATAGTGTATATATGGCTTCTTTTGGTGAGAGATCTAAAACTAAAGTAAGGATATAAAATTAAAAATGATATCGTTAGGCATGTAAATGATAGTTAACATTAATAATATGATTTCAAGATCAATATTTTGGTGATCATATAGGAATCATTTGTAAATTAGGACCAAGATAGACCCATGGTCTATAGTGGGTTTATTAAGAAAATATGAGTTTTCTCATTTATAGGTTCAAATTAAGTGGGATACAAGTGTAACTAATATAGAGTAGGGGATATCATTATTGAGCCCCACACATAAGAATTAGACTAGAAATAAGAGCTATGATTCTTGAAATATTGTGATTGTAAGATTTGTGTAATAATTGGAGAAATTTATAGTTGGGGTCAACTTTAGATTGGTGGCATTTTTAAAACATGGTTTAAATAGGTTGGTTAGTTGATTTTAGATATCATTTAAACCTTTTGATTTTGAGATATTTATTGTTATGAGCCCAAAAACATGTCAAGGAGATGAGGAGTGAATGTGACCCATTATGAGGAGGTGGAGGTGCTCATCCAGGTGGATAAGGAGGTCACTCTAGTAATTATCCCCTTATTTTCTATGTTTAACTTTTTGATTAGAATTTTTATCAGTTTTAGTGTTATTGAGATAAACTAGGGCTTTTTTTATGAGGGTTGCAGTAGTGTCCCAAGGATAGCACTAGTGTCCTATGTTTAGCATTAATGTCTTATAGATTAAACATTATAATTTTTTATTCTAAATTATTTTTAATGATTTATTTGACATGAATATTTTATCATTTAGAGATGTTAATATCTGATTATGTTTATTTTATAGGTAGATGTGTGTATGAGTGAGTTCCATAGTGGTTGGATGATAGAGAGCTTATATGGGATTCCCTTGATAGATGATGAGAGACTCATGGTCTATAAGGCTAGTTTGAGTTACATGGCATCACTTGCACTGATGCCCTAGGATTGTCATATGATGACTGCATTGTGTAAGTGGTGGAATGTTGATACATGTACTTTTTGATAGCCCACTGGGGAGATTACTATTACCTTAGAGGATGTGTATAGGATACTAAAATTTCCCATCACTAGTAATCAGGATCTATTACAAGAGGAAGCTAGATATATAACTATAGATTAGGCATCAAGGTACTTTGTAAATATAACTATAAGGACCAATCATCAAAGGATTCGTAGTGATATATTTTTATCTGTGATTGTTATAACTAATGTTCTATAGTGGTAGAGGTTTTTGGTAGTGTTACTAGCTTCATTTTTTATTATAGATGGTACCAAGGTATCTATTTCATACAAGATGCATGGGATTGTGTAGTACATAGAGGAACATTAGACCATATACTTTTGGGGTTAAACTATGTTATCTTATTAGGATTCATACCATTTTACTCAAGATTTGTGTGGTGGATGGATCAAATCCTCGACATTATTTCATTATTGGGTGTATGATCACATTATAGTGGATAGGTTTGAGGGGTTTACACATGCATATTGGGCATACCCACAAGTATTTGCATAGAGATGGACTGGCATAACTCCCATGTGATTGAGGATCATAATACATTATTAATGGTTATTGGATTTGGTAACACTAGGAGGCTTTATTTGGAGACCCTACATGGGATTTCATGAACGTCCTAAGGATGGGAGGTAGCTAAGATAGATTTGAGTGAGTTTTTGGTTACATGATTGATGGACCATAGTTTTTGAGATGTTTTAGTATGAGCATGTGACATTGTGGTTTGGTGTGTTCTAGGATGTGTCTCTTGCATCATGGGTGTGGGTGAGGAGTATTCAGGCAATAATGAGGTTAAGTAGTAGGTTGAGACCCATAATAGATAATTTGGATCCTATCTTAATGATGGAACAAGATCCTATGATAGATATATTAGATGTATATGATTTGGGGGTTACCAATGCCTTCTTATTATGGTGGGGATAACACGGATGGTAAGATCATAAATGACTATATTCATCTATAGTGGGAGCATGCAGAGTTGGTGGCTGAGGTAGTGATGTTATGAGAGAGGGAACATAGTCATAGATCTCAATCTTGATCTAGATCTATAGGAGATATGGGAGCATCTATCTCTAGTGTGTATGCATTTGAGAGTGAGGGTGATGAGGCTAGTCTTGGTGACCAAACTCTAATTATTGAGTGATAATGTATCATTATATTGAACTTGTTTCTAAATTATATATATATATATATAGACTTATTTTTATATGGATATCATGTTACTTGGAATTTTTATTTTTTGCATTGTTTACTTGATTAAATATTTGATTATATTCATTGTTTATGTATTGATGTGGAAATGTGTTATTTGGCTAGAAAATGGTAATTAATTTTGATTGTATAGAGATGCTTGAGTAGATATGTATATTGGACTAGGAGTGTTAGTTTTTAGTATCAATGACATAGGAGTGTCACACTTTAGGTAAGTATGGATCATTTGAATATGGCATGTTCTATCTAAACCCTAATGGCATAGTAAAAAAGTGACCATACTACTCATATTGTGTATGTGTAAAAGTAGACTCTATAATTGATACTGTTCATGGTTCACTACTGGTATCTAGATGTGTAGACTCTATAGTAAATAACTTAAGTAGTTGTCATAATAAAACTAATTTTTGATCTCTATGATCTCTAGAAAATATCTTAATTAGTTATCATACTAAAATTGTGTTCTAATGTCTATGATCTCTAGAAAATATCTTAAGTGGTTGTCATACTGAAACTATGTTCTAATGTTTGTGATCTCTTTAAATTATATTAATTGATTGTCATAATAAAACTATTGGTTGAGTTATTTTCCATATTTTTACCATGCTATTGTAATTAGGTTGATTTTTGTGATTTTTTTCCATCTATGTTGAATCTAGGAGAGAGAGAAGGAGATCTCAATGCCCCCTATGTGAATGATATAATGCCTCTATCGATAGACATACTAGCCAATATAATCTCTAAGTGAAAAAGAACTGTTATCTTAATGTCCATTTATTTTATGATAATTAAAATATGGTTTATTCCTTTTTCTATGTAATTGATGTGTTGGATGCTGACTGGTAGGAGGATGTGTGATCATCCCCTATCTAATAATGTAAATAAGATATCATGAGGCCTATCTCTATCTAAAAAATTGTATATCCCCTTTGTTGGTGTCCTGTGCTCTACTCATTATGGGAGATGCTCTATGAAGTGGATATTTGCCTTTATTGAGTATCTTTATTATTTGTTTATATTCCACTTTTTCATTGATCATGGATGGATTAGGTGTTTGTACCATATTTAGATGATTATGTCTAAGAGAGATCAAAATTTGAATCTAACTCTGAACGTGTGTCAACTAGTCCCAAATTATCTAATTTTAAAGTTGTGTAACATAGATGCCAAAATGATTTGAATGTATCATTTAACAATTTATATTTAAGAAGGAAATTGAGGCCTCTAGCAAAGATGCACTATGTCTCTAAATCTATCGACTAGTAGATCAACTATTGCATACATGATTTGAACCATAAGATGTAATCATTTACTATTTATGACTTTCCCTAGTGTAGTGAAGAAAACCTCTAATAAGTGACTCAAGTCCCTTTCTCTGATTATAATGCATGAGAAAGACTTATTCTAACTCATTGTCTCATCATATGTATGTATTGAACCACTGGGGAGTGAATGATGGAACCAATTTAAGGCCTCACCCTCTAGAGTATGTGGAAATAGCTCTAAGAGAATCAAACTATTAAGTGACATGTATATATAAGGAAAAGTGAATATGATCTACAAATCAATCCCAACTCAAAAAAGATAAATCACACTAGCCCTTCCACTTGTTGTTACATATGGACAACTGGGGTCATGACCAATATGAATCTACTAAACCTAACTAATGGGTCTCTTACCACGTAATATCACTAGAGAGGGTTCCAAATCCTATAACCAAGAAATATTACATAATAATCCTAATTAATTCATATATTTTCTTATCAAAGTAAATGACAAAATAAAATAAATCTAATATAGTGTTCACCAAAGCATGTGGCACAAAATGGGGATAATAAACATAAAAGTAAACATAAAAAGAATAACTCTATTCAATTCAATGTAGAGGTAATATTAATACATGGAGAGAGAAATATATTCATAAGCTAACACATTTAAATCTATCTGCTTAATAAAAAAGAGAAAAAATTAAGAATACTTACCTTGAAAATGAACCCATCAAGCCTCAATCTCTCCCTTGTCCAATGGTGCTTTGCAAGAGATTGTTGTGGTTTGTAAGGATAAAAAATATAAGTCAGATCTAGGCTACATGACTTCTCCTATGCATCCAAAAGACTTTTCCCACAAGACAAGATTCTTATCTCTAAAGGAAGTATGAAATGCTAAGCAATGGCTCCTCAATTAGAATGGTTGATAAACAGATACATAAATAAATGATTATCCTTATTTATCTCTAATGAAAATGGTGAAAAGGATGTCCTTATATAGCTATATCTAACCCTAAATATTTATAAATCTTTATCCAACATAGTCAACCTAGTCAATCCAATTTTTAAATAAATCAATAAAGCATTTAAGTCCTTGACTAGGTTGATTGGGCCAACCTAGTAACGTAACATGCTCATTTTTAGATAACAGTGTTGGCCCATGTGATTTTGTTCAATAAAATGAAAAAAATATAATTTGGCTTAAGTAGGGGCTATTTGAGGTGGTGAATTACTTGGAGGAGTCTATAAGGAAGATGTCAAATTTTAAGGAAATGTATATGAGAGGTTTTTGGTGGTTTCAACTGGTGTTATAGGAAACAACAATCTTACAAAGCACCAATAGTTTATTTACCACTTTATTAATGCACCTTTTAAGGCATGAACTCAAAGATATTGAGTTTTGATGGGATCTTGAAAGAGAGAAAGCATCAATAACTGATCAATTTTAAAAATATTGTTTATACATATGCCCCATTTGAAGCTCATCATGTTTCATGCAATTACAACATAGGATGATGCTTTAGGAAAAGACCATAGCAATGCACAAAATTGAGTTAAGTAAATTATAGTAAGAATAAAATATGATAAATGAAAGGATAGAACTTTAAAATGCATACCTTTAATTACCTTAGTGTTGTAGAGTAAGAAGGAAGTGAAAGAAATGTGAAGGTGTCCAATGTAAGGAACATTAGGCAAACCTGTAAAATAAGTGAAAAATCTAAAAAAAATTAAAATGTACATATAATATGTGGAAAAATTCTCTACGATGTTAGGATTTTAAAACATCTTTTAGTTTAGAAAAAGAGATAATTTAAACAAAGTTATGGGTAAAAAATGGAATTTGTTGGTAAATAATTGGCAGGTAAATAATTTTTGAATAGTAAATATAAATATGTTGAAAATTAATTCATTTGTTATTTTTAATATTCTAATAAAATATTTCTCTGAGAGACCTAGTTGAGCCCTGAGAGTGATCATGGTGAGGAGATGACAGCTTTGACATGGAGACAACTAGCGGTCGTAGCTAGTGTAGCTTAGGTAAATGATGAATTAATGTCAATTTTTTTGGTAATTTTATTTGAAATTAAGTTATATATATAAATATATAGTAGGTAAAATGTAGATACCAAAAATTACCTTAGGAAATTTTTAGGTAAGTTAGGGGTAAAATGGGATATTAGGTAGGAACGAATTGGACCAATAAATCCCTTAAGGCATTTATGGTAAATGGTTGAAAAGTCATTGCAAATTAAGAACATAGTTGACCTTGTCGACTAAAAAGGTGAGAGAAGTCAAGGTGGTTTATTATGTATCAAAGGACTGACTTGGTATTATTAGGGGTGGATGACTGTGTAGTATAGGGCTTACCTAATTAAAAAAAGACATGGCTGACATAGTACATTTTATCTAATATAGTACACAATAGGTGGCTAATACAATATTTTAAATGAGGTTGACTATGTGTAGAGCGTTGATATATTATACGAAGGATGGGAAAGGGTTGATTTTTTTCTACAATAATGGGCCAATTACATAGCAAAGGGCCGACTTAGTATGGTAAAGAGATGACAGGGCTGATTGAGTATTAAAAGGGATGATTGTGTAAAAAAATAAAAAATTAATAAAAATAGGCTATTGAAGTAGTTAATTTTGATTATTTAAGAATTTTAAAGAATATATTTTATTATTATTACATATATATCTAATACATTCTCTATTATTTGATATTTTTGTAGAGGTGACAAAGATTTTGGCACCTGGTTAATGTATCATGGATAGTAGATTTTATAGAGCAACTGTCAGATGTGGATCAAGATTAGCTAGTTTCCTTATGATTTAGAGGCATCATGGAGATGATGAGGATTCCATTTATTTTTGATCCATTCATCATGTTTTTAGTAACATGGGAATGACTGACCAACACATTCCAATGGAAGGTGGAGTGGGATACCACAGAGGTGGGCTTCACCTTGGAGGATGTCCATGCCTTGCTTAGACTTCCCATTTTTAGGACTCTTATCATATGTGATGTATCGAAGGTAAAGGATGAGAGGTAAGCCCTAACCCATTAGGATATAGGTTCAAATAGGTTTTATCTTGGGTTACAGGTTAGCTTCTTTGATGTGTATATCTTGACCATTCTAGATATCCAGAAGGCCATGATAGGACTTGTGATAGCATGTGTGATGTGTCATAATTTGGATGGGAAGGTACTACTATACATAGTAGTCTTATGTTATTCCATCCTAAATCAAGGTACCTTATATGATTTAAGTTCTATAATTTGGGTGTAGCTCATGCATGATATGTATGGTATGTTAAATTGGTCATAGAAGATGATAGGCCCCATCATTTTATTAAGTGCTTAGATTTACAGTATATTCCTTATGTAATAGTTGACTAGGTTACCCTACATAGTCTATGATAGGTTACCTTAGGTGGTATGAGGGATGCAAGATCATGTAGTGCATGTCATGCCCAATGTCCTAGATTTATATACTGTGATATGAGGGCAAATAGTGTGTTCACATTACACTAATATTGATTCCATATTTATAACTTGGGCTATTATTATAATGGGTTTGGTGCATGTTCATATCATGGGCCATTATATTTCATGGGTGTATCCACATCTATTAGCTCATGTACCTAGGCAACTAGGCATACCACATCCAAAACCCCCTCTAGTAATGCCTACTTATTGGGAAAGACATGATAGAGAGACAACATGGAGAGGAGGCACAAAGGTGCTTCTAGAGATACATTTATTAGGCCTCAATGAGAGAGACCATGGATAGGTCAGGCACATCAGGAGGAGGTGTAGAGGATGTTATAGTTTTAGATACCAAGGTTGAGAATATGGGAGAGGAGGGAATGAATCCATAATAAGGGTGAAAGTGGTTACCTAAATTTGATAGGAAAGAAAAGTAACATCAACGAGAGTTGACATAGGCATGAGTAGACACACATAGAGATCCTATGGTAGTTGTTGGACATAGATGGTAGATAGAGAGAAAGTTGATGGGGGAGCATGATGGGTATGGTGACTCTAGGTTTGGCACTTGTATGTAGGTCGATGATAAAGGAGGTGCTTGGTAGTTGGATTAATGGAGAGACTATGGTTGGTGACATCAACACTGGTGATAAATTCTTTAATTTATTAATTTTTTGGCATAGATCACTAGTTGTAATATTGATGATGTATTTGATATAGATAGATGGTTTAATATGTATACATGAGATTTGATGTATATTTGGTTTTTATTTTAAAATTATTATTGTGGAGGAGATCAGATGGGGAGCCATGATAGTGATCATACACCAAGATATTTTGGATGGGGTGTTGTCGCATTATGATCCATCTACCTTGGTAGACCCTATGGGACCATCTACCCCAGCATATGCTAACTAGTTTAGATTAGTTGGGGAGGTTGTTCAAAAAAATTAGGTGTGAAGAGATAGCTTAAAACCACCTATATGAGTAGGAGAAGGAGAGGCCCAAACCTAGTAGGCATTGGCATAGGAGTGAGTCACCCATATGGTGATTATTATAGAACTTGGATGTATGTAGGCCTAGGTGTCTAATTTACAAGGATAGATTAATGGATTGAGATTCTAGACTACCTCATTATAGTGTACCATTTCGAGGGGTCAATCATAGGCATCTATAGGTAGCATGGCTTAGCCACAAGATAAACATGATAGAGGACAGCCTTAGAGTTGTAGTTACTATTGTATTTATATTATATTATATCAAAATCATGTTATATATATTTATATGGATATTTATTGGTATATGGTTTGTATTTGTTATTTATGGATGGATATATGGATTTAATTCCTTTCTAGCACATGGATTTTACTTTCATTGTATATGATATTAGAAATATCTGATGCATGTTTTCTTTTATTTAATTATTTGATACACATGTGTGGTTAACAATATAAGCAAAATGATTTGAAAAAGTATAATTAATCATAAAATGTAATACACACTATATCATAATGGGAAATGTGTAAAAATAAAAGATGAATAAATATGAGAAACCAAAATGGTAAAGTAATAGGTAACAAATGTTTTCAAACCATGTATAAGTAACAATTGCACCAAATTAGAATAAATAGAAGTCATACTATATCAAGTTTGGAAGTACAAAAAATTGCAATAAAGTGAAAACATGTGAAAACTAATGGTATAAAAACAAACAAACAATAATGTTAATCAATCATACTAGATCAAGAGGGGAAATATGAAAAATAAAAATAAAATATGCATATGAATCAAATTAACCATACTAAATCAAGATGGGAAGTATGATAATTTAATAAAATGATTGTAAACATATGCACAATTGGAAAATGATAAGATAAAAGTGAAGTGTTTATGAAGTAAACATAAAAATATAATAAATTAAGATGAGAAGTATGTAAATGACTTGTAAATCATAATGTAACACAAATTATCTCAAATTTTAATCATGTAATTTTATTGTGACTTGGTTATAATACAGATTTTTTATTTGAATATTCTATGAGGAGAGTCTGGTCCTATCCAAGGTCTTACATTGTAACACACAAAGGGAACACCAATGAGGTGGAGATAAATGTGGGAATAATTTAAAGATGTTTAATGTCGTAATTATGAGATCTTTGTCCTACCCATGGTCTTACACTCTAACTCACAAGGTGAACACCAATGACATGAATGGTAATAAGGGGAGAAATAAAGAAATGTTTTTTTGAGGAATGTTTGGTCCTATCCAAGGTCTTACAATATAAATCACAAAGGGAAACCCTAGGGGGTATGATCAGTTAACAAAATAATATTTATCAAGGGGAAATATTTATTTGTAATTGAATAAGAAATTTAAAAATCATGGCATGGGAATTAATGAGAAAACCTTAGTAAACATGAGGCATACTAGGTAAGAAGGAAAGACAATAAGAGTCTAGTAACCATAAAAATACAAAAGATACATACTCACAATAAGCACAAATTTGTATATAAAAATAGGTGGAATACTAATATTAAATTATGAAGGTTATAAGAACAAAGAAATTAAAATTGTGATACCTTCCCACAACATGTTCCCAATTCTTTAGGACATCTTATAGAGCCTTCAATCTACTATGAAGATTGGGTACTTGTGTGAAAAATTATGTATCACTATAGATTATTTTTGTTCTACTATCTCAATCTACTAACCTAACAACCCCAATGGACCTTAGCTCTATCATGAGGCCAACTATGGATTTTGAGCTTTTATTAAAAATAGGAGATGTGCTAAAGATAACAAATAGCATCTTTTAGTGTGACTATACTTTTGAATTTGATATTGCCTTTTGAATCATTTACTTTTGTTTAAATGATTTATATATTTTTTTAAATTATGGCTTGTATGATTCCTCTTGCATATGGATTTGGAATAACCAACATGAGTGATAAAACTAATACAAAAAAATGAGACTTAAACTTAGGTTTAATGAGGCTAAGTAACCAAAGATATGATTGACTAAACAACTTAGGCTTACCTATGAATAAATATGTAATCTTAAGTTTCAACTGTATATATCTTAAGTATGTTAAATGATAATAAGATAATAAGGGAGATCAAATAGATCAATGTATAGAATTAGTACAATAAGAAATCTTTTTTTCTAACTAATCATATGGTAAAGATAAAATACTAAGGTAATACGGGTTGTATAACCAAGTCACAATAATAATTATCTTTATTTTAGTGTAAAAAATAACAAACAATCATTATAGAGAAAATAAATAAATCGATGAAAGAAGTGAAATCATAAATATAAGATTACATTCATGAAAAGAATGAGAATAGACCATAATAAAAAGTGAAAGAGAATATAACCATGTAAAACACAAAAAACATAATATAATGGTTCATGCAAAAGAGATAAGTGAAATCATGTTTAAAAAATAGTCAAAAATATAAGATATATAAATTGATCACAAATCCAATCCAAATCATATAATATATTAATGTCAAAGAACACCATGCCATGTTCACAAAGAATGATAGATTAATGTTGAAGTATGTTGTCTCAAATCTAGTTAAGGTGGCCTCTTGCCCTATAGGAGGTGGATGAGGGATGTTCATTTTGAATAATAATTTCATTAGATGGTTATTATGGTGGGGAGAAGTTCTCATTACTTCTATGAAAGGGATTGGATATGGAAGATGGGAAAGTTTTGTAATAGCATCCCATTCATCATAACCCATGAGAGGATTGTTAGATATAGGCACGTAGTGTTGCAAGAGTTATTGGGAAGGGGGGTGGATGTATTTAAACCTATATTGATAAGGTTTTATTGGTTTAGTTTGGTTTCAAGTGGGTTTAATGAATTTAGATGATGTGATGGTTTTTTTAGGTATGTTTTCATGAGATATAAGAATTAGAGAAGGAATAGAAGTTATATCAATGGTATGAGAGGTATGGTCAATTTGTGTTATTGAAAGTGGTGTTTATATGGGCATTGGTTCCTCATGCCCTAATTAAATGAGATGGGATGAGGAAGTGTCTTGAATGATGTGAAATATTGGAGAGGTTTGATGTGTAGGTGTTGGGCTTGAATTAATATAAGCAACTACTCTTCTCATATTAGTCATATTAACCACATTTTCTTTCATCATTGGTGTTAAGGTCTATAAGACTTTCAATGTTGTTAGTACTATGGGTAGGTTATTCAATTTTATCTTCATGGTTAGGAAGGGGGTCCTTGTAGATATATAAATGAGCATTAGCTTGGTTTAAATCTTGATTTGTATTTTGTGTTTCATGAGCTTTAAGTGTTGTGTCATAAGCTTGACATTTTGTTTAAGGGGTCAGTGGTCAAAGTTAGGACCAAGGAGAAAATCCATAAAAAAGATTTATTAATTCTTTACAAGTCTCATGAGAATTTTTCCAAATTGCATGAAACCAACAAAATTTATTGGATCATACCATGATTTCATAGGATGAGTGGAGTCAACATCTCATGGTAGAGGTCTTGGAAGACATTTGTGAATTTATGCCAAGGACAATGGTTTATGCACATTAGTATGATTGTGTTGAGAAAATGTTGGAGTATCATTATAATGATTGTCAAGGGAAGGAAAATGTTGCATGGTATTGTTTGGATTAATATCTTGGATGGTATGTATGGTGTCATAAGTGTCGGTAACACCATTTTTAGTTTTATGATGATTTTTATTTTTGATAAGCATGCGAGTTCCCTTTGTAGATTAAGGTGGTTCAAATTGATGAATGAGGAAGTCTTGTCATTTATCTTGGTCAAGAACATCTTCCAAAGTTTTTGGAGAAGGGATCTTAACACGATATTTTAATTTATGGTGGAAAGCATTAGTAAATAAGTGGAAGAGGTTGTCATCCACCATATTATGCTCATATTTGTTAGACAAAAATTTCCATCTTTTGATGAAGACCTATGCCATTTTGGTTTTGATTTGTTTATAATTTAAAAAATAAGCTAAGTTATTTTTGGGAAGATCACTAGTTTGGAATTATTGGACTAGTCAATTGACCAAGTGTTCCAGGCTAGTAATAAAGTGGGTTTTCAATTGATTGTACCAATCTAAATCATCTCCTAAAATTGTTTTATCTAAGATTTTAGTGGCAGTGAAACTATTAAGCTTAACCCAATCTTTGTAAAGGTTTCCAAAAAAATTTAGATGCAAGGTAGGATTTTTAGATCCATTATAAGTGATTGTGGGGGTGATACCTCCTATGTCAATTTTGGCAATTTGAGGTACTAAAATTTCATTTTTTAAATGTTTGATAATTTTTTTGATAATTAGAGGTTGTGGTATGAGGTTACCATGTGAATCCCTAAGGGGGTTGGGGGGAATCAGGATTTCTCACTACTCATGGCACGTGGTGAGATTGGTGTTGGAGATGTATGAGGTGATTTTGCATTTTAATCATCTAATTTTAATTATTAGTTTGAAAAGTATGCATTGGTTTAAGAGTTTTTAATAAAAATTGATTGGTTTGAGTAACATTTTGGCTAGTGGATGCAACATGTGATGCATTAGTATTATGTGAGGTATTAAGAGCTTGAGATGTACTATGAGTTTGGAATGGGGTAGTAACATGCACCACACTAGTGGAATGAGTATCATTAGTAGAAAAATAAGAATTGGTATTAAAATAAGCATTATTAGCATGGTTAAGTGTGTGGGTATTTTAAAGATCCCCACTAGAAGTTGAACCTACCATGTTTGTAGAAATACTTGGCATGGAGGTATAAGAAGACATAGAGGATGATGTCATTGTTGGAATAAAAATAATTGAGAGGGGGGTTAATCAGTTTATAAAAACTTTCTTTCAATTTTATTTTAACACTCTTTGAACCATGAAAGTAATGCAGTGATATAGCAATGTATAAAGAACCTTTCACATGAGCATGAAACATGAAAAAAAAATATGAGTGGGAAACCCTCAAGGGGAATAAAAACCATTGTGATCTATGAAAATAGACTAATATCCTATGAAACAAAAAAATAAATTCAGTTCAGCACCAACTCAACTTCGATCACCAACCATAATAAATTCAAGCACCCACTTGACTAGGCTTTAACAAACACCTACTTGCAAAGAAGCACCAACTCCCTAAGTGATTAAATACTAAATAATCCACATTATTAATTTTTATCACCACACCTTTGATCTTATGTTATGGTCTCATTTCAATACATCCTTTTTCTCAACCATGCAAGATTTTTATTCATTTATATTGCATACATATAAATTAGGTCTAAACTTCCTTGTATATATACTAGTCTCATAGTCACACACCACTTGGTCAGACACACACCTTTAACCTATTATTTTATCCAAAAAATATGTCTTAAGACATATTATTAATATGTTTCAATCATAATTTTAACCCCTTTTGGTCTTCCACAACTCAATTAGGCCTTACTCTTCCTTTATGTCTCATGGAGACCCAATTGCATTAGGTCTGTCCTTTTAACACCAAAACTTGAACTTATTGGGCCTAGATGGATTTTTAAAATGATAAAAAACCATTAAAAAACTTATCAAATTAACTCTTCTGACCTCATCCATGCTTGATTAGACATGTATACTTTATTCATACCATGAAAACACTTTTAGGACAAACTGCCCTATTAGGCCTATGTACCTCAAAAGTTTATCTTACAAAAAAGAATCTTAAACACCCTTAAGATAATAAAATATGAAAAATTAAACATGTTAACATATTATACATGAACTTGGGTTCATCACTAAATTATTGTAACACCTTCACTTAGAAGATAAAGGCTCAAGAACATCTCTACAACTCACTTACTTAGAACTACCAATTCACCTCAAAAACTAGCCATGATGAATTAGACCTCCAATGCCTATGTAAATATTTTTCATGAATATTGATGCATATAAAAATTCATATAATATATCCATAACATCCTTAGATATAAAATTCATATGGTCTAATGGCAAATATTGGTCTTGCAAACCAATTTATTGACCTTATATCTCATAGTCTTATCTGAACTAGATAGGCCATTTTATGAGAAACTTTTTCACCATATACACTGACCTCCAAAGCTTATCCAAATCATGATCATGGCATAAAATTCATAAATTACTTATTCATTCACTTTATTACATAATTATATCATGAAAAGACCCTCAAATCTATCTCTTCATCTATGCCTAGGTTTTATACTATTCACACCATTACGTCTATCTATGATTGGCTTACTTGGATGACCAAATTAGAACACTTGAAGGATATAAACTATAAATAAATCATCACGTAAATGTAAAATGAGTCTCTATATTCTTATACCATTTATTTTTTTCTTGATTAATTTAAATTTTGAGAGCTATAATAACTTCTTGACAAATAAGCTTGTATCTTTGCATTTTCTCTCTCATCTGACTAACTACCACCACCTAGAGGTACCTAATAAAGTTTAATACAAGATCCAATAGATTATATATGTATTTTAATCCATCCTTATCTTTTTTTAATAAAATCTTTCATATCAGGTCCTTATTAGGGTTTTAAGGAGGTTTAACACCGATTTTGGTGCTAAAGATTGTTCATAAAGGACTACCACTTGAATCCAAAAACAATGCCTAGAGATATTATACAGAACCCTTCCCCATCTCTCTTTAATATATAATACTCTCATGTAGAGGTTACACATTCCAATGAATGTATGAATGTGATTTTTAGGTTTGAAACCTCATTTTGTGAGCTTGACAAGGCCTAAAATAGTGATTCATGCACTTTTATTTCAAAAATTGACCTAAAACTTTGTGATCATGCCTAAAAAAACTTATCTCACCTATATTAATGTTCATATGTGCATACATGCCTTAAAATATGATCTTCATACCTCATTAGGCCAGGCAGTGTCTAAGAGTGGTCTTGTGTAGACTTAGACTAAAGGTCTTACTCTTATAGGCTCACCCTAAAACTCTCATGAATCATTATATACCTTATTAACATTCTCAAAAAATTAAATAAAACCATAACATGCCTTTGTTCATTCATTTCACCATTCACATACCTCTTTATGTCATGACTAGGCTTCCTATGCACTTGACATCAATGACTTATATCTTTCATGTAGACATAATAGATTAGTTTCCTTCAAATTATCTATTTATATTTATCTCATCACAACCCTCTTCCATGAAAATTTTCACATCACACACTTTCAACTATCCTTAAACACCTTTGACAGCAACCTTCACAAGACGTACCTTTGACATCAATGATAATACTCAATAATCTCCCCCTTTATCATTGATGGCAACCACTCTTAGAAACATCTCTCAATAGAATTTTTCTATCCCATTATGAACTTTGACATTAAAAATAAAGAGATACCTACAAATTCCTGGATGACACCTCTTGCAATCAAAAAAATCAATAATCAATATTATGAGTCAATGAAGCATCATTCAAACATGTTCCCCCTATTTCCATGCATACCTAATTGGCACTACTCACCTGATCTTGTATCTAATGAACCACCTGATTAAATCCCCTCAATAAATTGACTTCCTTAATTATTCTTAGGGGTAGTAATTACACCCAATTCATGTCTTAGATGTTTAAATGTTGCCTTTAGAAGTGGCTTGGTTAGAATATTTGTAATTTGATCTTTAGTAGATACATACTCAAGCTTGACATTTTTTTTACTTCCCTGCTCTCTTAAAAATTATATATTATATGAATGTGCTTAGTCTTTTAGTGCATAATTGGGTTCTTGATAGAATTATATCACTTATATTATCATAAAACATAGGACTAGGACTATCATACTCTACTTTGTAGTCCTTTAAGGTTTACCTCATCCATAAGACTTGAGTGCAACATGAAGATACTTCAATGTACTCAACCTCACAAGTAGATAATTCCACTAATGGGTTATTCTTACTTATCCATGATACTAAGCACTCTCCTAAGAAGAAATCTTGTCCACTAGTGCTCTTCTTATCATCTAGACTTCTTGTCTAGTCTGCATCTGTATAGACTATCAAGTTAAACTCCTTGATCCTTGGATACCCCAACCCAAACTCAATAGTTCCCTTGAGATACTTAAGTATCCTTTTGACTACCTATAATTGATTTTCCTATGGTTTTACTTAAAATCTTCCCATGATGTCTATTGCTTACATGATCTCAGGTCTAGAGGCATTAGTGTATAGAAAACTTATAAGCATTTACCTATATGATGTCTAATTGACCTTTGAATATTCACCCTCCTTGCTTAACTTACACCTTGTAATCATGGGTGTGCTAATAACCTTGTAATATTCCATCTCAAATTTCTTAAATATCTCTCTTATGTACTTAGCTTATAAAATAAATATAATTCTTTCTAATTAATTGATTCATAACCCAAGGAAGAATGATAGTTATCCCAGCATAGACATCTCAAACTCCTTATTCATCACATATGCAAAGGCCTTAGTCATACTTTCATTATGTACACCAAATATGATGTCATCCACATAGACAAGCACTATCAAATGATGAACATTTTGTTAGGTTGTGGAGCTAAAAGCTCACTGATGCAGACATGGAGGAGGTTGCAGGATGAGTTGCTGAGTGTCACGGAGACTGGCGTTTGGTTTGGCCAACCGACGTCGGCAGTATTAGACAAGGAAGAAATCGACGTCGATCATAGATCGGCTAGCGTCGGTGACCCCCAGGCGGACAGGGACCAACTTCGGTCGCCTATGTGGTTTAGACTGCGCTTATTACGGGCAGTTAGCTAATGAACCAAGTGTTTGCATGAAGAGAGCTATTTTATACTGAGAGCTACGGATCTAATTATTGTAATTAGATGTCTAATCATTGTTTGGATGAGATCTATATAATAGACTCATGGTTGTATTGTAAAAGTTGTTCTAGTTTGAGTTGAGCAAAGTTTGCTCCTTCTGTGTGTGAAGTGAGTAAGGGTGCTCCTCCTAGTTGCCTATCAGTGCCAAGCTTGGTACTGGTTGGAGAATCATAAGGACTTGGTGAGGCAAGGACAAGGGTTCTTCAGGGTGTAGAGTGATCTACATGGTAAGTAAGATCATTGATCTGTAGGTGTATGTGTGTGCAAGGTCAAGGTTCACAGGTGAGCAGAATCGTGTTTGATTTGCAGGTGTGCAGGATCATATAGACAGCAACACAATAGGGAGCAGTATCAGGCAGGATCTACTTGGAGTACAAGTGTGTACTCGGATAGAGCAAAGAGGAAGGCAAGGGAGTTCCTTCCATAAGTATGGTCTGTTGAAGTGCAGGTTATTGCAAGTTCATGGGAGATCTACATTGAGTACTTGTGGAGTATGTGGAGTACTTGTGGAGTGCGTGGAGCACTTGTGTTGTGCGTGGAGCATGGGAGGTGAACACCAACTCTGTATTTGAGTTGGGTGTTGGGACCTGAGAGGGAGAGCTTTGGGGAGAAGAATTACTATTCACTTGAGGTGTGGGAAACCTCTGTAAGGTGGTGGAGAAGAAGTGGCATCTTCTTTATTGTATTCTTTTCTGTATAAAGTGTTAATACAAGTTGTGTATTGTCTCTCATATCATGTGTTATTCTAAATTCTAGTTACTTGGTGAATCTGGTTAATTTCTGCATATTAAGTTGCTTGGTTTAGTAATCAATTGTGTGCTTCCGATTTATCTCCCAACACGTGGTATCAGAGCAAGGTTGTTGGCTCATAGCTTGATACCACCAACAAGTGGTATCAGAGCTAAGGTTGTAGGAAGCAGGTTTTGTGTTTGGTTACAGGGCACTCTCAGGGGTTTCTGATCGAGTGGGAGTAGAGCAATGGCAGATGAAAGTAAGCTAAGAATGGAGGAGTTGAAAAGCACAGATGGTCACTCACGGTCCTATGGAAAGAAAGAGCAGGTAAAAGATTATTGTTGGTTGGTAGCAGATCAGCATGAAGGAACTGAAGAAGCAGATGTTGCAGGTGTTATTGCATAGGATGTTCTTGGAGGTTTCTTGGATAAAGTTGAATCTTGGATAAAAGATTCGGTTGCCTCTTTCCATGCAGCCCCAGGTAGAAGAGCTGGTAAGCCTTGCCAAAGGATTGGCAAAGGGGAAGTGAAGCTGAAATTGCAGGCGGCCAACACACAAGTGTTGATGAAGGTCATGCAGGTCCCAGGTTTGGAGATATGGCTAATTTCTTCAGAAAGATTGGGTGATGAGAGATGCACAAGAACTCTCACAGCGGATGCACTTGAATTAGCTGGTGGTAAGAAAATAGGTACCCTTTATCTACTTGTTTATATTACTGATTCTTCTTTTGTTGTGGAGACGTGGCTTCGTAGGCTTGGTCACATGAGCAGGAAGGAGATGCATGTTCTTAAGCGGAAGACAAATATATTTGACAGGCTTAAGAACTGGAAAGCCTTGGTGTTTATGGAGGAGATGGCGGATAGAACCCAGTGGATGGTGCTGGATACTTTTGAGCAGGGCAGTTTGGACATGGGTTTTGATTCAAAGGAGCTCGTGGGTAAAAAGTCATCACTCACAGGCGAACACAGGTACCGATGTCGGTCAGGAGGAATCGGTGTCAAACAGATAGGTGCCGATGTCGGTCATGTGCAGACCGAAGCCGGTGATGTCAGGCAGGGTAAGACCGACGTCGGTCAGGGAACCAACGTCGGCAATAGGTAAGACCGATGTCGGTCAGAGGACCGACGTCGATAGTAGGGACACTGCAGGGTCGGTAGTCAGGGACAGACGCATGGAACCGACGTCGGTCGGATGCAGACTGTGGGGTGACCGAGGTCGGTCACTGTAACGGATTTTGGGTGGATAGCGAGCTGTCAAGGAGTCTCAAACACCCATACGGAGGATTGAAGGCATAAGTAGGCCCTCAAATTCATTGTTCCTCTTCTTTATACTTGTTGCTGATTGTAGAGCAGGAAGGATCCAGGAAACAGGTGTGAGCTTGGCATGGATGAGGATGTGATTCCTTGGAGGAGAACCAAACAGGTGTGTTTTGGTAGGGTTGCCAGCAGGTATGAAAGCACAGAGACGAATGGATTCCTTAGTAGAAGAATAGAGAGAACGGATACGTGAGATGGAAGACCAGGTTATATGGTCTTGTGGAGCTGCAGGACAGTGGTACAAGGTTTGACAGGTGGAGGATGGAGCATGGCTTCAATCAATGTCAGGGTAACTACTGTGATTTGACTTACCAGGGGGATGGTGATTGCAACATCATTCTATTGCTGTATGTGGATGGTATATTTGCTAGCTAGCAGGTTTGTACATACAGGGTTTCGCTGAGCTAAGGGTGAGATTAGTTTAGTGTCATGTCATGAGGAGTTTGGAGCAGCGGAATTCTTTGACATGGGAGACATGGAGATCACTGGTTGATTTTGTCTCGAGTGGGAGCTGATGTGAATTAGGTGTTGGTGAGGTTCAGGATGCAGAGCTAAAGCACACTAAGGGCTGGATAGGTACAGTGTCCGAAATCACATGAGGTCTGGTATAGACCTGAGTATTCCCATGCAGTGGGAGCTGTCAGAGAGTTAGGAGCCAATTCAAGGAAGTGGATTCTCAGGTACTTGAGAGGGACCGGCAGCAGGGATTCATGCTAGGTAGGGTTAGGACTTCACTACATGGATTTGTAGGTTCGGATGTGGTAGGTACTCAGATGATAGGAGGTACATCACAGTGTGTGTGGTGGGTTGTCTTCAGGGTTGAGCTTGAAGAGGGATACAAACCAGGAAACAGATTAGATGGAGTACAGGGACAGGTACAGTGCAACTGTTTATCTCCAAGTGGGAGATTGTTAGGTTGTGGAGCTAAAAGCTTCACTGATGCAGACATGGAGGAGGTTGTAGGATGATTTTCTGAGTGTCACGGAGACTGGCGTTTGGTTTGGCCAACCGACATCGGCAGTATTAGACAAGGAAGAAACCAACATCGGTCATAGATCGACCGGCGTCGGTGACCCCCAGGCGGACAGGGACCGACGTCGGTCGCCTGTGTGGTTCAGACTGCGCTTATTACGGGTAGTTAGCTAACGAACCAAGTGTTTGCATGAAGAGAGCTATTTTTAGATTGAGAGCTGCGGATCTAATTATTGTAATTAGATGTCTAATCATTGTTTGGATGAGATCTATATAATAGACTCATGGTTGTATTGGAAAAGTTGTTCTAGTTTGAGTTGAGCAAAGTTTGCTCCTTCTGTGTGTGAAGTGAGTAAGGGTGCTCCTCCTAGTTCCCTATCAGTGCCAAGCTTGGTACTGGTTGGAGAATCATAAGGACTTGGTGAGGCAAGGACAAGGGTTCTTCAGGGTGTAGAGTGATCTACATGGTAAGTAAGATCGTTGATCTGTAGGTGTATGTGTGTGCAAGGTCAAGGTTCACAGGTGAGCAGAACCGTGTTTGATTTGAAGGTGTGTAGGATCATATAGACAGCAATACAACAGGGAGCAGTATCAGGCAGGATCTACTTGGAGTACAGGTGTGTACTCAGATAGAGCAAAGAGGAAGGCAAGGGAGTTCCTTCCATAAGTATGGTCTGTTGAAGTGCAGGTTATTGCAGGTTCATGGGAGATCTACTTGAAGTACATTGAGTACTTGTGGAGTACATGGAGTACTTGTGGAGTGCGTGGAGCACGGGAGGTGAACACCAACTCTGTATTTGAGTTGGGTGTTGGGACCTGAGAGGGAGAGCTTTGGGGAGAAGAATTACTGTTCACTTGAGGTGTGGGAAACCTCTGTAAGGTGGTGGAGAAGAAGTGGCATCTTCTTTATTGTATTCTTTTCTGTATAAAGTGTTAATACAAGTTGTGTATTATCTCTCATATCATGTGTTATTCTGAATTCTAGTTACTTGGTGAATCTGGTTAATTTCCGCATATTAAGTTTCTTGGTTTAGTAATCAATTGTGTGCTTCCGGTTTATCTCCCAACACATTTTCACTTTTTATGTATATGTTATTATCTATAACTCCTCTCTTGAATCCTTTGTCTAATAGATACTTATTAAATCTAGCATACCAAGATCTAGGAGCTTGTTTTAGACCATAAAGATCCCTTTTCAATATACATACATAGTCTTTATTACCTAATAATTAAAAACCCTTAGCTTTCTCTATGTATACCTCCTCTTCCAAGTTCCCATTTAGAAAATCTGATTTGACATATATCTAATACACCTTGAACCCTTTGAATCCTGTATATGTTATAAATAGTCTGATAGCCTCCAATCTTTATCTTGGAGCAAAGGCCTCCTCAAAATATACCCCTTCTACATGTGCATACCCCTTTCATACCAATATATCCTTTTTTTAAGTTAGTTTTCCATATTCATTCAACTTATTCCTAAACATCCATTTTGTGTTAATGGCATTCTTGTCTTTAGTCCTAGGAACTAGTTCCCAAGTGTCATTTTTTTCTATTTGGTCTAAACCTTCATTCATAGCACCTATCCAAAACTTGGCTTTGATTTATTAAACAATTTTCTTAGGTTCAATCTTAGATAATAGAGCAACATTATCTTGATTTAGGTTACTTACCATCTTTCTCTTTGTTTACATACTTGCATCCTTATTTCTAATGATTTACAATTTAGGATGGTCTCTCTAAATCTATCTTGAATGATCTTTTGAGTCTTATCTTTCCTTAGCTTATTCTTCTTCCTAATCTATCTCTATTGTTTCTTATTCATTATTAAAGTACAAATTATTTGATGTATCTTTTGAATATGAGTGTGACTTCTTAGAACTTATCTCATCAATCTTCACATTGGTGTTTTCTAATATCTTTTACAACCTCTTATTATAACATCTATAGGTTGAGCCTATTGATGAGTATCCAAAGAATATTCCTTCATCAGATCTAAAATCAAACACACCTAAGTCTTCCTTATCTTTTTTAGGAAGCATTTGCTTTCAAACACTCTAAATTGTTCCACATTAACAAGTCTATCTTTTCACAATTCATAAGGGGTTTTGTTACCATTAATACTCATATGTCCTCTACTCAAAATGTAGATTGTAGTTCTCATTTCCTATCTACAATATCTATCAGATAATCTTGATTCATTTAGCATAGTTCTTGCCATTTATTTAATTATCTTATTATTTATTTTAACTACCTCATTCTATTGAGGTGTCCTAGCTGTTGAGAACTGTCTCTTTATCTCATGGACTTCATAGAAGTCATCAAATTCATTACATTTTTTTAATTCTCAATTAGAGCCTTGAAGGCATTGAAATTATCAATAGCTTTTGACTTTTCTTTCAAGAATACTACCCAAGTCATTCTTGTGTAGTCATCTATGACTAACATAAAATAGCTATCTCTTTTAATACTTTGGATTCTTGTAGGTCCATAGAGATTAGTGTGTATTAAATCTAAAGGTCTTGTAGTATAATACTCCTTATAATAGAACTTTCTTCTAATTTTCTTACCATATTGACATGCCTTGTAAAGTGTGTTTGTAGATTTGGTGATTTTAGGCATATTCCTCATAGACTTATTAGATCTTATCTTGACCAAATTATCAAAGTTTAGGTGGCCTAACCTTCTATGCCATAGCCAACATTCATTAATCTTAATCATAAAGCATCTCTCCTTCTTGATCTCATTTAAGACATATAGATTGTTCTTAGTCTTCTTAGCATTGGCAATTAGCCTTCCTAATTTAGTTCTTCTTATATCACACCCTCTATCATGAAAGGTTAGTGTGTGTCTTTGGTTTCACTTTTGACTTATACTAAACAAGTTATGTTTCAAGCCTTCCCTATAAAACACATTATCTATCTTAGTCTTCCCATTTTCCAAACTCAAAATACCCTTGCCAACAATATTGGTAGTAGTGTTATATCCAATTCTCACTATCCCTTCAACATTTTTCTTCAATGAAATGAACTTGCTCTTATCCCCTATCATGTGGCTTAATAAAACACTATCTATATACCATTTCCTATCTTCATCTTGGATGAAAAATTTAGTCTAAGATAGAATATATTATTTTCCTTTAGTCTTCTACTCCTCCTTCACCTTATCCACATGGTCTAACTTCTTGATCCACTTCTCAATGGTATGACTATATAACCTTTTATCTTGATTTATCTTCCTCATATGCCTCATCTTTCAATCCCTTGAAATATGTCTTCTCCAATCATAACTATAGCACAAAACTCTACTTCTACTATTGAAATGAGTATTCACCTTATTAATCCATGAGAAATTGATGCTAGCATGATGTCTACAATCCATATCTCCATGTCAAAATTGATTGCATGAGAAATAGTAACCATTGAAAGGATTCAAATACCTTGTCTGTTTGATGTGTAATGATGTACCTCTACCTTTTTTATCTCGTAAAGGAGTAAAATTCTTATTGACTTTTTGATAATCAATTTGAGTCTCAGATTTGAGAGTTTCTACATAGGTCTTTACTCTATCAATACCATCACTTATTGATAGTTCATTATCCTTTGAGGTTTGACTCTCCTTGTTTTCATTTTGGTCTTATTTGAATCCAAGACCTATATTGTCATGTGGAGACCTCTCACTATTGAAAATATCACCTAGGACTTTAGTGCTCTTTTCAAATTTCTTATGTGTATTCAACTTGATTATTTATTCATTTAATTATGCCTTCAAGGACTCCATTTCTATTCTAAACTTGATACATTCTTCCTCCTTAGTCTTAATACTTGTAGTGATAATCTCAATCTAAGTTTCCATTTGTTTGATGATCTCTTCATGTTCATTAGTGTTGTTACTTATTATTTATTCAAAGATATTGATTTGTTCCTCATAAATCTTAACAAATGATCTCAATTTTTTATTCTTCCTTTTCTGGAACTTTAACTCCTCTAAATCACTCACCACTTCTACCTCAAGGTTCACGTCAGCCTCTTCTTCAACTGATTCTTCATCTTCCATAAGATGTTTTCCTTTTGAATAACCTTCATTATCTATATTTATGGCCATAAATAAGGTTTCATTTCTATCATGATCATTATTGTCATCATCACTATCAAATATACTTGTGTCTTTTGTATAAGAGAAACTACTATATTATTTGGTATAAAATCTTCTCTTGTTCTTGAATGACCCTTTCTTGCCTTCATACTTCTTGAAACTCTTTTTTTCTCTTATCAAGCTTATATAACTTATTATCATCACCATGATGTTCATCATTTTCTCCATCATGCTTATTCTTATCTTTTTTAGGGTACTTGGATGCAAAGTGATGAATCTTACCATAGTTAAATCACTTAAATATCAACTTGCCCTTATACTTACCTGATCCTTTCTTTAGTTTTTTGACAAACATAGATTATATCTTGTCATCATCAATATTTGTATCAACATCATCTTTGACCTTTTTACCTTATGATTTTTTCTTAGCTTTGAATATAGCTTCCTTCTTAGAAGTTCTTCCATCACTTGTTCTCATTTCATAGGTATTCAAGATGCCACAAAGATAATCCATCTATATTATGTTGAGATATTTTATTTTATTCACAACAAAGACTTTTTAATAAAACTTAGATGTCAGGGATCTTAATACCTTTTATACTACTATTGATTCTTCCAACTTCTCTTCTAGACCTATGATGACATTTACCATTTCATCTACTCTTAAAAAATATGATATAGTATTTTCATCCTCCATTCTCAAAATTTTAAATTGTCTTTTATGGGTCTAAAACTTTACCAACTTAACTTTGGTGTCTCCTTCATAGATGGTTTGCAAATTTTCTAAAATCTCTTTGGTTGTATCACAATGCATGACATTTAAAAATTATACCTTTGAAAGACCACACAAGATGACATTATTTTCCTTATATTTATGTTCACTTTCCTTCTTGCCTATTACATTAGTTGGTGGTGTAGGAGGTGGAGTGAATTCATCAATAACAAATTTCCATATGTCATATCTCAAAGACATTATATGTGTCTTCATTTTGATGCTCATAAAATAATAGTTAGTCCCACTAAAGAGAGGATCATTATTAGTTGATAAACATCCTTATATTTGATGAATAGGCATGCTTGTGATTATAGGATCTCCTTTAAACTATTATACATGCTTCAAAATACTAAGATATGATACCAATTATTGGAAGCATAATCACTTAGAGGGGGGTAATTAGTGTTTAAAAAATTTATTTAAATTATATGTTAACACTCTTTGAGCCATGAAATCAATATAATGATATAGTAATTCATAAAGAACCATTCACATGAGCATAAAACAACAAAACACATATCTAAATGGGAAACCCTCAAGGGGAAGAAAACCCACTATGATATCTTCAAATAGACTATTATCCTATGAAAAAAATATCAAATTTATTTGAGTACCAACTCAATTTGGGGCACCAAACCCAATAAATTCAAGCACCCACTTGATTAGGCTTTTGTAAGAACCTACTTGCAAGAAAGTACCGACTCCCTAAGTGACTCAGCACCAACTCAGCCAGCTTATGAATTCTAATCACCACACCTCTTCTCTTATTTTATAGTCTCATTTTAAGAGATTATTATTCTCAACAATGAAATATTTTTATTCACTTATATTACATACATATAAATTAGGCTTAAACTGTCGTGTATATATATTAGTCTCATGATCACACACCACTTAGTCAGCCATACAGCTTAAACCTCTTAGGTTGGCCACACAATAGGTATTAGGACATATTATTAACATGGTTCAATCACAATTTTAACCCATTTTGATCTACCATAACTCAATTAGGCCTTACTTCTCTTTTAGGTATCATGGAGACCTAATTGCATTAGGTTTGTCCTTTTAATATCAAAACTTGATCTTCTTTGGCCCAAATGGCTTTCTCCAATGATCAAAAACCATTCAAACATTTATCCAATAAAATATTTTGACCTTATCCATTATTTATTAGACATTTATACTTATTTTATACCATGAAAGATCTTTAATGACAAACTACACTATTAGGCCTATGTACCTCAAAAGTTTGTCTTATAATATAAAAGATTAAACACCCTTAATCTACTCAACTATGACAAAAAAAACATGTAAATATATTATCCATGACCTTAGATTCATCACAAAATTCTTGGAAAACCTTAAATCAAAATATAAAGGCTCAAGAACATCTCTACAACTCGCTTACTCAGAACTACCAATTCATCTCAAAATATAGGCATGATAAATTAGACCTCCAATGCCTATGTAGACATTTTTCATGACTCATAATGTATAAAAATGGTACTATGAGATATCCATAACATCCTCATTTAGAAAATTCATATGGTCTAATAGAAAATATTGGTCTTGAAGACCAATTTCTTGACCTTATATCTCACAGTCCTATCTAAACTAGATAGGCCATTTTGTGAGAAACTTTTTCACCATATACATTGAATTAAAAAGTTTATATAAAGAAATATCATGACATAAAATGCACAAATAAATTTTTCATGCACTTTATTGCATCAATATATCATGCATAGACCCTCAAATATATCTCTTCATCTATGCTTGCATTTTACACTATTCACACCAATAGGTTTGTTTGTAACTAGCTTACTTGGATGACCAAATTAGAAAAGTTTAAAGATATGACCTATCCGTAAATTATCATGGACATGTAAAATGAGTCTCTAGATTCTTCTACCATCCATTTTATTTTCTTAACTAATTCAAATTTTGAGAGATACATCAACTTCCTAACAAATAAACCTATATTTGTGTATTGTATCTCTCATTTGACTAACCACCACCACCTAGAGGTACTTGGGATAGTTTACTACATGATCCAATATATTATCTAGGTATTTTAATCCATCTTGAGCTATTTTGAACAAAAACTTTCATATCAGGTCTTTATTAAGGTTTTAGGGAGGTTTAACACTTGTTTTGGTGTTAACGATTGTTCATAAATTTATGTCACTTGAATCCAAAAATAATTCTTTCAAATATTTTTTAAGACCCTTCCCCATATCTCCTTAATAACTCATATTTCCATGTATAGGTTACACATGCCAACAAATGTCTAAAACTACTTCTCGAGTTTGAGACCTCATTTTGTGAACTCAAGAAGGCCTAAAATAGTGATTCATACACTTTTATTTCAAAAATTGACCTCAAACTTTGTGATCATTCCTAAAACAACTTATCTCATCTATGTTCATTCTCTCATGTCCATACATGCTTTGAAATCTAATCTGTATACGTCATTACTCTAGGTAGGGTCTAAGAGTGGTCTAGGTGAAGACTTAAACTAAAGGTCCTACTCCTATAGGCTCACCTAAAAACTCTCATGAATGATTATAAACTTTATTCACATGATAAAACTATTACATACATCCATCACATGCCTATGTTCATTCATTTAACCATGCACATACCTATTTATATCATGACTAGGTTTTCTATGTACTTGAAATCAATGACCTATACCTTTTATGTAGACATAAGACATTATTTGCATTAAAATTATCTTTCTCTCATGACAAAACTCTCTTATGAAAATACTCTTCCATTCACCTTATCACATCAGACACTGCTAGCTATCCTTAAACACCTTTGACATCAACCTTCAAAAGATGCACCTTTGACATCATTGACAATACTCAATAGTCATGGTGTGGGAAGGAGACATTATAGAGAGGAAAAGTTAGGATGAAAATAAAGGGATTTCCCCAAATCCATGGTAAAATCTAGGGGAAGTCGAATAGGGTTCTTCTATATGAGGTCTCATTATGAGATTATAGATGGTTGTAGGATATTTTCCTCTAATTTGAGGTTTTTCATTGATGAAAAAGAGCATTTTAGTTTTGTATTAAAGGTCATGCTCACCTTCTAACAAAAATAATGGGTTGAGTGTTGAGGAAGAATGGGGGAGTCCCATAGTTGGTAGTCCAATTGGCCACATGGATATGACATCAATTTGTAGTGGGCGCTAGAAGATGTGTCCTAGGAACCTTATTAGGATTAGTAAAATTCATCATATTTGTTTGATTCAATCCTATATTATCCTCAAATAAGAAATTCATTATGAAGGAGAGAAACTAAAAGTTTGGTAAAAATTAGGATCAACTAGTAGGATACTTGGTAAAACCAATCAACATTATCCTATAGGACAGTAGATAGGATAAGTTACAAAATGCATAGTTAAACTGCTCAACTATGTTCTATGGATGGTGAAATTGAGAGTCTTAAAGACACACAGTCAGATAGGTTGACTATATGTCTAATTCAAATATAAAAAGTAGAGTATAAGAAATTGGGTCAAACATAAGGACTGTGTTCTATGGAAAAATAGAGATTATAGGAGAAATAGTAAGAAATATCAACTATGTTCCAAGTGTAAAGCTAGGTTTTGATAGTTATAACTCTAGACAATCTAGAGTTATTTTGTAAAATACTTGAAATAAACACATAGGAAACTGGGTTGATCCAATTTTGGCACACATCACAAACCTTGTACCAATTTTGGTCGATACAAGTTTTACAATACAACATACAACTATCAAATAACAAACAACAAAAATATAAATATAAATGTTAATATATGTGGTCATTCCTAAATATTTTAAATTATAACATTTAGAAATAAATATGATAAAAATTTGACTATAAAAAGGAACTAAAAAGGCAATCTAAGGATGGTTTGAGGTAGTTAAGGTTAAAAACTATCTATGTTGTTGATGGTATTGGCTTAGTATTGGGGCCTACCCCCTTACTTCACAATCTTATAGTGATAAGGATGTTAGGTGCTTTATCAATATACACCATCAACCATAAATCTATACTCGGCCAGAAAATTGAGTCAACTTCCCCCTTGGTGATGAAATGCAAGTAGGTAGACCTTGGGTAGAATATGTTTAATACTTTTTGATATTATGTGATTTGAAAGTGTGTGAAAAATAAAAATATTGTGACTAACTCAATAAATTAAACTTTCCTATTTGGTATGTTTGTGTTACTCTAAGCAAGAAAGCAAAAAAAAAAAAAAGTGAATTAATTACTAATAAAATGAGTTAATTTATTTTCTTGAAGATTACAAGGTTGGTTCAAATGACCAAGTATACAAATAGTACAAAATAAAATCAATTGGGTTGATTCTATCTGTTTAAACAAGAGCCAAAAAACATAGTCAAACAAGTTGACTGAGTCTCCTAAGAAATAAATCAAGATATAGAACTATGTCTATCTGGTTAACCTAGTTTATTTTACATTTATAGTTTTATCAATTGAAAACTATGAAAAATAAGAATATAATGAAGAAAGGAAAAATCTAAGATGGTGAGAATGAACATGATGATTTTGAAGATGTTGAAATTGTTATTTTTATATTGTGTCATCTGGATGAATATTTTTATCCTACTAACAGAGTTAAAAGTGTCAATTAAGTTTGAAAACCTATATGTAAAGCAACAAATTGCATGATATTCCAATATAATGTAAAACATAACATCATAATGTAAATGTATTTGATCATAAATAGGAAATGTAAGATGTATGTTGTAATATAGCATTGCAAAAGGGTATCAATATAGATGTAAGTAATGTATAACAACAATAAATCTAAGTAACTACATAGGGGGATATGGCATGATGTCCATCAAAGATCAAAATTAGGATAGGGTAGATGCATGAGATCCCTCATGGCATCAAAAAATCATGTATGTATAACAACTAAATGCAAGTGTCATGGAGTAGAATCATACAAGGAAGCAAACATATAAACACATGAGGCATGTAAAAAGTAGACCAAGGGGCCACAATACAAGGGACATGGGCACATATCACTAAGTCTAAGAATGAAGACATACAAGGACATGTTCAAAATTTCACATACATAAACAAGAATCAATTTGGCATAGATCCACAAAGAAGGACATGTTCAAATGTTTGCATATAGAAGCATGAAAGAGCACACACAAAATACATGGGTATGTGTCCAAGGCATACAAATAGAGAAGTGGTATAGAAGCCAAGGAACAATGGAATATTCAAATGCCCTTGAAGATGGAAGAATCATAAGAAACACAAACAAGTCTAATCTAAGAACTAGAAATGAAATCATGTATAATTGTGTAATACAAAACTATGTATATGTTAGGGTGCATATATATTGAGTCTAACTAGTGATAATCAACAAAAAATATGAGCAATGAATAACAATGATCAATATCAAGATAAATTAATGCATTACTAGAATGTATAGTATGTAAAGATAAAACCTAGTTATAAAAACTATGTAGGAGATACCCCCAAGTGGAAAGAAGTATCAATGTATAAATCTAGATCAGTGTAGATGCCTTCAATTGGTAGATGATATCTAGTCTAGATCAATGTAGTGGACCAGAGTTCTATCTAAAATTTGTAAGCACTTGACAAGAACAAGTAAAGAATATGTCTATGATAAAACTAACTATACTAGGATAGCTATAAATATGCAATATATGGTAAGTATTATAAATGTAAACATAGTAATGCATACAATCTATAAAATTTGATATTTTTGAAATATTTGAATGTTTTTGTGTTTTGACATATTATATTGTTTTTTGTGTTTTTTAAGTATAATCTATGTACAAGCATATGAAAACTATGTAAAAGGAGAGAGAGAAATAAGTATGTACAAGTGTAGGAAGCATACTAATCTATGAGTCTCATAGGAAATTGACCATCACTGTGACCTATGTCAAAGAGTGGAAGCATGATCATGTATGCAGTGTGAAAGGATAATTATGATCCCATGATCAGGTGTTTTGTATAACTTTAACCTAAAGTTGTTTGATTAGTGATTTTATGATGTTGTGGTATTGATTATGACGCCCTATGAACTATATGGGTCTTGGGGATCCATCTGGTAGATGTAGAAGTTTTAGGTGATGTAGGTGACCTGTGTTGAGAATCGCTAGACCCCAATATAACTAATCTCAGTATAAACTATGTACAGAAAGGTTATATAGAATATGTGACATATATATGATGTAATGGTCTCTCTAGTAATGGTCTATGAGTGAGAGTATGTATTGGAAAAATTAATAGTTAAGTGGTGTTATTTATGTACCTTTAATACATTAAATTAAATTGTTTAAATAATAATATATTTTAATATTTATCATGATTTTATCCTCATGTAAATAATTTAAAAAATATATTAAATGACCTTTGGAGAGGTTGGACCCATTAATGTGATGGTTGGAAAAGGTCATTTATAATAGGTAGGTTATCTTGCCTAAATACTAAAGAGATTATATTGTAAGATGTAATGAAAAAAGAGAGAAGAGAAAGAAGAGAAATCTTGTATTGGGTATAATTTATTTCTTAAATAATGAATAATCTTGGTGGGTTTTTACCTTTTCATGAGGTTTTATCATGGTATATTTGTGTTATGATGTGTTCAACTTTGCTCTCATTGTTTCATGGTGAATGTCTTTGCTATTGATCTCACATCTAGATCTAAGTAGTGTTGCAATCATATTGCTTATTATGTCATGGTATCATATCTAGTTGATGTGTGATCAAGTGGTAAATTCATAGATTAGAGTTTTTGGCTTATGTTCAAGCCTACATTCATCTAAAATTCAAGCCATGGTATGTTCATGAAAATTTTTAAGCTTCTTCTTCTGTAAGAAGTAAGTTATTCTATTTTTTCTCTTAAAATCTTAGATATCTTAGATCTATGCAATTTTTCATATTTTAAGCCTATTTTCATGTCATAGATCTAATTGAGAATCTTAAAATGGACTAAAAATGCTTATTCAAGCATTAAAATTTTTTAGATTATCTCTTTTTTGGACTAATAATCTGTATGAAGGTGGTTGAAGCTCTGTAAATTACAGATATAACAATTATAGGTAGTTACAAGTATAAGGAGAGCCAACAAGTGAGCAAATCATCCCATAGGTGTTTTTATATGCTTTGTACAGCCTTTTTTTTTTAAATAGATTTTGTGTAGTAAATCTCTATTTTGGTCACTCCATTGGTTTAGTTTGTCTATTTCCAAGCTTTTTTTACTTTTACTTCATCTAATTTGGACCCCTATAGGTTATTTCGAAAAAAAATCTCTCCTCCAAAATGCTATTTTTTAGCATGTGTGAGCTAAAAATCAATGAAAGATAAGATTTTGGGCATTACATATAAATTTTGATTATTTTATTTGCTTAGTTTGGCCATTTCCAAATAATTTTGATCTTTATTTTGTCTAATTTGGTCTCCTACAGCTTTTTTTAATTTTGTCTCTCTCCTCCCAAATGCCATGCTTTAGTTTGTATGGCCATGGAAGAAGAAAAAATAAAAATATGTATTATCAATAATTTTTTGATATTTAAAGATTGATTTCATGTTTACTATAATATTTAAACCTGTTGGAGCCATTTTTAGACCTTGAATAACATCAAAAGGAAATCTAGGATTTTTACTTCTACCTGGGTATCAAAGTAAGACTCCTTGTAGAAACAAAAAAAATTAGATCATTCTACAGTCTATAAAAGCCTATTATAATTCTCTTGGATGAATTAGAGGGCTTTTTCCAAGTGGTTTCAAGCTTTGTAGAACCTGTTTTGACCTCTTGTATCCCCTGCAAGCTCATATGTATCCTCCATTACACCATTAATCTGTTACTAGAGATTTCAACGAGTATGTCTAATGTCTAAATATGAAGTATTTAAAAAATAAAACATTTATTTAATTACCTTTATTCCACATAAGTTTTTGGACCCCACACATGTCATTCAAAACCCTTTTTTTTCAAATTTTAAATAAATGCTTGCATTTTATTATTTTAATAAAATTATATAATTCTAGCTTGTTTTTTTTTAAATAAAAATTAGACCAAAAAAGAGTTAAATATAAGTTAGTGTATTTATTATGTTAACATGTTTAGTGGGTGAGTTGGTTAAATTTATTTTTCTAAGTACACTTGCATGAGAGAAGTATAGAGTTCAAATCCCCTCAATCATCTTTTTTTAACCAAATTTAATTTAGTATTAAAAACTATTTTTAATGTGCATGATCATTCACGTCAAAACGTGTGCCATGTGTGACATTTTGTTCAACTTTTGACCCCATCAACTACTTATAGATCATAATCATCCAACTAGTCAATTTGTAGGTTTTGGCACATCTTAGACACATTAGGAAGGTCCTTGAGTTGATTTGAAACCTCATTTCATTGGTTTTACAATAATTTGATTAAATAGTGTAATTTGTGACACTATTTATGACACTTGTGTCCACTTTTATGATATTTGTAACTTTTGCCCTTGTTTCAATCATTTGTGTTTTTGAATTATTTTGAAATCAACTAAAATTACTAGTGTTGTTTACTCACTAGAATATATGTTTTTTATTATCAAGTATAAAGCACATTAAAATTTTTGCTTTCTAAACTTTTTTTTTGTCAGTTTAGTATAAAGCGCAAACTTGCAGTGTCAACTTTGAAAAGAAGAAAATAATATTCATGATTCAAATTATAATATGAATTAATCCTAATAATATATGTAATGTTTGGTTAACTTAATACTAAATTAGTAATGAATTTATTATATATGCATCACATAACCTGCTTGTTAAATTTAACATGTTTGATTACAATCTTACATAAACTCCTATTGAAGGTTATGTTAAAACTTGATTCAAAAGTTGTGTGTAATAAAGCTAACTCATATTTACAAATATCTTGTTGGTAGTTTGATTTATCTAACCATTACTAGGATAGATATTTCATAAGTTGTGGGTGTTGCTTTCAGATTCATACAAGATCTATACTTGGATCATTAAAAATTAGTAAATTGAATACTTTGATATATATAAAAATTGTAAACTTTGGTTTATATTATTTTTTTTTTATTATGCTAATTTATTTGGTTATTATGATGTTAACCATATTATGATGAGTCTACTTCTAGATATATGTTTATGTTATGTGTAGGTGCTATCACTTGGATCACTTTATATGAAAGTTTCTAAAGAAGCCTTGTGGGTATAAAGGATGATAGAAGAACATCATGTGGAAGTTCCTCATTGTACCAACATTCTTAATGATAGTCAAAATTGTATAAATTTGATGTAAAATCTAATGCATCAATAAAAAACTAAAACCTATTAAAGTTCATTCAATGTTAGGCTTATCGAAGTTGCCATTAAAGGGGAGTGTGCATGACAATGTCACTTCTTAAAATCCATGTGGGTTGTGTATTTCCTTCTATCTCTCTATACTTCTCATTGTAAAGCATTGTAATATATCACTTTATATTATTTTGATAAAATTTATATGGAAGTCTACATTGTACCCAACACATAGTAGCATGGAGTTTTTTATGTTATAAAAGACTCCAGTGTGTTTGGTTGATTATTCATGAAAAATTATAAGATGTATTCTCACTATGGGATGTAGTCTCATGATCATGCAAGCTTAAACTCACTTTCAATGGTTTAGGATAACAAGTGTAATTATTTTAAATGTGACTATGGTAACATAGTGCAAAACCTTTAGGTATCTATGGGTGTATAGTGTAATTCCTATAAAGGTGACTATGTGATTGTGATTACATAGAGTAATACATTTGGGTATTTATAGTTTTATAGTGTAATTCCTTTAAAGGTGACTATGTGATTACGGTTACATAGTGTAATGCCTTTAGGTGTCTATAGTTAAATAGTATAATACCTTTGGGTGACTATGTTTACATATCATAATTCATTTAAAGGTAACTATGGCATGATGAAAGATGTTTCTATCAATTATTACCTCTTAAAATTCATCATGTGGATGGTTCATGGAGTGTAAGTTCATTATGTTGTTACTTCTTATAAATCACCATGTATCCTCACTTAACATTAAGGGGGGTATTAAAACATTTAATGGTTAAGTGGTGTTATTTATGTACCCTTAATATATTAAATTACATTGTTTAAATAATAATATATTTTATTATTTATCATGAATTTATCCTTGTGTAAATAAATAATAAAATATATTAAATGAACTTTAGAGAGGTTTGACCCATTAATGTGGTGGTTGGAAAAGGTCATTTATAATAGGCAGGTTATCTTGCATATATAATAAAGAGATTATATTGTAAGATATAATGAAAAAATAGAGAAAGTAGAGAAAGCTTGTATTCGGTATATTTTATTTCTTAAATAATGAATAATCTTGATGGGTTTTTACCTCTTCATGAGGTTTTCCCATGGTATATCTATGTTATGGTGTGTTTAACTTTGATCTCATCGTTTCATGGTGAATGTTTTTTCTATTGATCTCCTATCTAGATTTGGCTAGTGTTGTAATTGTATTGTTTATTCTGTCAGTATGCATTTGTGTAGACACTGTAGATGTAGACATAGTGTGCTCTAAAGACTCTATTGAAGACTATGATGTATGCATATAAGTTGTACTCTCTTCTATAACTAATAATCATGCAATATCTTTTAATGGAACTGGAACAACAATTGGTGTTGGTGCTAGAAGTGTGACTAGAATATATGTTGGAACTGTCTATAGAATGGGAAGAAGATACTTATATGGGATACCATAAATATTAACCACATAGTTAGCATATATATACTTGAGGCATTGGTGTACTTTAAATGTGATAGCTCATAGTTGTTTTAACCATGGCCTGCCCAATTATATGTCAAATACACCTATACTAGGTACTATTAGAAACCAAGTGGCTATGTGTGTTGGTCTAACTTCTAATGGAAGCACTATCTCCCTGATGGAACTCTAAAAATGGCCATTAAAACCACTAATGACTGTATTTATAAGGAATATAACCTTCTCTATGTATCCCAAGTGTTATAAAAGTGTCATAATGTACATGTTTCTGCTTGACATGTTATCAACCATGACATTGTAAATAGGATGGTGGTATATATATGCTCATATTAAGAGTGCATGTAAATCCATGTCATCATCCACAATCTCTTGCTCTGAAAATGTGATAAGTGGTCTAGGTGGAACTATAGTGTGATACATGTTAATAATGTTATACAAGGGATGTATCTCTTATATAACTGTGTGATAGGAAACTGGTGGTGGATGAGCTTGGTATATATAATGCACACCTAATGTGCTCATTGCCTCATTAGGTGCATGATTTGGGAAAGGATTTGAAAATATTTAAAGTTTTTTTGCCTTTATTTTCTATTTTGGTGACTCGATGGGAGTGCCCACATCAATAATTTTTACCTCAATGAGATATTGTATAATGCATTTGTTTATCATGTGTCCTAGAGCCCTAAGATACTTATAGAATGCATTTGAATAATAAATCTTTAGAAATGGCCATTTCATATCAACTTATTTAATGGGAGGGATAGATATGACATTGCATTATAATAATTATTGTATAACTCATGCTGGTGACTTTGATAGATTAGTGAAGACTCTGCACTAAGGAGCTAATAAAACTAATCTAAGAGAAAGGACTATTTCAAATAATCTAGAATTATGTCCTTAAATTAGATGAGAGATAATATTTGAAAATGGATATTTTTTGGGTTATACGCAAGTTGCACACAAAGAGTATGGTAATAATTTGGATTTATTCCTCATTTATTAAATTGGAGAGAATTTAAAATTATACAATTTTGAATAATATAAGTGTATTATTGATATTTGTTTTTTAGTTAGACTATAGATAAGTCCAAATTATCTAAAATAGTCCTTAAATATATGAATCTATGTTGACTATGGCCTTTTGATCACTTTTGTTCTTTGTCCCTAACCTTATATGGAGGTTTTTTTTTACTCTTGATAGTTTGATCTAATCCATTTGTGTATTTTAGTTTGTCCATTACTAAGAGATTAACCTCTCTTTACTTAAATGTGTGGCACATATATGTAAATGTGGGAAACTTATTGAATAAAATTGCTTCATGAAGTGTTGGTAATAGACTCTATTTGAATATATCTTGAAGCTCTCTATCTACCATGGGGATAGTCAATTTTGATAAGATTGTCTTGTATCATAAGACATAATCAACTATGGGTTCATTTGACTTTTGATTTAGCTATGATACTTTTGAATATGATATATTATCACTTATGATACTATAGAAGTGTGCTAGGTGAATATCCACTAAAGTATTAAATGTCATGATATATTGGTTAGGCAAATCATAGAACCACTATAGGGCATAATCCTTGAGACTGCGTGGAAAAATCTTCATGAGAAACTAATAGTTGGACACATAGTCCAAGAATGTTGCATGAAAGGATCTAAGATGATGCTCTAGGTCACCCTTTCCATCATATAATGTGAGATTGGGTGCTACGAAACTAGATGTAAAGGATTTGATGCAATGTGATGTGCCGAAGGTGTATGTAAGAGAATGTTGGAATATAAAGTAATGAAGTCTTAGCTACTCCCTAATCAAGATGTAACTCTTTATATTGTATAAAAATAACCTCTTGCATAAGGGATTATACATTAAGAGGAGAATAACTATCCATAAGTGGTGTAGTTGTCACTAATGGTCAAATAAAAAGCTTGGGTTATGATATCTAAGTTGGTTGAGTGTCCCCCATTGAAGGTGTAACAACATCATTAATTGGAGGGGTTGAATATTAACCATTATTGTTATTATTCTTAATTTCTAATATAGACTATAAAATATATGCATGATCATGGTACTGTTCTTGAATTCTATTTTTGAATCCATATAACACCTAGTCCTTGTTCACAACTATATCATTATCATTAAGTGGAGGTAGTGTGTCTTGATCCTCAATATGGACATGATCTTGTTCTTGGTTATTTTGTTCATCCTTAGATGCATTTTCATTTAATTACACATAATCAAAGTGTGAAGTATTAATATCTAGAGTTGTAATAGGTTTCGTATCCTTGTTAAAGGGTTAGATAACTAAAATCTGAATATGCTCTATAAGATTACCACTTAGTCTATAAATTCTTCTTAGGGGAAGATAGCTCTTTTAGATGAAATATATAAAATAAATAGAAATAGAGATACTATAATAAAACATATGAATTTTGAATAATTAACAGTATCTAATGAAAATAGGATAAAACATGATACAATCCCTAAGAGCATCCAAGGGGTTTTTTGAATCTAGGGGTTTTTTGCAATAATTTAAATTAGATGTAAAATAAATTGAAACCCTAATGTAATATTGATTTTAATTAGATAGGTTATCTAAATAAAATCAAAAAATTATAATTATGTAGCCCTGAATATATTGCACAAAAATAATAATTTATGCAAGCTAGGGTTTGATGCAATATTTGAAGTCACATGGGTTTACCAAGTAATTTAACCTTTTAGGGTCTTACACAAGTAATTTATATGTTTTGTTAAAGGGATAAGATGTCTAAATTAGTTAAATAAATTTAAAAAATTAAGTTATTAATTTGTTATGATTTTGAGCTTGTTTGACTTTATATAAATAACAACACATAAGGATAAATAGAGACTTAGCTAAAAATTGATTGTCAAAAATGATTTAGGTTCTAAATTTTGAGATCTAGAAAATATTCTATGTCATCGATAAGATTCTAATATGCATCTATTCACTGGATAGTAACACTTAGTTTGGATATTAGTGTCATCTATGTGTAGTGTCCTCAATGTGATAATAATGTCCCCTTTGTAGGATTGTTCCTATTTTTTAGGAGCACCTGTGATTGTGTCTGTATGTTTTATTCCTACATGATTGAAACTTATATTTGTGTATTTATACTTGAAAATCTTGATTTGATGTGCAAACCCTAATATCCTTACAAGTATGACATTAACAATAATTTTGTGTGTGTTAGTAGGATGGACCAGACATCCTTAACACCCTATTGTGTAGAAAGTTTCTTTCATACCAATACTCCAAGGAGGGATCAATTATGATGTAGTTATCCCATATAGTGCTTAATTTATGTGAAATTGAATGATATAATGAGAGTCACCTTGGATGCCTTCAATGTTCTTGAGCTTTTTAAATTCTAGAAAACTAGACTCAGGGTTGTTGTAGATGATAATATGTATAAATTATGGTAGAATAAAAATCAAATACCTTAATTTTTCATAAATTTGTCTTTGGTTTGAATATTTTTTGTATCTATTTTCCATCTAGTGAATAGAGGTGGATTAGACTTATATTCATAGGGTTATGTTACTTGTGTGGATAATAAAATGAGCTTAGGCCAACCTTAAGAAGGTCACACATTTGAAAAACTTTATGTTGGGAAGAGTTGGGGCTAAGGACAATAGTGCCCAGTTGGGGACACTAGCACCATGTGGTTGTAGTGTCTCAAATGTGGTGTTAATGTCCACTTGGTAGATTACTAAGAAATTTGGATTGGGGTTATAAATGATAGTTTTAAGACTATGTTATTACTAGCTATAGGTGACTATGGTCTACTAAATGATTAAAAATGTAAGTCTAAGGCTATAGAATGAGTCTATGGATAACCTAGGGATAGGTTGACTCAAGAAACACACTTACCATCTAATTAACACTTTTTAGTGATTGTTGACCATTTTGGTCCTGCAGGCCAAAATTGGTCTCCCTTTTCCCCTATTGTTCTGAACCAATCCAAAATTTTATTTTTTGCACAAGTCTGAACATTTCAATAGACTCTATAGGATTTTCTACAGACTCTGCAGGTCCATTTCTATGGACTCTGTAGGCATGAATTTATAGAGACTCGATAGGCAAAAAACTACAAACTCTGTAGGAAGAGGCAAGTTCCCACTTAGGTGCAAAATGGACCATTTCAAGTGCCCTTATGGAGGGTAGTTCAGGACTCAAGAGCCCTTGCAGAGGGTAGGGAACACTCTCAAAAGAGGCCACAGAGAAAAGCTAAAAAGGTAAGTTTCCTTCATAAATTTTTTTAAGTCAAAGGAAGTACCCTTCGGAAGGGTCATTTCCAATTTTTTCGAAAGGCACTTTTCAAGGCAGTCGAAGAAGCAAAGGAAAAAATCCTTCAAACTTTTTTATGAAGGAATTCCTTTGGATAAAAAGTTTGAAGGAATTTGAAAAGCATGGACAAGACCAAGGCAAAAGCAAAAAATGATTTCTTTTGGACTTTTTGTCTGAAGGAATTCCTTCGGATAAAAAGTTTGAAGAAATTTGGAGGAAGGCCGCAGGAGGAAAAGCTAAGGGAAATTTTAAATGTTAAAGGTGATTGAAACAATTCTTACAAACTTTTTGTCTGTGAAAAAAAATTCCATGGGGAAAAAGTCTGTGGGAAAGCTCCAAAGGTTTTCAAGACCAAAAAGGCCACTAAAGGATCCCGAAGGGTAGGTGCCCTTGTGGGGGACTCTTGGTGGCCGAATGAAGAAAGGCACTTCTCCAGAAGCCGCAGGGACACCTTCCCTTCATAAAGGTTCAAAACAAGAAGTCTAAAGGAAAGGGAGTGATAAAAAAGGTTGAATCAATAGAAAGCTGAAGAAAGTCCAAGGGGTGACGAGCCCAAAGATATCAAAATCAAGCACGGCAAACTAGCTATTGGTTTTCAAATAGTGACAGGCCCAAAGATGTCAAAGTCAAGCATGGTGAACTAGCTGTTAGAAGTTCAAATGTAGTGATGGGTGTGTGAACATCAATTTAAAGGATCGTGAAATAGCCATTTATTTTGAAAAGTAAAATGGAAGAGCCCAAGGAACTCAGCGACCTGCCAAGAAGATAACCCAAGGACCGATGGAGCCAAAAAGTGACAAAGCCAAAAAGAGACAAAAATAGGAAGAAGACAAAGTGAAAAAATGGACAAATAGTCTAGGTGGTGAGGGGAGGTGAGTTATTGCCAATTGGTCATCAAATGGTGCAAACAGTAAGCGGCACAGCCTAATTTCTCCATTTTGCATTTATAAGTAGACAAACTACACGAGTATCTAGAAGGAGCAGTCTTGTCTATAGAAAAAAGGTGTGGCTTGTGCTTTCACATTAATGTTTGAACATCAAATTCAAGATCAATGATTACATAGCATGGTTCCAGCAGGCCTTTTCTACAAGAATGCCATCAGCAACAGTGACTTCCTCTTCCCAATGCTCACAAACGCACATGGGCCAGCTTGTCAAAGAGCACCAAGGTCTTTTCCAAAAGGTACCAAGTTCTCTTCTCTTTCTATATATTGTAAAACTTCTCATTTTGAGGGGATCCATTCTCTTAGCTTATAAGGCAAAGCTCTACCCAAAAATCTCTCGGGCTTGTAAGGCAGAACTCTGTCGGATTTTACCTTGAATCAAGACTTAGCATTTTTACCTTCATTTAGACTTGCACTCAAGCATATGTCTATGTTTTCTTTTTTTGTTAAGTCATTTTATTTTATGCTTTTCATAGATTGATTCCAGCATGTCTAGTGCATTATGAAGTTTCTTCTTTTGCAGGTCTGCCAGAAGTGTCTATAGCAAGAATATAGGTGCATGTGAATAGGCTGCCAAAGTGTGTCTCATAACACCTTTGATAGTTATTCTTCCCTATATCTCTACAGACCCCTGACCCACTGATAAAAAAGAGTTTCCCACATTAGATAAAGTGTATGATAGCTTCTTCGTGGTGAAAAGTGTATGTTCAGGCTGAGTGGGTCATCTTTTTTGGTGTATCACCTTTTTTAAGTTTAGGTTTAGGTTATGTTTCAGCATCCTTCTCCCTTTTCATCCCCCCTTTTCATTTATTTTTAGCAATAGGAAATCCAAGGCCTAAAGGATACATCAAAGGGAGCTATCTCTTATCTAGAGACTCTCCCCTCCAACTTTGCCAGTCCCATAGGTAAGAGGGGAGTTTCCATTATTGCATGTGGAAGGCAGGAGTTCGGCCTCCTACCTAGGGTGCAATGCACTGCGTCAACAATTTTTGGCACACCTAGTGGGACCAACTAAGCCAAGTTGTGTCCAAAGAGTTAAATAATTTTTGGTGTGTTCTTCAACCAACTAGCCTTTAAGGCTTTCTTATCAACACCAATGGTGACTCTGAGTTGAATCAGCTTGTTAAGCAGTTCTGTTGCCATCAAGAAAACTTATTTTTGTATATATAATTCCTTTACATAGAATCATGGACCTTATATTCCTTCATATGACTTCAATTAAACTCAAAATTTTCATTTAATCACCTCAAGCAGCTCTCTTAGTTTCCCTTCAATGATAAGGGAAGTGGCGTTGGAGTTTGAGAAGCAAGTAATGGAGATCGACAGAGTGGATGAGTAGTATGGATATTAACAGGAGCTGATGTATAAAGATGAGTTTTTGTTTAGGCAAGCTCAGTCTTTGCAATCCATGGAGGAGGAGGTAGCAAAATGGAGGAATCCATTCATGTAAGGTAGTTAGCCTTATGTGCCCCCTCCTATTCTAAAGAAAGCCCCCTCTTGTGCACCAAATCCTTTCTATCAGATGGCACTTGTTCATTCTAGCTCATCTAATGCATCAATCGATCCTGCTCTTAATCCTATGTGCCTAGCTTTCTAGCATGCCTCTCTTCAGATAGCTCTTCCTATACATGATCAAACCCTCCAAAATCTTCCCCAACCTTGATTCTTTCAACATGATCTCCAAATTCCAATTTGGAAGAAGGAAAGTCATGAACCAACCCAGGACCTTGGAGATTCCAATCCAAAGATCATGAGCTGGAAGCAAATAGTAGAATCATGGGGTAGAAAGGAAGAGGAGGAGAAAGGTTTTGCTCAAAAACTTAAAGAAGATGAGGCTGCTCCTACTCCTGATGATGATTATGATCTCCAAGAAAGGCTATTTCAAGAAGATATAGCTAGGAGAATTATAGTGTTGGAATCTAGAGATAGATTCTTTAGCCAATGTGTGATGGATGATTCAGACCCAACAACACATTCCATGTCTGAACACACCCCATCTACACACCTCCAAGAGACCTATCAGGCTATACCTGATATTGATGAAGTGCTAGCTAGATGGAAGGAGGAGAATCATTCAATTCTAGCTCAAGGACTGCCTCCTCTTCCACATGGTTTTTTCGCTTCACCCCTTCTCAAGGAGGAACCTATTCTGTAGGAGGTGAGTGAGGAAGAAAAGATCTAATATGTAACTTCCCAAGAGGATATCATGAGTGAAGATGAAGAAGAAATCATCATCAATGCTCCTTGTGAAGACATCATCCATGATGGAGAAGGTACAGGGCATGCATACATGTAGATGTTCTAGCAATATGAGGAGGAACTTAAGCATGGTGAGCTCTCTCCTCCCTTATTTGATGAACTTCCTTGTTGCTTTGATGAGGATGATGACTATGCCATGGATCCTAAGTTAGAGGAGGATCAAAGGAATATCTTTAAACAACTAGAGACTTTGATCTTTGAGAAAGAAAAGGAGAGGCATGTCTACCTTGAGGAAAGCCTTGAAGAAGAGAGCTTTGAACAAAAGGGTGATGTTTTGTGGGATAAGCAATTAGTTTGTGATTCCATTTTAGGCATCACAATAGTCACCCTTCTTCAAGAAGGCCATGAAGGATCAGAGGATGAGTTTGACAGGGTCTTCAATGAGGTAGAATGAAATGAGTCAGACCATGATGCATTGCAAAGGGACTGTGCATATCAAAGGGCTTATGGTGATGAGCCAACAACCATTGATTTCTTTGTGAAATACACCAGCATGAAGGACCAACATTCAAAAAGCTTCTAAGAACAAAAAGAGTATGTATATATTGGAAGCATGTTTGAATCTGATCCACTCGGATACAAGACAACCAAGGTGACAAGCAAGAGGAGCAGGTCACCAAGTCTCCATTCCATTCAACCACTTGTCTAGTACCATAAGTTTCCTAGCCAGGGAGAGGACTTAAGAAGTTTTCCCTTTAATCTAGGAGGGAATCAAATATACCTAGTTAGCTATATATAGTAGTTTGCTTTTAGTTTCTTTTCCTATTTTCCCTAAGTATTGTTTACACAAGTAGTGTTTTTAGCCTTGTGTGTGTTTTCCTTTGTGTGTGGGGTAAAATCTTTATGATTGATTCTAGGGATCTCTCAAGGCTATTGTTAGCCTTTCTTCAAAGTTGCGTTCTGACTCCATTCCCAATGGACTTTAAGGCAACTAGTCTCTAAGCATAGCAGGCATGCTTCCCCTGGGAGTCACCAATTTATTGACCATTTTGGTCTTATAGGCCAAAATTAGTCTCCCTTTTCCCCTGTTATTCTGAACTAGTCCAAAATTTGATTTTTTTCACAAGTTTGGACATTTCTATGAACTCTGCAAGCTTTTGTATGGACTTTGTACGTTTTCTATGGACTCTGCAGGTCCATTTCTATGGACTCTATAGGCATGGATTTCTATAGACTTAGCTGGCGGAAAACTATAGACTCCATAGGAAGAGGCAAGTTCCCACTTAGGTGAAAAATGGACCATTTTAAGTGCCCTTGTGGAGGGCATTTTAGGACTCAAGAGCCCTTGCGGAGGGTAGGGAACACTCTCAAAAGAGGCCACAGAGAAAATCCGAAAAGGTAAGTTTCCTTCAAAAATTTGTTCAAGTCAAAGGAAGTACCCTTCGGAAGGGTCATTTCTAATTTTTTTGAAAAGCACTTTTCAAGGCAATCGAAGAAGCAAAGGAAAAAATCCTTTGGACTTTTGTCTGAAGGAATTCCTTCAGAAAATTTTTTTGAAGGAATTTGAAAGGCATGGAAAAGACCAAGCCAAAAGCAAAAAATGATTTCTTTCAGACTTTTTGTCTGAAGGAATTCCTTCAGAAAAAAGGTCTGAAGAAATTTAGAGGAAGGCCACAGGAGGAAAAGCTTAGGGAAATTCTAAATGTCAAAGGTGGTCAAAACAATTCTTGTGAACTTTTTGTCTATGGGAAAAAATTCTACAGGGAAAAAGTCTGCGAGAAAGCTTCAAAGGTTTTCAAGACCAAAAAGACCACCAAAGGATCCTAAAGGGTAGTACCCTTGCAGGGGACTCTCGGTGGCTGAATGAAGAAAGGTACTTCTCCAGAAGCTAAAGGGACACCTTCCCTTCGAGAAGGTTCAAAACAAGAAGTCCGAAGGAAAGGGAGCGATAAAAAATGCCAAATCAAGAGAAAGTCAAAGAAAGTCTAAGGGGTGATGGGTTCGAAGACGTCAAAATCAAGCATGGCAAACTAGCTGTTGGTTTTCAAATAGTGATGGGCCTAAAGACGTCAAAGTCAAGCATGGTGAACTAGCTATTGGAAGTTTAAATGTAGTGATGGGTGTGCGAATGTCAATTTCAAGGCTTGTGAAATAGCCGTTGATTTTGAAAAGCAAAATGGAAGAGCCCAAAGAACTCAGTGACGCACCAAGAAGATACCTTGAGGGCCGAAGGAGCTAAAAAGTGACAAAGCCAGAAAGAGACAAAACTAGGAAGAAGACAAAGTGAAAAAAAAGACAAATAGTCTAGGTGGCAAGGGGAGGTGAGTTATTGTCAGATGGTCATCAAATAGTTTAAACAGTAAGCAGAGCAGCTTGCTTTCTCCATTTTGCATTTATAAGCAGACAAACCACATGAGTATCTAGAAGGAATAGTCTTGTCTGTAGAAAAGAGGTGTGGCATGTGCTTTCACATTAATGTTTGAATGCTAAAGTCAAGATTGGTGATTACACAACATGGTTCTAGCAAGGCTTTTCTATAAGAATGACATCAGCAACAGTGACTTCCTCTTCTTGATGCTCACAAACACACATGGGCCAGCTTGTCAAAGAGCACCAAGGTCTTTTCCAAAAGGCACCAAGTTCTCTTCTCTTTATATATATTTAAAAACTTCTCATTTTGAGGGGATCCATTCTCTTAGCCCATAAGGCAAAGCTCTGCCCAAAAATCTCTCAGGCTTGTAAGGCAGAACTCTACCAGATTTTACCTTGAATCAAGACATAGCATTTTTACCTCCATTTGGACTTACACTCACGCATATGTCTATGTTTTATTTTTGTGTTAAGTCATTTTATTTTATGCTTTTCACATATCGATTCCAGCATGTCTAGTGCATTGTGAAGTTTCTTCTTCTACAGGTCTGCCAAAAGTGTCTACAACAGGAATATAGGCTCATGTGAACAGGCTACCAAAGTGTGTCTCAAAACACCTTTGATAGTTCTTCCTCCCTGTATCTCTACAGACCCCTGACCCACTAATATAGAAGATTTCCCACATTAGATGAAGTGTATGATAGCTTCTTCTTGGTGAAAAGTGTATGTTCGGGCTGAGTGGGTCATCTTTTTTGGTGTATCACCTTTTTTAAGTTTAGGTTTAGGTTCTATTTCAACATCCTTCTCCCTATCATCCCCCCCTTTTTCATTTATTTTTTAGTAGTAGGAAATCCAGGGCCTAAAGGATACATCAAATGGAGCTAGCCCTTATCTAGAGACTTTCCCCTCTAGCTTCGCCAGTCCCATAGGCAAGAGAGGAGTTTCCATTGTTGCATGTGGAAGGCAAGAAATCAGCCTCCTACCTAGGGTGCAATCCACTGCGTCAATAGTGATTACACTCACCTTCACCATAGGACATAATGTCACATTTTAAATTCAATATAATAATATTTTCACCATTGAATAACATAGCTTAACTTTTGTAAATTAAACTTAAACTCTGTGAAGATACCTTAACTTTTTTGAAACACTATGTATGACAATGATGACTACAGATGATAGTAGTTTAAAAAAAACCATGAATAAGGCTTTTAAATCACCTAACTGATGGAAACCTATCTATTCATTCATGGACACATGAAGCTTGTATGAAAATTAATCATGATCATAAAATGGCTATCAACAAAGTTAAAGGTGATTAGAGGCAATGTTTTGAAATGTATTGACCCATGGTGGCCAATTTTGGCTAATAGTTCCTATACATGATTGCATTATAATATGAGTGATTTGGGGATGAGATTATGAAATGTGTTAACTAGGGATATTGTGAAAGTAGTTACTATACCACCTTACATAGAGGCACATACCTAAGGATGAGTGTTACCTCTTATTTGTATCATACCATACATTATTTAACTTTGGAGTGGAATTGATTGCAATGTGATGGGTTCTAATGAGTTATATGAAACTAGTTGTTGTAAAACACTATTATCTACCTATTCCCCAATAAATTATGATATCATTGCTAAACTAACATTATCTATTTTATTTACCTCTATAAGTGAAAAAGATGTATTAACAAGTGTTTCAGGTAGATTAAAAGTGGGCATGTCCTAAGCCTAGTACTACATGGTTTTTGGCTCCTAAAAAACCTCTATATATCTATATATACTTTGTTCTGGCTCATCAACACCTAATTCATCCTAAGTGTAATACACCTCATCTATGAAAGGGTCATCCACATGCCTTACCTATTCTACATGAGTCATCATAGTATCTCCAAAATCAAACTCTTTCATATACCTAGGGTCCTCTGTATAAATATACTTTTGTTGAATCTCATCATATTTTCACCTCTTGAGCTCTCACTTGCCTAATTGATCCATACCAAAAGTTTTTCTTCTCATTCCTTCATGTGAACCAAGCCCCTTTCATTTCTACCCACCATGCAGCTCATACACATAATAGCTTAGCCATCCATTGGAATATTTTCCTTGCCTAAATTAATCATAAGTTTCTTAATCACCAATAAGAGTTGTGTGATATACAAACCTCTAGGTTCTTGTATGAACTAGTACATTACCTCTTTGGGTAAAGAATATTTAGAAATTATGAACTCTTATAAGTAATTATTTAGGGTTATTCGGTACTAGACATCCACTAATCAAGTATAGGAAACATACAAATGCCATAGTTTCTCTACACTCTACTCTACCCAAGGCTACTTATGACCATACTTTTTCTCTTACCCATAACATATATATTAAATGTATCAATAACTCATAAAATAATTAGTCATGAAACTTATCCTCTACCCACTTATAAGGTTCCTAAACACACAATTTAGATTCTCTTTTGAAAAATTGCATTCTACTTTAAAAAATGATCAATATTGTCTGATGACTTACTGAAAATCGTCTCTACTCACTATCATTTTAACAAGTTAAACTATGGGTCCTATAAATAGAACCAAAATGTTGGGATATTTAATCATGTGTTTATGGATTATCCACCACAATAACTTATCCTAATTATAATTCTATCCATGTCATGCGATGGATCCTTGTGCACTCACCTAAGACGTAGATAGAAAGACTTCAAGTCAAAATCAGGTTAGATAATGATGAATAGATTCCTTGGGTGCATGTTAATATTTTTGTAGATTGACATGTACAAACTATTATAGGTTAATATTATCATCAAAGGGGTAATTGATACTATTATATTTTAGATAATGCACTTGTTTTCATGGGTGTTAAAATAGTTGATTGGGAAAATAGAAATGGCATATACTTGAGTAATTCATCAACTATTACCCTCAAGGTAATGGGTTGGTTGAATCTACTAATAAAAATCTTATCAGAATCATCAAGAAAACTTTGGAGGATAATCAAAGGGTTTTGCACACTAAATTGAAGATAGCCCTATGGGTTGATAGAATAACTCCCAAGAGGTCAAAAGGGAATTCTCCTTTTATTATTGTTTATGGAAGAAATTCTAGGCTATCTATATACCAAGAGTTATATGCCTTAGAGGTGGCACATCAACTAGAGTTGCTTGAGAACACTCTAATGGAGGTGAGGTTGACAGAGTTAATGGAGCTGCAAGAGACTAGAGACAAGGTCACAAAGCTATGGAACATCACCAAATGATAATAAATAGGTCTTTTATAAGAATGAAACTCTAAGAATATTCCAAGAGGGTGACATAATGTTAAAATGGGATAAATATAGAGCAAAGCCAGGGACACATACCAAATTTGATACTTTATGGAGTGGACCATGTGTCATCATAAAGTGTAAACAAAGAAACTCCTTCTTAGAAAGATTGAATGGAGAATATTTGCCTATCCATGTGAATGGGATACATGTAAAGTTCTTTTATTAATGAGATGAAGGTTAGTCCTATAAATAATAGAATAGGTGTGTGTTTTTATTTTTATTGTGTGTTCCATAAGTGTTCTTGAGAACACATGTGTGTTTCCTTTGGTGTGTCTTGTTTTGTGTGTCCTTTATTTATGTTTTGTGTGTTTTCAAATGCAAATTTAGTGTCAAAATTATGTATAGGTGACTCCATGATGTAATAGATAGGATTAGGCTATTGGTCTTGGCATAACAAGCATACCACCCCTAGGAAATCACCAAGAATATTGACTATTTTGACCACAAGTCAAAATAGGTCAACCCAAAATCATATAAAAATTGTATATGAGTCTATAAGGATGTAATAGGATGTTTCATGGTCTTATTTTATGTCATTTAATATGTTATAAGCCTTGGTCATGGTCAAATTTAGTCCTAAATCATTTTATGTCACTTAAGGGTCATATTTGAGTCATTAATGAAGGTGGTATGGTTTTCCTTGGTATAAAATTGTTCCAAACTATCCTTAAATGTAAAATATGTTATAATCTTGTCAGTAAAAATGGAAAAACTTGTAGGTACTAAGTCAGATCAAAAAAATAATTAGAAAAGAGGAGGTTTTGGCAGTTGTATGGATTTTAAAGGAGTGTGGCACATGCGGCAGACTCCGAAAATGACTCTTCAGCTTCCTTGACTTCATTTATACATTTTATCTACTTTGGAAGTCTTAAAAATGGTCTAAAACTATTCTACTACTTCATCACTCCACTAAGCTTGTATAAATGGTTAGCAAGTTTCTTCATGGTATGACCAATAAGAGAGGTTTCAGGTTAAATGCTCTTGTGGGGTGTTATTACACTCACTCCAATTCCATTTCATGGTAGGAGTTCAAATATTGGTTTCCCATATTTTATGAATCATTCTTAAGAAGTTGACTTCTCTTTTTTATATCTTAATTACCACACCCTGCAAGTTTCCTTCTTGCATGATCTGGTCCATAAAAACCACTTAATAGAATTGTTTCCAAGAGATGTGGATATCCTTATTTTATGGTTTCAATGCTTTTTTTCATGTTTGGAGGTGATTTTATGAGCTCAAACTTCTCAAGTTGTACATTGAGTATACTAGTGGAATTGTAGGCATGATCATCAACTACAGAGATTATCATTTCCTGAAGTGGTTTCAAGTAGAGGTATATTGATGTTTCATGTTTCTCAGAAGTCATATCAATCACCTTTCCTTAAAATCTCAATTTCAAAAGGTCTCACATGGATTTCATAGTCAAAAAACATGTAACACACATGATTGTCATACATAGTTAAATATATGAAGGTTTTCAGAGCATTCATGGAGATGAAATGAGTAGTTTTAAGAGGTTGAAAACACCTTTGGAACATTAGAAATCAATATAAGCTCTCCAAATGGCATATGACTGACTGTGACAACTAATTCAGATTATATACGCAGTCTTGCACCATTAATGTGCACCTACAAGTGCCTCATAGGAGACCAAACACGTTGGAATGGAACATTTGAATTTTTGAAGTAAATAAACTTGGAGAGGATCCATTTTGAGACTTTTAGAATTTTTATAACTAGTAGAATATTCCTACACCTTGTAGCTTGTTCATATCTCTATTCACTGCCCTTTACCCTACATATGCACTTATAGGTGGCTCTCATAAAGGCTTGAAGGTGTTACATGAATGAGTTTGAGAATGTTGGATACCTTATTTAAGGTATTTAAATGTTGAAAATGTCATAATAATCATGTTGAAGACATATAGAGGTAGTAAGGCTTGAAGAGTCATGTTCAAGTTGAGAGAGTGAATTTAGGGACTGATTATCTTAAAAACTCTAAAATAGAACCTTTTTTTGGTGCTACCACATAATAGTGTAACATGGAGTCTATATGAAGTTGAATGCCTTCATAATGAAGAAATATCATAGGGGAGATTTCTTGACCAAATAAAGTGGATTTTTTAATTCCAATAAGTTATGTAGAAGAAGCTCCCAATTCATACATCCTTTCTTTGCACTTTTTTAATGTTTTCTACAGTAGTTTGAACTTCAAGTGGTCTCATAGTCCAAGGTGGTAGGATAAGATCATGTCTTCATGGTAAGTGAGAATTTTGAGGTTATAATGGTACTAATTTCCCAAAGAAAATTTAGGTAGTTTATATTCACGGTTTGCATCCAAACTAACATCCTACAAGGGTACCTTTAACCTTAAAAGGGTGACCTGCATTCAACTGTAGTATGGCAATGCAAGTTGAACATAATAGTGGGTGTATTGGTCTAGTTCTAAGCATGATATAAGTATATTTCACTCATTAAAATAAACTAAATTATTTCAAGAGATCCTATACATGAAAAGGAATATGCATAACATTCTAAAGGTGTCCTCTTGATCCAAGAGTGGTCACCTATAGTCAACTGTAGTGTGACACTGCACTAACATGACAATTTGCCCTCATCACAGGATTTTGAGAATGAAGTGAATAAAAATGAGTTGTAAGTGAGCCTAAAATAATTCAATAATGCTTTAATTTAATACATAATACCTAACACTATAGTATACACCTATAGGCAGGTCTCTTTTTTGAGGAGAAATATAGTCACAGTTGACTATAGTCTAGTCTAGTCAAGAAGAAAGTGTATAATGAAAGGTTTGGAAAAGATTTTGATGATAAATTTTTTTTAAAGGAACCCAAATTATTATTAACCATGTCAGGATACTCCCATCAAATGTAAAAAGGGTAAGAGTTGTTTTTCAAGCACGCCTACAGTCAATATGCCAATCTTGCACACAACCAGCATTTAAGAAGTTTGTCTTGGGTTTTATGAGTTTTGGAGGTACTAGGAGTGTTAAAAACCCTAAAAATTTGTAAAAATGGTACCCATGACTTCAAAAGTCCCTTCATATCATCATTTTTCTTGGGACAATAGGGGAAGTGCCCTCTATTTTGTTTCAGATAGAGAACACTCCCAAAGAGCCATATTTTGCAGGTTTGTCATAAGGAAAGCAAGAAAGTGAGTTGAAATTTATTGAAAACATTGAATAAAGGTTTATAAAGTTTAATTTAATAATAATATACATTTAAAATGAGTCACAGGTGATAGAGTCCATACATGGTGGCCTAAACCCATAGGTATATAGTATAAACCTACTAGGCCTAATGCCTAAAGGGGGTATAACACCAATTATAAGGTAAAGTGAACAATGAATATAGTTGGAACACCTTCATGGGGAGTTATAAGGTGTGTTAAAACCTTTGGTTATTAGAGGAGACCACAGAGAATCCATTTATTAGCTTAGAAACATGACTAGGTACATGGAATGTGGGTAAAAACTTGAGAAGACAAATTTAGAAGCTCACATCTATATGGATACATATCATGTGAGTCTAAGGAGTTATAATATGTTTGAGAGGGTCCTAAACAAGTATCTAGTGGATTTTATTCAAGGTCTGGATGTCATAATTCTATGAACAATACTTAAGGGGTAAAACTACCTAAAACCCTTGATAATGACCCGATGGGAAAGATGAAAAAGAAAATGCATCCAAATGAAATATTATTCCTAGGAAAGTGATTTTAAATTACAGAGGACTCCCCAAGTCCCAATATCATCAGATTGAATTATACCCTATTTGTATAGAGAGGGTACAAAACTACTTTTCTTGACAAATTTGTGTGTTTTGTTCAAGTATTAGGATCACTTTGGGAAATAGAGTGAGACCTAATATAAATCCCCATGTCCATCTATTACTTCATCAAATCATAAAAGTACCTCTACAAAAACCTTCACTTTAGCTTGTCCAAACTAGCATAGTGAATGAAGAGTGATCACCAAGTGACAAGGTTATAACTCCAATTGAGAGGCCTTTTAAGGTCTTCTTGAGGGGTCTAATGACATGAAGACTCTTGAGAAGTGTCACACCAACACTTGTATGGATTGGTTTGAGAAATTGAAGACCACCTTAGTGCCAAGTTTGAAAGATGAGTGAAATAAGGGTGATTGTGATTGTAAGTAGTGAAAACACTTATCTAGAAGAATATAAATGATTAGGGACACATAAAATACATGTTAGAGATTGTTTATAACCCCCCACCTTCATATTGAAATTATGTTAACTATCCCTATCCTTATTTTGAGCACTCAAGGAAGGTCAAATGATGAAGGTAATTTCCAAATAGGTAGTTGAAGAGTCCTACACCATATTTGAGGAGTTTGATACTTTTAAAGGAATTTGTCCAAAGATACCTTGTATGGTCTATGTCATATTCCATTATACTAAAAATTTAACTCCTCTCATTTTGACAATTGTTCTTGTGACTTTTGAGTTTCATTCTTCTCTCTCCTCTCTTACATTCTATAAGTATTGACCATTTTGGCTCTTGTTTTTGAATACCACACTAGGTATGGTGAAGCCCTACTAGTTTTATGTTATAATTTGACTTTTAATAATATAATAAATCTAATTTTTAGTTCAAAAAAATCTTGTCTAATTATGTGAATTGATTAATGGTGAGGTCTAGTGATAAGCTTTACCCTTACTTCTCCTTGTCCTTTCATGTTTGGTGTAATAGATTCTCATTCTAATAGGTCATACAAAGTGTAGTGAGTGTGTTTTCATCATTTAAAGTGTGCAAGTGTCCTTTGATTCTAAAAACTAACCTTTGGTGTACTTACCTTGAATTATCTCATGCATATCACCTCTATATTGAAACATTAATGTTAGAACATCTTAGGACTTTGAAGCTAGTGTTGTTGATCTTATTTATTAATGTAAATAGTATGATGATCTTGTATAAATATTTATGGTGTATCACCCCCTTATATTAGTTTAATTTAATTCGAAATTATATCCCTTTTCCCATAAGCAATTAGTTAGTGTAGGTGATAAGCACTTAAAGGCAAAATTCAGGGAGCTAGCCCTTAAACCTAGAGGTCTACTTCTTCTATAGTTAACCCACATACCTAGAAGTATTCTAATGTTGCCCAAATATTAGATTAGGCTTGAAAACCATCCTCTAGGGTGAAATATTTTGTGACAATAGTAAAAATTTGTACTCATAATAACAATTTACAATGGAAAATTATGAATAGATAATATTACAACATGTGATCATGGTAACAATTTGTATTCATAATAACAATTTGAAATGGAAAATTATGAATATATAATATTACAACATGTGATCATGGTAAAACTTTGTATTCATAATAAAAATTTATAGTGAAAATTATGAATATATAATATTACAACATACCAACTCTCTACTATATTCTTTTATCTCTTGTTATATCATCATTATCTCCTCTATATTATAACAAGGTGGGATTTTATCATTCCTAAGAACCACTCTTGAGGTCACATTCATTAATATTTACTCCTAAATATGTTATCAATCCCTACTACCAATAACCTTGATTAATATTAAAATGTCCTTAACAAGAATATCTCCTATATCCATGCCATAATACGCTATATTTGCTCTGAATAATTTTGTATTAAACCCATGTGCCAGTTGACCCATTTAAATTAGTTTAACTAGTTGTTCCTGCTTCTATGATTCAAGGTCTATTCAACTTATTCCCTATACTCATTTCATGTGTCCTCTATCAACCATTGCACTTCCCCTTGAACTCTAACGACCTAATCAAATACTATCAATTGCTCTAAAGTATCATGGTACATTTGTGCCATTTCATCTTTGTGTGCCAAGTTTATCTTATTTTATCCAATGAAATTCATGAGCCTAATCTTGTTTAAAATTTTGGGCCAACACTAAGGGATTTGAATACTTAGTGTGTTACCATTTTATGTAGGTTTGAGACTGAATGTAGGTGAATGAAATGATGAAATTAGACTACGATTTTTTTAGATCAAGAAATAAGTGATTAGAACTACATGTAAAAATATGTTATTCTATAGATGCTTAAGCTAGATTATAGTTATTTTCGTCTACTAGATTTGTCTATGTAGATTGTACCTAATTTTTTGGAACAAGTCATTGCATCTGCTTGTAATATGTCTATGTGCATTATATCAAGGGTTTGTTATGTGTAAAATATCCATAAACCTATCTCTTTATATTCCCAACCCTTAGTCCACTTTCAACATTAGTCTTAGGCCTACGAAATTGGAAATAGGTGGGTTAAGCTGACCTCAACTATTCCTCAATGAATGGTTGAGCAATGCCTACATATACAATACTCTAAAGAGAGAAGTTAAACTACATTTAGTTTTCCCAATTAGGTGCATGTTTACAATGGTTCTAATTTTATGAATGTAATATATAATCTAAATTTTGACACTTAGAAAAGGAAAACTTGGCTTTGATTGGGTGCTTCAAAATTAGTTAAGGCCTACTCTTTGTAACTAATTTATGAATTGGTAAGTTAGGGTAGTCCCTTTGAATGTAAGAGTGTTATAATAGGTTTGATTGACAATGATATATGATCCAATAAGATTATACTTGATGTGTATTTATATGGTACTATCTAGGTACTTTATTACACCACTAACATGAGAAACATATGAACTGACCCATAAGATAATTTGAATTTTAAATATGACTGTCAGAGTTGTATGCCTTTAAAATTTTAAAGGTGTCTAAGTTTGATGAATTTATTTAAAATATATTATTACTAATCTAATGATTTAAATATGGACTAAGTATGATTTTAATAAGGTTAGACATAGACTAGGGAATTCGTGTAAGGATTGATAGCATATCAAGAAGATTGGACCCATATAAATCAAGTGGATAGTAGAGAAGGGTGTGAAAGATCCATGCATATATCCAAAGGTCATGTAAGGTTAAGGTAGATCAATATTGATATTTACAAGTGTTTAATACTAGATTTTTGTGTCTACAACTATGTTGATGATATCTTAGGAAAATTAAAGAGACATGAAAGACCATTTAAATACTTGAAAAAATATTTGAAAGATTTAGAAAATACAATGTATGGTTAAATCCAAATAAATGTATATTTGGTGTTACATCTATAATTGTTTTGGGTTTTATCATTTCATAATGCAACATTGACGTTGATCTTAAGAAAGTTGAATCCATTGTTGATATGCCTCCACCTATGAGGCTGAAACAAATGATAATTTTAAAAGGAAAAAACCAAGCCATTCAATAATTTATAGCTTAGTTAGTTGATAATACTCAACCCTTTTTATAGATTAATATGAAAGGTATTAAATTTTAATGGGATGAGCAATTTCAATATCCTTCAATGTAATTGAATATTATCCAACTAATCCACCAATTATGATGCCACTTATCTCTGATAGACTATTGTTACTATACATTTTTTACACCTAGCATGCCTAAGATAACCTATTCACATAATATGATGACGAGTATAAAGAAAGAGTTATTCATTACATAATTTCACATTAGCTAACTATGAAGATAAATATAACTCAATAGATTTTTTTCCTTGGCTATTATGTTTTCCATCTAAAAACTTAGACATTACATGATTAATATTGAGGTTCATGTTACTTTTATAATTTGATCCTTTAAGATATATCATTTATAATCATTAATGTTTGAATTCATAACTAAGTGGATCATGATACTTTTATAGTTTGATCTTAAATTTATACCATAACAACTAATAAAAGGGTAAGTCATCACTGATCAACTCACTATAACTCCTTTATTAGACCAAACTCCTATGAATGATGATTTTTGAGATGATTTTATGTGTACTAATATGAACAAGACATGGACCATGTAATTTTATGGGTAAAAATTGATTTATATGTTGGGGTTGGTATTGTATTAGTGACACCTCAAGTATAAAAATGACATTATCATATAAGTTAAGCTTTTCATGTACCAAAAATATACCAAAGTACCAAGTCTTGATTTCAGGTTTGCATGCCACTCATATTTTAAAAATAAATATATTAATGTTTACGATGATTATAAACTTTTCATAAATCAAGTGGAGAGTAATTATAAAAATAAATAAGAGAAATTAATTCTATATCTAGATTTAGTATGTAGTTTGATTACCTAATGTTTATAAAATTTTGCACCAAGATTAATTAACTCTTTAAAGATACTATATTTATTTAATTAGTGGGATCATCCCATTAATTTAAATAAATATTTAATATTAAAACAAATCTAAAATGGAATTAAGTAAAATATTTATTTGATTAGAGTAAACAATCCAAGCTTTAAATAAAATATTTTCTATTTAGAAGAAATTCATGTGTAGGAAAGGGCTCCATTAAAGCTTTTATTAAAATATTCTAAGCCTATTTTTATAATATATAAATTCAAATCTGAATATTTTTATAAAAATTAAGGTTATATGGGAATGAAAAATTTGAAAAGAATTTGAAACAGGAAAATCTATAAGAGTTAGACAATCCAAGGACCAAATGAAATCTTTTGTAGTAAAATATCTTCTACTTTTAGTACTTAGTAGATGGTAATATTCAATTCATACCCCTCTCTTTTATCTATTTATTTTTATATGAAGGGTAGAGATATATCATTATAAAATATAGTTGTTGTTAGATCCTTCTTGGACCCATTTGGGCCTCATTTTGTTTTATGGTGGCATGGCCCTAGTTTTTGTCCATGTATAGAAGATAAACCTTTGTATAGTATATTTGCATCTATTTTTACTTTGAGTAATGTAAAATATATCTTTTGGTTATACCTTATTTACCCTTTGGATTTATTTTTATAGTGAAAAATTTATTCACACATTCAAGTTGGTTTTTACCTCCTGTATTTTCTCATATATTGTGTTTTAAACTATCTTACATGTTTAGAAGTTCTATGTCATTCTCATGAATTTACATTTTGGTGCATCAGCACCCTTTAATTTTCTTGTTTCTCTCTTCCATTTTCTATTCAACATGCTCTAGATAGCACATTTTGTAGAACTACGTCTTTAGAGGGTAGTTCTTACACATGTTTCACAACTAACTAGAAAGAAGGGGCATTTATAGGGGTTGTCATAGAGATCAGGCTCTTATTTTTATTTTCATAGATACATTTTAGCATACAGGCTCAATTTTAGATATCATACTCAAGGTAAACACAAAATAGAGTAGAGACTCAGTAATCAATTTAGATCACACAAAAATTAGACCAGGTAGACATTAGCACCCAAATTGGGACACTAGCACCACAGGGCACTACTATCCATTAGCCCCAGCTTTAGAAGAGTCTATATCATTCAAACCAATACACTAGGTATAGTAAAAATTTTCATAGATATAATCACAAGTTTGTAGTTGTGTTCAGATTTAGCTCAGATTCATTCATTTTAGTTCAAATTCATACTAGTTGCTCAAAGGTTAGGGCATCATGTGTAACATGATCACTCATACATTCAGATAAGTTACATAGCTTTAGATATTACATACTTGATTCAAATTTAGTATACTCAAATACTAGATTGGGTGCATGTGTGTGGCACATAGTTTTCACATGCTCAGCTTCAAATAGGTTAATCAAATTGGAATGGAAAAATTCATGTCATTCTCTATATTGTATAAACTTTTTATCACATTGAAATTTGTCACTAGATTCCTTCCTTACTCCATATATAGTGGTTGGAATTCATGAGTGGTCCAGAGCGACCTAATATATCAAAGTGGTCATAGAGTTGAATACACATTTAGATTACTCAATTAGATACTTTTATTACTTACACAATATAGTTACAAATGCATCTACTTCACACAAAGTTAAATGATGGATTCATGGCGTAATTGAGTTTTTAAGACACCTATATGATAGGTTTCAACACACTTCCAGTATCCATAGAGATTAGGATCCACCAAGCAGGGGTGGGCAATGATGGAGTCAAAACTAGATTAAGTTCTTAAGCCACCCATATGAGGATTGAGTAAGCCATCAGCTCAGTTCAAGATATTTAATGATATGATCACTATGCACATTCACACACATAGGTTATCACCAGGTTCATACATTAGTTTACGTACCCAATGAGGTGTATTCAATCCTTTCCTCTCTCTTTACTCATCTTTACTCAGTTATTTCATTTTAGCATAGTATTTTGATTTTGATTATTACTTAAGTAAGGATTGATTTTTGTATGTTTCATTACAAGACATTACTTTATACCATGTTTCACATACATAGACCTAGATTCACATATTCAAATTTAGCTACATAGGCTTCAATTCCAAGGTAAGTTTAGGTACACTTATTTTTTCTCTATACTAGTCATTTCACTTTGTTACATTACTAGCATAAATGTGGGCAAAATTTAATCACACAAAAGTGGTAATTATATTCTAAGAGTGTTGCTTGAGTTAATTTGTCCCTAGGCTAGCCATAGACCCATTATAGAGCCTTAGACTTAGATTTCCAATCATTCAATAGACCACAATCACTTATAGCCAATAATAACATAATCCCAAAATTATCATCTCTGACCCCAATCTAAATTGCTTAGCAATATTCCAAGTGGACATTAGCACCACATTTGGGACACTATATCCACATGGCGTTGGTGTCTCTAATTGGGCACTACTATCCTTAGCCCCATATCTTCCCAATGAATAGTTTTTCAAATGTGTTCCCCTCCTAAGGTTAGCCTAAGCTCATTTTATTATCCACGTAAGCAAAAAAACCCTATAAATACAATTATAATCCACCCTATTCACTATATGGAAAATAGATGCAAAATCTATTCAAACCAAAGACAAATTTATAAAAAAATAAGGTATTTGATCCCTATTATGTCCTACGTTCTATATAATACCATTTGTAGTAGCCCTAAGTCCATTTTTCAAGCATTTAAAAATATTAATCACAATCAAAGCATCTAAGACCACTTTCAGTCTAGCATTCACTTTCACATAAATCAAGCACTAGGTGGGAGAACTACATTGGGCTTAATCCCTCCTTGAAATATTAGTATACAGGAAATTCTCTAAATAACAAGGTGTTGAAGATGTCCAGTCCAACCTATTAACACACAAAATTATTGTTAATGCCATACTTTAAATGACATTAGGTTTTTCACATCAAATCAAGATTTCTAAGTATAAATACATAGTTACAAGTTTAGGTCACATCAGAATAGAACATACAGACATAATCATAGGTACTCCCCAAAAATAAGAATAATCCTACAAAGGGGACATTAACACCACATTAAAGACACTACACATAAATGGCACTACTGTCCAAACTAAAAACTATTATCTAGTGAATAGATTAATATTATAATCCTATTAATGACACAGACTACTATCCAGATCTCAAATTTCAAAACCCAGATCATCCATGATAGTCAATTTTCAACTAAATATCTATTTATCCCTATTTATTGTTATTTATAGAAAGACAAACAAGGTCAAAACCATAAAAAAACATAGTAGCTTAATTATGAAAATTCATTTAACTAATTTAGACATCTTATCCCTTTAACCAAACATAGTAATTACTTATGTAAAACCCTAAAAGGTTAAATCAGTGAGCTTTTAGAGACAAGACATGGTAAGATGGAAACCTTTCTATTTAATTTTTAGCAAAGGTTAAGGTAGTTTTGGAAAAATTAAGGTAATGGTTGCCTTTGAAAATTATAAGTATCAAGTGCATCTTGAGGTCTCTAATACATTTATAAGTTATGCCAAGGTGTTTTCTTCCTTACACATGTTAGTCCTAATCAATTTCAACATAAAATAAATGGTGGGACAATCTAAAGGCCAAGAAAATGAAATATAGCGTAGCAATGCACTTACCAAGGGATTATAAAATAAATTTTCACCATGGGTATGGTTATTTCATGTCATAAATGGATGGTTTAAATTCCATCTAATGTTTTCAATTTTAAATCATGCTTGTGGTAGCATTGTTAGGTCTAAATAAGACAAAAAATGTTTCATCTCCTCTATCGAGCTCCTTCTAAGCTAGTGAAGGTCATTTTAAAACACTCAATTCATGAAAAGGAAGGAGAGTTAGATCCAATTTTATTTGGGGTAGATATGGGACCCTATACCCTTTAAATTACAATCATTATTTCTTGATTTTAATGGATATGCTTTATGAACAATTATTAACAAAATAAGCAGTATGAAACCCTCCTAAAACCCCATGGTAGGGTTTTTCTTATCTCAGTGAGTTTTTAGGTTAATGTATGAAAATGCATAGTTTTTTTAAATCCTAAAGGTTTTTTATATTCCTATCCCATCATCTTTCACCACCATTTGCCATGTGTGAGCAACCAGTATAGCAAAAATGTTGTGTTTTATTGTTTTTAAAGGTTATAGGTAGGGTTTTTGAAGCTATGATGTTATTGAGCATGCAGATAGATGTGTTTGAAATGAAAAAACTTTGTGATAAACTATATAAATCCTATTTAAACCTATTAAAAGTATAAATAGGGTCAAATATCAAAGATATTAACAAGTCATGTTGACTATGCATAAACTGCCTATAGGTGTTTATCAAAAAGTGCATGGAAGAGGAAAACTCATGGTCTTGGCATAAATAATCAAGACTTAGGTTTAAATGGAGTCCATTTTAATTTTATAATAATGGTTAATTCATCAAATAAGTGATCCAAACCATTTAAAAAGTTTTTTGATTGAGGGTTTTATTGTAGGAAGTTGTAGGCCTATTAGAGCTGGAAAAGAGTAAGTTTGCTTCTGAGCTTTGTTCCTCAAGAAAAAATAAGAGAATTGGTTTGTTTTTTTATTAGTGACCTATATAACTTGAATAATAATCTATAATTTTTATTAATTCACTCCATAGATATATCTAATAGAGGATTGCAGGTGGTATACCATCAAACACATTGGTTTGAACACTCTCACAAGGTTTCAAGCGTAAGCAGGTAGCTAATAAGCCTAGAAAAGAATAAAGAGTGGTGGTGTTTAAATAAAACAAGAAAAATTTAAATTAAATAACCCTTATATTAATCTAAATCATACATTAATTTTATGTACAATCAAAAATGTACACCTATAGTCTTCAAGGATAAGAAAGATAGTCTTATAAGCAAACTCCATTAAGGTTTTGAGAAGTAGTACAGGTGAAATATTCATTGGATTAATCCAAGGTGGACATATGAAACTCTTATATATTATCCATAAATGTACCAAACTCATAATATCATCCTGGAATTGAACTTGCTGGACACAGACCTATGAACATCAATTTAGTGTTTTTAAAAGAACTAGGTGTGTGGAGACATTTGAGATGTTTCAAGGAATACTTTGGTCTTGAAAAATTATTTGAAATGTAAATAATAAAAATAAATTATATATATAACTAATAAACATGTCATCAATCACTTAAATCAAGGTCAATGTAGACCTACAGGTCTACAGACCTATAGGTCCACATTCTCAATCAAGAGAGGCAAATCTTGCATGAAAGATGAGGTGAAGAGTAGATGAAGTGTAAAATACATGATTAAATAGTTTAAAAGTTATGTTTAGGATATAATAATTAGTATAATTTAATAAAATACATGTTCTTGAACCCTAACAAGTATCAAGACCAAAGGGCACTTGCAAGCCTGCTAGAGAAATACAAGTTCAATTCCAAGAATTGAATAAAATATGAATTAGTTGTATTAATATTTTGATTTGGATGGATATAATATGTGTGTGGGAGTAATAATAAACCATTTATGATGATTAATATGTTTATAGGTTGATTAAAATTACAAATAAAGCACACATCCCACTTGGCAGTCCTAAATACATACAAAATTTTGGAAAACTTGGCAAGATGGAGAAGTATAAAGAATGTTCAAGGGAAAATGACTATTTGAGGAATTTAGGGAGTTTGGACATACCTAACATAGGTATATTAAGGTTTTTAAATGGATTAAATATCTTCCAATCCTTTTTTATTCACCCTTGGCCTACACATATCTAGGGCTAAAAACTTGCATTTTGCGTAACTAGAGTTTTAACCCTTGAAATTGCATGAAAAATGGTCATATAACCTTATTTTATGTACCATAAAATATTTTTTGTGGTTTTGAACTAGTAATATATGGTATTTTATGTTCTCTACGAGTGTATGCTTGCTTTAGGTCTAATTATGAAAGAGGGTGTTGAGTTAATGGGTCTGTATTAGGAGTTGGGTTATGAAATTTTGGGTGAAGATAAAATGGGATAAAGGGTAATAAATTATGCATTTTTATTTCCTATAAGATTAAAAAAACATTTAAACCTTTGAGCTTTTTTTCAAAATAGGGCTATAAGGAATAGGCCTCCAAAGGAGTGAGTGTGGAATTTATGAATGAAAGTATTGGTTTGAGGTGGAAAGATGATTGATTATAGGTCTTCAACAAGTTTCCAAGACAAGATTAAGTAGTTATACCATAGTATGATGACTTATCACTTCCTAATCAATCATAAAGGGTAGTTTTTAGAGCTCAAAAATGAATCATAAAGTAAGACAAAATTCATATGCCACCTTGAGAAGATCATCACAAAACCATGACAGGTCAGAAACAAAGTTGAAGGAATGACAATGAAGTTTTATTTCATGATTCAAATTGAAGAGGAATCAAATAATATAGTATCAAACCAAAAATATGACTAATCACTTTAGCTACCAAGAAGTCCATTCATATACATATGGGACTCTTGAGCTACACACAAGAAGAAAAAAATAAATGTGAAACTAGTCTTAGAAATTAGGAAATATTATCTACACCAATATTACATCCCCCCTTAATCCACAGGGGTTGTCAAACCAAGAATTCCTTTGAAATTTTAAATTTTTTCTCATCTAAGTGCCTTTATTAGGATGTATACTGGTTGATTTATTATCAGGCAATGTTGTAACTTGACACTACCATCTTTCACATAGTGTTGAATCAAATGAAATTTGGTATTGATGTGCTTGGTTTGGTCATGAAAGACTAGATTCTTTACCATCTGGATTTTAGAAGTGTTCTCAACCATGAGAGGTGTTGACAAAGATTGTTGTTCCTACAAATTTAAAAGAACCCTTTTGAACCACAAGATATCTCTAATTACCTCTGAAATGGCCATTTATTTTGCCTCTACTAAATAAATTATTAGCACTAATTGCTTCTTGGATTTCCAACTAACAACTATTGTTTTCAAATTCATTATAAAACCTGAGGTAGACATTTCATCTTCATGATCACTAGCATAGTCATAATTTGAACATCCAACTTGTTTGAAGTATCTTACCCTAGAATATTTGAGCCCAAAATGTTGTGTAGCTTTGAGATATCTGAGGACCCTTTTTATTGCTACCTAATGAATCTCCCTAGGTTATTGCATAAATATTGAGAGGACACCAACTAATATGATATATCTAGTCAAGTGGTAGTCACAAAAATTAGACTTCCAATGAGTTTTTTGTATTTAGTGGCATCAACCAAATCTATTGAATCTTCATATGTCAATTTGAGATTCTATTTCATAGGTGTGTTCAGAGACTTCAAATATTCCTTTCCAAACTTGCTCAAAATTTCACCTATGTACTTCTACTGAGTGATGAAAAAATGCTTTGGTTTATGAATTACTTCAATACCCAAATAGTAATGAAGATAACCCAAATCAATCATTTCAAAGATTTTCATCAAGTCTGAAGTGAATTTTGTAATGTATCATCCATTGTTCCCTTTGATAAGCAAATCATCAACATACACCACCACAAATACAATTTTTTTGTCACTTATTTTGATGAAAATAGTTGCATCTTCAAACTCAAAATGTTTGAAGTTCATGTTCATGAGGTGCTCAACTAGTTTTTCATACCATGCTCTAAGGAATTGTTTCAAACCATACAATGATTTATCTAGTTTGCACACCTTGTGCTCTTGTCCCTTAAATAAAAAACCATCAAGTTGTGTCATGTACATAGTTTATTTGAGGTCTCCATTTAGAAATGTAGTTTTGACATCCATTTGGTGAACTTTTCATCTGTTGTGAGATGGCTGAGCCAACATGGTCCTAATGGTAGTCAATTTTTTTATAGGTGCAAAGGTTTCATTGTATTTAATTCATTCTTTTTGAGCATAACCCTTTTCAACAATCCTTGCTTTGTGCTTTTCAAATGAGCCATCTGCTTGTATTTATTGTGATAGACCCACTTGCAGCCAATTAGTTTACAACCATATGGTGGATCAACTAGATTTTAGGTCCCATTTTTCACCAATGAATTATACTCATCTTTCATTACTATTCTCCAAGATTCAAGCTTTTAAACTTGTTTTAAAGTTTTTATTTTTGAATCAAATGTAACTTTGAGTTCTTCTTGAGATCATCCAATGTGAGTTTTCCAATCATGTCCTGAATTTCATCAATAGAATTATCTAGTTGAGATGAGGTTGCATATACACTTTGAGTGCTTGTTTTCTCAACTTCATCAGGCCTCCTATGTTTTAGTGTTTGAGTGTCCCACTTAGGCATCTTTTTTTGTGTTTTAGGTGCTTTGGGTTCATCCTCTAAATTTCTTTCACTATCTATCATCTATTTCATTAGTCCTATTCAATATATGATGAAGTTTCACTCTTTCCTTTAGGAGGAGTTTCAAGCTCATGTACAGGAGACAATATAAAATCAATAGATTCCCAACTTTGTGTCCCCCACTCATTATTTGGAACATTCAAATAACTCTCCTTGTAGACATCAAACTTTGTATACTTATCTAGTCAACTCAACTGTCAATCAATATGCTCTTTGTCCTTTGCAGTCTCACAAAAGACAACTTCTCTTGTGATAAAAAATTTCTTCTCTTTCTCATCATATAGATTGAATTCCTTGGAGGAATCAAAATATCCCAAATGGATGCATTTTTTACTCTTATGGTCCAATTTGTTTCTCTTCTCCTTTAGAATCAATGCATAACAAGTGGATCCAAAAATCCAAATATGTTGCACTAAAGGGAGGTGACCATACCACATCTCATATGGATTCTTTTATTTAAGAGTTGTTGATGGTGATCTTTTGCAAAGATATACTATTGTTTTATCTACTTCAGCCCAAAAGTGAAAATTTACCCCTTTGAAATATAACATTACATGAACCATAGTCATCATAGTTCTATTCATTATTTCAACTACTCCATTTTGTTTTGGAGTGTGAGGAACTCTGAGATGGTGTTTGATTTCAGTTTACTCAAGATTGGATTCAAACTTATTTGATGTGAATTCACCACCATTATCTATCTTGAGTGCCTCAATGCAGGTTTGTGCTTCATTTTTAATCATTGCTTGAAACTTTTTAAAAGTATTGAAGGCTTCTGATTTATTTCTCATAAAGTATATCCATGTCTTCCTGCTATGGTGATTAATGAACATCATGAAGTAATTATGACCACCAACAGAGAGGATTGGAAGAGAACACAAGTCTGAATGAACAAGGTAAAAAAAATTATCTTCTTTCTACTATGAATTCAAAAATGGTTCTCTTGTGTGTTTAGCCAAGATGTATGCTTCACACTTTTCATCTAATTTTATGGGCAATGTAGGCATGCCAACAACACCATTATTTTACAATACATGAATGTTTTTATAGTGAGTGTTCCCAAATAGAGCATGCCACAACATGTTTGGAGACATTCCATCATCCATAAGATGAAGATAATTCCTTGAATTTGATGGCTCATCTTTCAATTTAAGTAGTTTCCCTTCCTCATATCTAGTCAAGATGATTGCATTGTCACTTGTTCTCCTAATTATGGCATCACCACTATATAACAATGGAATGGCCTTATTTCCTTATAAGCACTAGGGACAACAAGTTTCATTTCAATTAAGGAAGGTAGAGAACATTCTCAAGTTTGTAGTCTAGAAATCTTGAACACTTGAGTCAAATTGTACCTCTTCCTTATGGTTGTAGACTTGATCTATCTATGAGGTGTACTAAGCCACAACTTTATTCAATTTAATCCTCAAAGAAGTCTTTTCAAAAAGTCATATGTTGAGTGGTGTCAGTATCAAGAACCCAAGCATCAAACCATGAAGAAATGATCAAGACACTATTTGTTTCATCATTTGTACTAAAAATTACACATTCACTAGTGAATTGGGTTGAGTTTGACTCTTCAGACTATTTCTTTGAATTTATCTCTTTAGTGTTATGGTATGCTTCTATTTTCTTCCATGGAGTCATGCATGCGTCAGTCTCATGGCTACCTTTTCTATCACACCATTCACAATAGAGGTTTTGTTTATCACTTTGTTTTTGATTTTGACCAACATGATTTTGATTTTTTACACCTTTTCCCTTGTAATTTTTCTTTTACCTATTATTTCCTTCATTTTTGGAAGACGTGGCCTTTTTTAATGGTTTAGAAGAATTTTTTTTGACATAGCACACACTCTTACCTATTGTGTTTAATGTTTTCCTTTCAAATGCATTTTCTCTTTCCACCATATTTTCAACCAACTGGTCAAATGTGAGAGTCTTCAACCGATTGCTTGATTATAGAGACTCCAACTAGGTTGAATAGTTGGGAAGAAGGGATTTTATGAATGCAATCATGTATATGTCAATTTTGACACTTGTTACTTCAAAATCATGTTTGATAGCCTATATCTCTGAAGTCAATCTCATCACATCACCATATTTCAACTCTAGGTTGAACAGTTTCAATTGTAATTGAATGAATTCCAACTCTAAATGGGAGTCATTTAGGTCCTTCAATTTTTGATATGATTTCCATGGTGTATTTCACCCCTGTATATAATGAAACACATCTCCATCCACTAATGCCCTCATCAAGGCCAAAGCCTTCTATTTTTTTTGCTTCCATGCCAAAATATACTTTGCATTCCCTATTGGTTCAGTTGATTGTGTTATCCCATTGTAAATATCAAACCATAAATCATTAAAGATGAGTGTGTTTTCTACTTACCGAGACCATTCTAGCCAATTGTCTTTGCCAGTCAAGGTAGTACCAATAATGGATTTGATGGAATGCATGGTTTTGACTTTTGTTTGAGTTTTTAGAGGTTTTGAGTTTTTTTAAACCCCAATTGGTTCTTTATCACTCCAAAATGGTTTCCTTTTCTATATACACAAAAGTACTAAAAATTATTTGCTTCATCTTAACATCGATGTAAAAATAAAACCTCATACAGCAATATACTTAGTTTTTCTTAATTTTTAGTTTTATGTTTTTCAACATACATGAATGGGTGAAAAAATAGCTCCCCTTATTTCTCCTTGAATTGCATGATTTATTTTTTTTGTCCAAATCTGATTAGAGTATCATGCCTCAAAGTAATTAAAAAATTACTCAAAAATTTTAAATGTTTTCAAATTTAATTTTTTTAAAATTAAAAAAAAAAACATATTTAAAAAAAGAATTTTGATTTTTAATGAAAAATATTTAAAATATACCTTTTCTCTCCTTATTTATCTTTATAGGAAAGAATGAAATTCCAATATTGGAATTTATATGATTCCTTTCAATTCTAAAATTTTTAATATCAAAATTTTGTCAAGTAATCCAAAATACCACGTTGTCCAAGGGAGTAAGATGTAAGATTTTTTAAATGTTGGAAAAAAAATTGTAGTGTCAAATGTCATGTGGCCTATTCAAACACCAAAATTATAGTGAACATTTTCACCAAATGTCAAGACTATCAGGTGTAGCCACAGTCCTCTACCTAAGCAAACTATAGTGTCAATGTTAATACATAACCAGTTGTTCTATGCTAAAATATTAGGGTAGTAAATTCACCAAATTCCACATAATGATAAGTGCATTACCCAAAACACTAAATGCCTCTATACTAGTCATGTCTCAAAAGTATGTAGATGTCAAAAAATGCATCTTCCATTTGTAGGTCAGAGCACCTTTTTTTTACTGAATGCCTCCCATGAACTTACACAAGGATTTAAATATTTAGCCAGCCACGTCATCCAAGTGAAAAAGAAATAAAAAAATAGATTATTCTTTCTCCTTGAGCCAATATGCCTTAGAAGTTTGATGTTATTCAAAACTTTGTTATGCTACCAAAGAACAAAGAAAGCAAAGAGATATACAACTATAAAGGTGAGAAAGAATAGAATAAATTAAATAATTGACTAATTAAAAATTCCATGCTCTAATACCAATGACAGGCTAGAAATAAAGTTGAAGGAATGACAATAAAATTCTATTTCACTATTCAGATTGAAGAGGAAGCAAATAATACATTATAAAGATAAAAATGTGAATAATCACTTCACCTACTAATAAATCCATTCATATACCTACGGGACTCTTGAGCTACACACAAGAAGACATAATAAATGTGCAACTACTCCTATAAATTAGGAAATATTATCTACACTACTATTACATTGTGGAATTTATGAATGAAATTACAATTTTGAAGTGGAAAGATGATTGATTATAGGTCTTCAATAGGTTTCCAAGATAATATTAAGTAATTATACCCTAGTATAATGACTTGTCACTTCCTAATCAATCATAAAGGTTAGTTTCAAGAGCTTAAAAATGAATCATAAAGTAAGACAAAACTCATATGCCACCTTGAAAAGATCATCATCAAACCAAGTGCACACATGTTGAAGGAGTTCAAGACTATTTATTGGTAGGATTTCTTATTTTTAACTTGATTCATGATGAGATGACATTTGTCATAGCTTCTCTAACATCCTTCTTCTCTCTCTTTCTCATTCTCTCCTATATGTAGTGCCTTATTTGATATTTTAAAGGATTATTCCACCAGGAGTATGATATAACCCTAATCTTTTATATGTATATTGATCAATAAATAATTATTTTACCTCTATGTATGGATTTATGTAGCTTAAAGCTTTGAATGGTTGATCTAATCAATTGTATACTCAGCTCACCTTATTGTGTTGTCCTATTCTCTTTTCTTTCTTGTAGTTTGTTTATATATTGTAGGTTGTGAATAGTGTCATTAGGGGTTCCATGTGGGTTATAAGTGGCAAACATCTTCGCTTATACTCTCATATTGCCTTACCTATTTGTAAATAATTGATTTGATAGGTTCTTTTAGGATAAGTGTATGTTTATTTCACCCCTATAGGTCTTAATGCACATGAAAATCAGTGGTAGTGGTCATAATATTTGGTACATCACCCCCCCTTTAGTTCATAGTTTATTACTCCCTTTTCCTTTCCAAGTAGTAGATTAGTTATTGATCCTAAGTGATACATTAAGAGAGATATACATTATCTAGATATTTAATCCATTCATTAGGTCACCCACAACCTATGATTGTTTCCATGTGTAGCTTAGAGTGAGAGGACTTGAAATACCCTCTCAAAGGGTTCAAATGTATGTTATAATAGTTATGGCATGCCTGGTGGGATAAGGAATTTCATCCATTGAATATTTTTTGATGTTTATCTTCAATACACTAGTCTTTGGAGGCTTGAACACAAGGATCAATGGTGACTCTGAGCTCCTATTAGTTGGTTTAATCAACCTAGGTACTTATTTCAGAGAATAATTGATAATTTCTCTTATTTTATTAGCTTCATGAAGTGTGATGGATATCTATGGAGGGATTCCCTATTATACACCTCTTTATCAGTACTATGATGATCATTATCATCCCTATATTGAGCCATATCAGTCCTATAATGACTCTACTTACACCCTATATGGATTTATTTATCAATATGAACAACCTTGCTATCAAGAATGTTATTTCTCATTTCCCCCTCAAATAGAAGCATACCAACTTACCAATGTTGTCATCAGTCCTATATGCCCCCTTCCACCCCAACTCAACCTTCTTGATATCATATTCATCCCTCTAATTATCCTTGTCAAAACTATGCTACCCTTAGTCAACATAGTCACATTTCTACTCAATCTTTCTCAAGATTCAAACAAACTTTATTAGGATATGAAAGGCATATGAGAGAGATTGATAAACAAAAGGAGTATGGTCTAATTGTGCCTATTAATCTTAATCATAATATGATGGACTCATTACAATTGGTTAAGGGTAAGTGGGAACCTATTGAGAGAGAGAATTAGCAAAGACTAATCAATGGCATGCTAGATATAGGTGGCTTAATTCAGTACATATAAGATATGTTAATGGTTCATGAGAGGAAACAAGTTCAATACCATAAGTCTCATGTACCTTATCCTACTCCACATCAGCCTTCTTTTACTCCCAATTTACCTCAAGCTATTATATACCATCAATAAAACCTTATGTCTATGCAAGCTCCACCCTTTCCTCAAGTTGGAGTTATCCATGAAAACCAAGATAATCATAATTTAAGAGTTTGATTTTTTCTTAGAGAGAAAATAATGATGAAATATTAGCACAAAACTTTATTCCCCTTCTTAAAGAGTTCCCCAAAAGGTCCTTTAAGATTCCAAGTTGTAATCAAGTGGTGGAGTCATGGGATAATCAAAATGGAAAAGTCTTAGAGTGGGAAATTAAGTCCAAAGAGGAACCTTTACCTAATCAAGCCCCACCCATCCCTCCTCATGAACCTCAAACCTTCCCATCATGGAGGTCAATCCAAGAAAACATCTAATAGAATAAATGAGTCCTTATTTAGTAGGTTGAAGACAAAATCATATCAATAATTGAGTGATTGATTGATGAATGGAAGGAGAAGAATGATAATCCCATTGATCTCAAAATCCCAAAGCTTACTCATGAGCTTGAGCAGCCTATGCTTGAAGAAGAACATGTTGTATGGGAGGTAAATGAAGAAGATCAAGTTGCAGCTATAATTGAGCCTAAAGAAGGATATGAGGAGGATACTTCAATTGAATGTGATGAAATAATCATCATTAGAACACCTCTTGGTGAAGAGAGAATCAAATAAATCTTTGAAGATGAAGAGAAAGGTGATCTTGATGGAGTACAAGTTGATAAAGTGATAGCAGACCTTGAAAGAGGCAATCTTCCCCAATGTGAACAAGGTTTTGATCAGTTTATTTCAGTAGAAGAATAATCTCCTAATAACTCACTGGAATTGGCTAAAGATTGCTTTGAGTCCCAAGAACATGATCAAGGATGTACAAACCTTAATTCATTCTCAATTCTTATTGAGAATACCTTTATACTAGCTCCCATGAAGTTGGAAGAAAGTCTAAATGAGATGGAACCAATTAAATCTCAGTTAGAGGACTTGTTTGAATTCTTAAGAGGAGGTTAAACTCTTCTATAGAGAATTTATGGTCTGATCCAAATTGAGAAAGCCATTTTTGTCAAACAAACCAACAAGCATAGAGGAGGCATCTCTCCAAGTTTGTCATTTTAAGAAGCTACCTCATTTGAATTTTACTTGTTTGATGTTTTCAAGTTAGGCTATCAACCTTTTGGTCTAATTTTAGACACTTATTCACTCTTGGAATACAATGAAAATCTATTGGCCTCAACTTCCCAAGGATCAAGAAACATCTCTTGAAGATGGTTCCCTAAGTATGTTGCAAGAATCGTATCAACCCATTCATTTTGATCAATCAGTTTGTGAAAAGATGGTAGTTTATCATAAAGATAATACTGGTGATATGTGTACTACTACTAAAACATGTCTTATCATCTTCCTATCTAGGTTGGAAGATAATAAGGAGAATCCATTGCCTATCATGTTCATTTCAAAACATGAAGCTGAGCCTAAACATGTTCAAGATTAGTTTAAGCATACACTTGATTGCTTGTGCTTTAATAAAGTTGGATGAGGTGTATAAGGTCTGTTTTGAAGGAGAAGATTTTTTCAATATCAGCATATAGTTTCCCCTCTCCTATTCTTTCATGGTTGCCATCAAGCTTGCTAGTCACATGAGCTTGGTAAAAAAGGGTAGCTACTTTGCTCTACCAATTAATGGTTTTTTTTAGGGATATATCAAGTTATTCAAGTAGGTTAATGTAGTGTATACTAGTTTTATTTATTCCTTTAAGTGATTTTTAGCACAATTTTTTTGTTTTGTTGCTTTGTTGTGTGTGTTCTCCTTGTTTTTTTTTGTGTGTTGGTGGAGGCATCATCAGTTATCTATTTTGTTTAAAAGGATTTGTAATTAGTTTCAAGGTCTAATCAGGTATAAATTTTAGTGATAAGTGACCCCATATTCCAATAAATATAAGAGTGTTGGCTATTAAAACATGATTCCTCCTATAGGTCACCAAAGATGTTAGCCAAAATTGGCCACCATGGGTAAAAACAATTCAAAACTTTGCTTCTAAGCTCCATTAACTTTGTTGATAGCCATTTCATGATCATGATTAGTCTTCATACATGATTCATGTGTCTATGAATGACTAGCTAGGTTGCCATTAGCTAGGTGATTTAAAAGTCTTGTCCATGGTTTCTCTTAAACTGCTATCATCTTTAGTCATCATGGTCATACATAGTGTTTTGAAAAAGTTATCTTAGCAGAGTTTAAGGTTACTTTGTAAAAGGTTAAGATATGTTATTCCAAGGTGAAAATATTAGTATATTGACTTTCCAAGGTGAAAATATGTCTTATGGTGAAGGTGAGATTCTAGAGATAAGACATGGTAAGATGGAAACATTGTTATTTAATTTTTAGCAAAGGTTAAGGTAGTTTTGGAGAAATTAAGGTAATAGTTGTCTTTGAAAATTAGAAGGATCAAGTGCATTTTGAGGTCTATAATATGTTTCTAATCTATTCCAAGGTGTTTTCTTCATTACACATGTTATTCTATGTCATTTTCAACATATAATAAATGGTGGGACCTTCTAAAGGCCAATAAAGTGAGATATAACATAGCAATGCACTTACTAAGGGATTATAAAGAAAATTTTCAACATAGGGATGGTCAGTTCAAGTCAAAAATGGATGGTGTCAATTTTTTTAATGTTTTCAAGGTCAAATCATGATTTTTGGTACCATTGGTAGGTACAAACAAGATAAAAAAACATTTTATCTCCTTTATCGAGCTCCTTGTAAGCTAGTGAAGGTCATATTCAAGCGTTCAAATCATGAAGAGGAAGAAGATTTAGATTCAGTTCTCTTGGGGGTAGATAGGGGCCCTTATACCCTTGAAATTATAGGTATTATTTCTTAGTTTGAATGTATATGCTTTATGAACAATCATTAATAAAATAAGCATTATGAAACCATCCTAAAACCCCATAGGCAAGGTTTTTTCTTATCTCAGTGAGTTTTTAGGTTAATGTATGTAAGTGGATGAAAGAAAAACTAATATATTTCCAAGGGGAAAAAAATAAATTCAATAATACATCAAAAAAGTGTGATGTGCAATTTCAAATACATTATAATTCATATGTTACAGTATAAATAGGACATATTGTTATTTATTAGTAATTTTCTAGAATAAATGATAATAATAATTTATAATGGAAGCTTATCCAACAAAATATAAGATTACAGAACTGTAGAGTAATATTTTCACTCTCATTCAACTTGGAATAGAATAAGAAGGCAGCCAAATAATCAACAATAAAATCCATATGTTTGATGGATGCCAAAGAATCAATCAAATCTCTAAGAGAGTGCAAAACCCAAATGTTTCTTAAAAAGCCAATAAATTGGGAAAGAGCATAAATAACTCAAATTTGATATTTAAGATGCCAAAATATCATCTCAAGGTAAAAATTTCAAATCACTAAGCTCAAGGGAATGAAACTGTTGGTGCACTTGCAGTGAAATCCAAAGGACTACCAATAAAACTTACCATCAGACCCAACTGGGAGATATCATACACTAACAATAGATCTATAACTACCTTCAAGTTATTTTACCAATGAAGCATTTCCAGTTTTGAAAATACATCCATTTTCCTAGGCATACAAAAAAACTACAATTAGAATAATCACCAAACATTTCCATTCACATATGCATTACATATGGTATTGAATTGGGAACTGTTTAGTTAATTATGTTTCCACTTACTATTATGTGCACGTATGTAGGCTTTATATATTCCAAAAGATGTTGTTAGTGAGTGATCATCAACACTAGAATTTTAGGATTTAATAATCCATTTACAGCCTTCACAACATCTTATAAAGCATCAACATCTAATCTGAAATCAATCTCATCTAGAATTAATAAATCAGCCTCAAGTACCTAAAAAAATAAAAATCAAAGTCCGTCAATCTTATTATTTTTTGAAAGCCAGAAAAAAATCATCACATACAAATAAAGTATTTATGATTACATAAAATAGAATGGTTCCCACCTAAATAATTTTATCAAACCAACTATATTCCAAATAAAAACTAGATATACAATAGTTATTATTCTTGTTTACCGTTAAAAGTAAAATAAAAAGTAAACCGTCTTTATTCTATACTAGAGATTGAAAGTACCTATCAAGCACTCAATCACTAGATCAAGGGAATTTTGGCACTCAATTGATATGTTGATGGAAAAGTGATTGTGAATCACATTCGTCGAGTACTTCCCTTTCCTGACGAAGGAGAACAAAAGAAGTTTACCGCCAATTCAATTACGTATTAAACAAAATAAGACCCCCCCCCCTTTTTTTCTATTTTTTGTCAAATGTCTGGCTACAAGTCCTTTGAGAGTCTTATGATACTCTAATGATAGTTTTTGGAAACTAATAGGATGAATATTTTCTAGTTTTTGGTTTCTCTCAACTATCTGAATGCAAGTCCTCTAAGAGTTTGTTGATTGATCTTTTGATAGTCTAATTGGAATATTTTGAAACTGATAGAAATGGGCCCCATGTTTTAATGGTTGCCTAATTTTTTAAAGATATCTCTCTGGCCACCAATGTTTTCTAAGTGAGTACCACTCTCTATAAAAATTTTGGCCATGGATTTATCCCTAAGCAACAGCTCTTTGTTTTCCTCATAGGTGGGAACTACTCAATTGGGAAGGGTTCATTGCTCATGTCACTGGTAGGTCCTCTAAATGGGCCAACTACTTTAGGGTTCATGTGGTACTCCTCACAATGAGTTTTAGGTTTTTCACCAAAGCACTTTCCATAGTTATGCTGATAGGTTTTTAACTTGATCCAAAATAGATTATTGTGATACATAAAATTACTTAACTGAATTATGCAGGAGAATAGAGTTAAGACTTTTTGAGAAAAATACTTAAATAAAGTATGTAGTAAAATAGAGTTAAGACTTTCTAAAAAAGAAAAATTGGCCCTAAAAAGTGCTCTAATACCAAATGAGAGGATCCCCTTGCAATAAATTAATGAAAATGCACGAAACAATAGACTTATATAATTAACAAAAGCACTGAAAGAAGTATATTGATTGCATGCCACTTAGAGGGGGAAACCTTCTTTGAGAAAACTTAAAATAAATTTGTGGATGCCTTCATTGGCCTCAACACTTACTTATATACTAATTCTAATCTAAGTAACTACTAATTTTCATGAATGTGGAATAAAACAAAATGCTCACAAAATGACTTACAAAGCATATGCATCCATAGCAACTAATATACTAATAAAGTAATGAGAAAGGACAGCATGGATTCCTAACAAATGCTTAGATTCTTTTGTAATCACAAAAGACATGTTAATGATGTAATGATCTCATGTATTCACATTGGTTATGAAATTGAGGGAATTTATTAATTGTATTTTGACAAAATGTGGCCACATAAACTATTGACATTTGTCTGTGTTGTGTGATCATGTTTTGCAATATACATATATGTTAATAGTGTTTGAAACTACAACATATGAAAAATATATGTTTTTTATAGTGTTTTGATAGATGGGCATATCCTTATTTTACATACATTAATTTTTTGAAAATTAATGAATTAAATACATCAAGATATCCTACTAGAATGAGTGAGTTTATCATCAGTAGCAACTTGTAGCATAAAGAATACACATGAATTGTTTGACATACTAATGCAATGATTATAGGATATCCTAATACAAAAACTGAAAATTTTACTCAATTTCATAACCAACATGAAATAATGGGAGTAATATCTACTTAAGTCATTGACATATCAGGGCATAATGCTAAGATCCTTGCCTCTTCACGAAAAAAAAAACTAAGTCCTAAGTCCCATCATTATAGTCTATGTCAGCACATTATGTTGAGTCATTTTGTCAAACTATTCACATGTCTTATGTGTGTTGTGATGAATGCAATGATTACATTATATGAAAAGTGTAGCTATAGTGAGGATGATAATGACTACTACAACATGACCTTGTTGGCTATGCTAATATTCTTTTTCTTTTTGTTTTAATATGTTATTGGCATTGAAATTTCAACATTTTGACATATGCGGGAATTTTAAAATGAAAGAGACCACATGGCCCAAGTGAGAAATCAATAGACTTGAAATTTCAATGTATTTATGTTAAAATTTTGACATGAACATATATTTTGAAAATTCAACATCAACTCCAATGTGGAAAATTTGACCCAATAGTTTTAACATGCATTTTCACATTTTTCACCCTCCAAATCCCCCCAGTTTCAATAGCTAGTGTCAAAAATGATGTTAAAGTTTTGATAAAGTTGTAGTATTAGTTCAACACCAAATTTTGACCTCCTTTGGTCTTCCTCACAGATTCTCGTAAGGAATGTAACACAATTAAAATCGACCTATGGAGGAAACTAACAATTAAATTAAATGATGTATAACACATAAATATGACTATTGGATTGTTTTAATTAGTTCTACTTCAGTGCTAAAGCTTCCCCCCAACAAGCTAGTGTGTTGACCCTATCACATGAGACGTAAGTCTTGCGCACTCACTCGAAGCTCATAACAAAAGACCGGTTCCCAAAGGCTTTGTAGCATAATGTTGTATGTTTGTTCATTTTTCTTAACATACTTCTTAAAAGGTTATTCAACACCATAAATATACTACTATTATCCTTATTGTCTCATTTTTAAATACCACTATAACTAGGATCACCATTACTGTGGATCTAGGAATTTGACTCAAGAGAGGATGGTTAGTATGGTTTTAGTTCCAAAATAAAAAATAAATGAAAGAAACACACTAACTAGCATAAAATCTCTAGGCCTAGACACTAGGGAGAGCTTAGTTAACAAACATGAATAAAACACACCACTAAAATGTAAAAAAAACTTTCTTTTACCTCCCTTAGATGCTCCAAATTGCTTGTTATAGTGACTTACTCGGCTTGTGCTCATGGAGTCCTTGGCAATGGAAGTTTGGCTACCTCCATCTCTCCTTGGCACCTTTGGCTTGTGGCTTGGTTAGGATTAGAATCAATTTGGCATGGTAACACTAGTTGATTGAAGCTTTTGAAACCATTTGTGCATTATAACTTGGCATAATTAAGACTTAGAAATGATGTTCATGGCCTCTCTATTTATAGATTTTTTAGAATGTCTAGAATCAATCTAAACCATCCATCTTGAGATTGAGATGTTTGGTTGAGGATTAATTCAACTTTTGGAATTAGGTTTATAATTATCCTTATCATGACATTGGAAGAAGGGGCAATTAAGAGTCATGGAGGGCATCATGAAAGGCATTGATGAGGCATAGAGGGCATGAATCTTGATATTTGTGGCACTTATGGCCTAGGGATGTCTTCCCAAGAAATGAGGTCACTTGATGCATATATTCATGATTCATTTACAAAAATAAATAGTCAACAAGTTTCTATGGAATTTTTTATTAGGCTTTGATTTGGGTTAATTAGCTCTTAAGTATGATTAAGCACTTTGTGCACAAATTATTCAAATTGATCATAATGCCTTATTATTGGTCCAAAATTTGACTGGATTAGAATTGGAAGCCGTTGTCAGATGCATTGGATCCATTATCCCATTTAGGATGTTACCAACAACATATAACAAAGGCGTATGTCTAATGCAAGATATTTGATAGGAAAGAGAAATCCAGAGCACCCAAGTGCAAAATTAGCATTTTGACTCAAAATGATCTAATCAAAGTTAGCTGACCCATAAATTGCAATACCCCCTTTAGGGATACCCTAGCCAAAATCGATACTTGAATATGTCAGTTTCACATCATTTAGCATTTTTTAATGTTTTAAGGCCAAATTGTGCATTTTAGGTAGAAATTAGCTAAAGCCTTGATTAGAGGTTATCAGTGGCCATATTTAGGGGTCTATAATTTGCCCCTATTTGGGAAGGCATTGCATGATATAAGCATAGTAACATCTTATCAAAGAATGAAAAGGTCCTATATGCCTATAATTGCAATGATGATAAACTAACTACATGATGCCCCCTTGAGGGAATGGTTGGTACAAGTATGTCAGCAAATAATCTCTTGAAAAGAAAGAATTGAAACAAGGGGATCAAAGAATGGAAATATGATGGGGTGAAAACACAATGATAGTGAAAAAGTAGTCAAAATCATTGAGAATGCAATTAGGATGGTGCACAATGGTTTGCCTAAAGGCAGTTATAAACATTGTACCTTGATAGTGGTAGCGTGTTATGATAACACAATGATTTTCTCAAAGATAGTTATAATCATTGAGAAGATGGAGTTGCCCCAGTTAGGAAAGATAAAAATATGTCCCTGTATAGGTAGATAAAGTAAAGTGGTGACAACACAATGATTTTCCCAAAGGTGGTTATAATCATTGAGTAATGTAGGTAGGATGGTATGAAATGATTTGCCCATAGGTGGTTATAATCATTAGACCCCAATTATGAAAAACATGATAAACTTGATTGAAGATGATGATAACTTAACACAGAGGGTAATGATTAATTGGAACACCTACTAATAGGGAGATGCTCATCTAAACTAATAAAAGTTGGATTTTTTCTATGTTTGATTACTCTGTTTGGGATATGATTAGGATGGAATTTGGATGTCTGTGTCGAAGAGATGCCACCATTACTAACTAGACTTCTTGAATCTTAGGTTTGTTTTAGCACGTGTTGGTATGCATTATGGTATAACATCATGAGGACTTGGCTGAAATGTTCATACGAACTAACTCATGTAATCTAATACTTAATAGAAAACAATACATCAATGATAGAAACCATGATGATAATGTAAACATATGAATATGGATGGATTTGAGTATAAGTGTGGGCAAGAAATCACCCAATGAACACACATAAACCGAATCAAGGCAATAATGTTGAAAGAAAATAAATAAATAGATAAACAAACAAAATAAGCAAAAATAAATAAACAAACAATGTAATAGAAACCCTACGAACATTTCCCCTACAAAATAGGCAATAACTTAAGAAACAAATAAAATAAAGGAATAGAAGAAAAGAAATGGGGTGGTTGAGTTGTCTCCATATGCACTAGGCAAGTGGAGCTACCTACATAGTTCCATGGATGTAATATCTAATAAAAATTTTAGGCCAAATATAGTTTTCCCAGAGAATGGGAAGAATGTGATAACTGATGAAAACAAATAGAATGGATGTGATATAATAAGAGGAATGGTCTTACAAAATGGCAAGTGTGTGAGAGAAAAAGGCAAAAAGGATGGGGAAACCAAATGACAAGTGATTTGCTTATGACTTTGTAAGGGTTCCCAAAATCCTTAAGGAAAATAAGTGGTCAATGAATTTGTTCTTTTCTAATGATTTTTTAAATTTTTTTAGAATTAGTTTGTAGCATCTCAATTCAATCAAGAACGATGAGATACTAAATGGTTCAAGCTCACAAAATGGTGAAAGTGTGGCTTAGGTTGCTCAAAAAATTTTGAGAGCATCTAGAAAGGGTAACTAAGCTAACCTCAACAAGTATCGAGTGCTATCTACATAGTCCCAGAGTAGGACCTCAAGTCATTGTAGTTCCATCCTTATAGTGGAGGAATTTGACTAGTGTAGCAATCAATTCAAACAAAATAGGCACAATTGGTTAAAAGGCAAAGTATGACATAAGAAGTAGCAAGTTGGTATGTCAAGGCTTCATGTGGCCCCTAATTTTCCCATAAGTGGTTATAATCAGGACATAGCGGCATAGATCAATGGTACTAATTCTCCCAAAGGTGGTTATAATTAGTAGCAAGACCAGAAGTAAGAAAAGAATAACAAATAAAAGATGCAACTACTGAAACTTCTGTCACACTATCACGAAATACAATCTCTATCTGAAGTACTTGAACCAATTGATGAAATTGAGCAGATACCTTGATGCTAAAAATATGTAATGAATGGCAAAAACTAATGTCAAATGGGCTAGGATTTAGAACACATTGGGCTAATAGGCCAAAGTGGAAATTGGATATGGCAAAGAGGATAGAAAAGGATGGTATTTATACAAAGAAAAATAGCGATAAAATGGCATAACTGAAATGATCCTTATAGACAATACACCTTAATGCTTAAGCATAGTACCATTTGAGATCAATAATATTCATTAGCTCTGAAAGTTTATCACCATCTAGTGTGGTGAGCCTATATGCTCCTGATTCATAATTTGGAATGATGATGAAAGGCCCTATCTAGTTTGGTTTGAATTTATTTTTATGCTTCTTCTCATCCATGGCATTCTTTTGGTTTTCTTTAAGAACAAAATCACCAATTTTAAATGTTTTATACTTAACACATCAATTATAGTGGCCTTTGAGTGAGTTATAATATGCTTGAAGATTGTTTAGCATGACTATGTGTTTCTTATCAAGTAGGTCTAGCTCTTGTAGGTGAGCTACTCGATAGTCATGATCATCTAGGACATGCTTGAAAGAGTGCATAGTGAAGGCAATTTGACCTCAATGGGAAGGATGGATTCAATACCATAAATGAGTATGGAGTGGCTCCTATGGGGGTATGATGATTGGTATGATATGCCTAAAGGATAGGGAATATCTACAAGTTCCAATCATGATTGGCATCATTAACAATATTTTTAAGAATATTGACAATGGTTTTATTGGATGCCTCAGCTTGGCCATTACCTTGAGGGTAATATGATGTAGAAAAATGTTGTATGATGTTATATTCAATACATATTTGGTTTGCATCCTTGTTCTTGAATGATCCTCCATTATCAAATATAATGTTAGAGGGGATACCATAGTGGCAAATGAGATGGTTGAAAATGAATTTAGAAATTTGCTTTTCAGTCACATAAGTGAGGGGTATAGCTTCAACCCACTTAGTGAAATATACGATGGTGGTAAAGATATGTTTATGGTTGTCAGATGAAGTGAGGTTAATCTTCTTGATGAGGTCAAGTCCCCATGTATAAAATAGCCATGGTGTCAACATCAGTTCTAGAGTTTTTGTTGGGACATGAATTAGATTAACATGTCGTTGACATTTGTCACATTTTTTTACATATGTAGTGGCATCTGTGTCTATTGTGGGCTAATAATAACTAGTACACAAGAGATTTTTGGATAGGAATACCCCCGCTAGAATGAGTGCCACATACTCCTTCATGAACTTCTCTTAACGCTAGTGTAGATTCTATTGAAGTTAAATAATGAAGCAAAGTTTCATCAAAACTAAGATGGTAAAGGGTGGATCCAAGTAGAGTATAATGGGTGGAATGATGAATGAAGGTTTTGGTTTTTTGTGAGATAGGTTAGGTGGCATAACTTGGTCATGAATGTATTTTTAAAGGTCTAAGTAACAGATAGAATTAGGACCAACAATATCACAAATCATTACAACAGTTAAAGGTTCATGAGCTAGTGCTACTAAATTCTCGATGAGGAACTAATACTCTCTAGCTTTATCCATTTGTCGAATCAGAGAGCCAATAGTATCCATGGCATTTGCAATTTTGTTACTAGCCCTTGGTATGTGCTCAAACTAAATATTAGCAATTTGTTGCTTAAGAGTGTCAACCATGGCTTTATATGGAACCAGCTTGTCATCTTTTGTTTGAAAATGATCTATGACCTGATTGATGATTAACTAAGAATCACCATAAATTTAGAGATGAGATATATTTCAATGCATTACTTATCGAAGTCCTACAACAAGTACTTCATAATCGACCATGTTTTTTGTACAAGTAAAGTTGATTCTAAATGATTTAGGGATTAGATCCCCCTATGGTGTAATAAATAATAGGCCTACCTTTGATCCATGTGCATTAAATGAACCATTAAAATATAGTTTCTAGGGCTACTCCTCAAGGGGTGTGTAAATGATGGTCATGATGGATTCATTAGAAAATTGAAACATGAATGGTTGTGTGTCTGTGAGAGGTGCTTCAGCAAGTTGATCTACAAGAACTTATCCCTTGATTGCCTTCTGATTGACATACTCTATGTCAAACTCACTAAGAATCATGATCTATTTATCCATTCTACCTTGCAAAGTTGTTTTAGATAGTATATACTTGAGTGGATATAATTTTGAAATGACCATGGACTTATTATTCAACATGTAATGGTGCAGTTTTTGAGCTATGAAGACCATAGCTAGACAAGTTTTTCCAATAGGTACATAGTTATGTTCATATGTAACCAAGGTACGGCTTATATTATATATAACATGTTCCTTTTCATTGTCATCATGTTGAGCCAAGAGTGCCCCTAGAGCATGGTCGGTAGCTAATAGGTATAACAAGAATGGTTTTTCTAGCATTGAAGGTAATAAAATAGGCAGATTAATAAGATAGTTTTTGAGTTGTTGAAAAGATATTTGACAGTGATCATCCCAGTGAAAAATAACTCTCTTCTTCAAAATGTGTGTAAATGGATGGCACTTATCTGCTAAATGAGAGATGAAGCATTGAATTGATTGGATCTTATCCTACAAACTACAAATTTGCTTTAAATTGGTTGGTGGTGGCATCTTGATTATAGCATAGACTTTAGATGGATCAAATTCAATACCTCTACGAGATATGATGAAGCCAATTAGTTTGCCTAAAGCTACACCAAACACATATTTCTTTAGATTGAGTCTAAATTTGTACTCTCATAATATTTTAAATATCTTACGCAACACTATTAGATGGTTAACCCTGGTTGCAGATTTTTATAATATGTCATCGACATAGTCTTCAACAATATCATGCATCATATCATGGAATATGATAGTCATGGCCCTTTGATATGTAGCTCCATCATTCTTAAGGCCAAATGGTATTACCTGATAATAAAATATTCCCCATGGAGGGGTGAATGTTGTTTTATGTTGACCTTCTGGTGATTATCCATGAATGAAAGCATTTTATAACCTACCATGGAGTCGATGATCATGTTGATATTAGGGAATTAAAAATCATCTTTAAAATAAGCTTTGTTGATGTCTCAAAAATTAGTACGAATTATGATCCCTAATAGGTACCACATTAGAGATCCATTCTGAGTAATCAATGGATCGGATACATCCTACTTCTAAGATTTTTTCCAACTCTTTCTTTACCAATACAAAAATTCAAAGATGCATCTTCTGTATCTTTTATTTCACTAATTTGGCATCAAGAATAACCACAAAGTGGTACAGAACCAAGATGAGGTCTAAACCTGGCATGTCAGAATTAGCCCATGTAAAGATATCTACAAATTCTCTCAACAAAGTTGTAAAGACTTCATTTTCCTCCTCAGTGAGAGACACTCCTAATTTTATCCCTTTTAGGTATGATGGAGTCTCGATATTTACCTCTATTGTATCTTTAACTGGAAGGGTCAAACTATCTTCTAGGATAGTAGGCAATGACTTGAATTGTTGAATTATGTCAGGGTCCTCTGTTAGGAATTGCGCTTCAACTTCTCTTAGGAATGATGAATCTGAGTCCCTTAATGGGAGATCTGGCCATGTGACAAAACAATTAGAAATTATTTAAAAATTTGATCAAATACTTTTTATTTCTCAAAGCTGAACTCAGATCCACAAGCAAGTTCATCATTGGTGGTCTCCTAGTCTAATTTTGAAGAAGAATGACACCCTTATCTAATGGTGCCTGAAACAAGTTTTCACCATTAGACTAGCCTTTATCTTTACTTTTTCTCTAGTTAGAAAGTGCTTCAAAGAGGTTTTCAGTTTGGGATTTCAATTTTTTACTTATTTGTTATTGGCTAAGAGTGTTCACTCACTTTCCAAAATAGGATGCAAGATCTAATGTGATTGATAATCTTGATTTATGATCTCCTAATAGAACATTGTCTCTAAGGCCCAAAAATTCACAAAATATCTCATCATTCTAGAACTCATCAATTGATAGACTGGATTCTTTTTGCTCCCAATCTATCAATTGGGGATAATACAATGGTAATAGGTTGTGATGAATGACCAGGGTAAGGGTACAAATGGCATTGTTATCAAACAAGTTGGTTTTAGCTAGGTTATCAAAGGTGAGGCTATGATCAGACCCTGTTTCACTAGTGGAATCTTCATTACTAGTCATTGGTGATGGAGTTTGAATAAAATATGTGGGGTCACCCTCAAGCTGTTTAAATCCAAGTCCATAAAGTCTTTCATACTTAGTCATAGAAATTGGCTAGATGGTTCCTTATTGATTTGGTTCAAGGCCTCTTCCTTCATAATTGTGACGCTCCATGATCCTATTGGGAATACGATACTTTGTATTTTTATAATAATCAATTTGGTTGTAATTGTATAACCATGATTCATCCCCTTCAAGAGGGTTAGGTTCTAAGCCAAATGTTGGTACAAATTTGATAGGTCCCTTATCCTTGTTCTTTTGTTGCCAATGCATATGTGGGATGAGTTTAGGTCGCCCAAAAGGTTTTTGGATTCTAAGAAAGATTAGAAATATGAAATGTATCATGGGTAACATACTCTCTTGGTCTATTATTTAAAATGGTGAAATGATTGGAAGCTTCAAGAGGCAACATGTGGGGAAGGGAATCAAAGGTATTAGGATCTATGCAATTACACAGTGAAAGATTAATGAGTATATCCTTTCCTTTATCCTTCTTGGAACTTGGATTCATGTCGTACTGACAATTATAGCTTTGAAATTTGGCTTCAAGATGCTTGTAGTGTTCATATGGGTGTAAATCTCCTAGAATATTCACTTCCATATCTGAGTGGGAAAAATTGATACATTGTTGTAGCATTGATAGGACTGCACGAATCTCATGTAACCAAGGCCTTCCTAGAAGCATATTGTATGATAACTCAAGATCAAGTACATGAAAAAGTGTATCATGGTTCAAAGGCCCAATGATAACTAGAAAATTAATGGTGCCTTGTGATTCTCTTTCCTTATTATCATAGGCTTTGATGGTTATCATTTCTAGCTAGAGATCTGCCATTGTGTACCCAAGAAGCTTGATGAGCTTTAGAGACACTATGTTGAGGCTAGATCCATTGTCTATAAGGGCATGTTTCACTTCATGCCATCTTATATAAACTTCTATGTATAATGGATTATTATGGATCGGGCCAAGGGAAGATAGATCGCTTTGGTTGAATGTGACTTGTTGGGATGGAGCTAGGTGTCCAACCAAAGCTTAAAATTTATTAGGGGATATATCATGAGTAATAGTGGATTGGGTAAAAAATAATTCAAGATGTTCTTATGGATTATTGACATTCATAGCAAATCTAAAATAAAAATTTGTGTTGGTGTATTTTGTAATTATTCCACAATATCAAATTTTTTATGTTGGTCAGTAGTGAATGGTTTATTCAAAGGTTGAACATTTGGTTGAATGACAAAAAAAGTGGTAGATGGTTGTGGGCCTAGAATAGTAATATTCGACCACCAAGTTATGATTTCACAATCAATATTAAATACTATACCATTATTGCTAACAAATGTTGGGAATGGTGTGGGACTAGACAAGAGAAGTCTCAATTTTTGGTGCACTCGCATGTGGTCATGTGGCAAGGACGAATTATCGATATAAGGTTCAAAAGGAGAAGTCTTAGTTTGTTGGTTTGCCTGTATACATTCCTAGGTCAAAGAAGCATTATCTATGTAATTTGGTTGAATGTTGTTGTTTAGTAATGGTCTAGGTCAATTAGTGCTTGGTCTTAGATTAATGGAGATGGTATTAATGCTACCCACTATAATATGACCTACAACCCTATTGTAGTTATGTGTAACTACATGGTAAGTTTGTTAGTTGTTACCATTCTGACCTTGGTTTTGTCTATTGTTATGTCATTGTGGGTTATGATACTAATTTTGTTGATTTTATTGGTTCAGCCTTTGATTTTAATACTATTGATTTTTTTGTTGCACTAGCCATTGTTATTATTGATGATTATTTTACTGCTACTGATTATTATGTTGGAGAAAGGGGTTTTGATAAATCCCAAGAGTTTGATTGGAAGTGGAAGCACTATTATCCAATGTTATCTCCCCATTCTCCAACATGTTCTCAATTAAATGCTTGATTTGGACACATCTTTATAGATTATGCTTGTTGACCTGATGATAGTCATATAATTTATTTTCATGTTACCAATCAGGTTAAGGAATGCCTTACGGTTAATGCTTTGGTATAGGCCAACTAATTATATTAGCGGTAGCAAGCTTGAAAAATATAGACTCAATAGGTTTTATTAGGTCACTAAAGACACGATGTGTAGGCATGGTTCTCCTAGGAGGATGGGTGTACAATGGTAATGGTTATTGTATTTATTGTGTAGGTCTTGGTTGTTGTGCTTGCAACATTGGTTGGAGAGGTTGTTGAGTAAGAGTAAGATGAAAAGGTGGTGCAGATGTCATTTGCACCATTTGGACATGATGAGATTTGGTTACTCTATTTCCCATAACATTCTTATTGCAGTTGAATTGCTTCAGTCTTTTGTGGTTATTGGCCTGTGCCAGTTATGATGTTTGTGCCTGAATAGGATGTTAAAGTTAGTCATCTTCTTGAGTGGTACTTTGATTTTGATTGGTTGAATTAATCTTGATAACTCTTTTATTGATGAGCACTCTCTCAATAAATAAACCTTTATCAATGGTTTTCTTGAAAGTATGTGCACATTGTAGTTCCAGATGATAAGTTATCTCACTATGCAAATTTTTAGTAAACATAGTGGCTAATTGTTTATCTGGTAAACTATGGGTGAAATGGCTTACAAGGGCTCTCGATCATTGTAAATAACAGGCAAAATTCTCACCACCTTTTTGCTTTGCTTGTGTTAAGTTTATTAATGAAATCTCATGCTCAAGATTATAGGAAAAGTGTTACATAAATTTATCAAAAAGATCATCAAAATCCATTATTGAATTTTTAGGTAACTTTAAAAACCACTCCAAAACTTGTCCAGCCAAGCTCCTTGAAAATAACAGCAAAAGGTAAATGTCTTTATATGCCATTAGTAAATGACTATACAATTCATTAGACAAATGAAATCAATTAAAATGAGTTATTTCATCTCTTTATGAATGAAGAGGTTTAACTTTGGTAGGAATTTTTCACTTTATTTCATATCAAATATACCTTGAAAATATGTAATTCTACATACTTTTTGCTTTTGTAAAAATAGAACTGTTATCTTGCCTTCACATGCAATAAAGAATTCGGTCAAACGATCTTTAGGATCACCTTTCCCTTTGTATTTGTCAAATTTTGGTGGTTCGTATCCTAGAGGAAATGGTATCTACAAATACTCTATGTTAAATGGGTAGGAACACATGTCATCCAATTTAAACTTTTTAATCTGTTTACCAGCTTGAATGGTAGCAATTACATCCTTCATCTATTGTAATTCTTAGGATAAGAAACTAGAAGGAACATTGGTTTGAAAGAGAATATTGGTTTGGATAGATGGTTGGGAGGTCACAAGTGAGACACTTTGACTAGAGTATGATGGAGATATATATTGGGGTACATTGGCTTGGTTGAGGAATGGACTAGAAATATGTACAAGTGGATTAGGATGTACTTGAACATGCACATTTGGTTTTGCAATATTCTGGTTTGGGTTGGCAATAAATATTTGACTTAGAGGATTTTGTGGTAAGGATGGAGGGATATAAATATAATGTGCCTACTATGGTTGAAAAGGGACATGCTACCAACTAATCAAACATTATTTTTGAGTGAAAACTTATGGTCTAAGACCCTGTCTCTAAATTTGTGGCACATTTTAAACCAACAGTTGTCTATTAGGTACTTAAGAAACATGGGGACCCCCTTGTTGCATGAGTCCTTATGAGGAAGTGAAAGCAAGTTGCAAATTTGGCATCTATCGTTGATCAATATTTTCACATTGTTGACTAGTCATTACTTGGTTTTGGATTGGCATATTAGTCTACAACTGAAGAGGTATGTTCATCATTACCTAGTGAGGTGGAAAATTTGTTGCCCCTGATTGGGGTGGAAATGTATTTGTCCTTTGTTGCATTGATACACTAGATTGTGTCTATTGTTGTGAAATACTACTTGTTATTTGTTTAGAAGGAGTGGGGTTCGTTACATTTTGTCATTGAGACATGACATTAAACATTATTTGATTACCTAATCCCATAAGTTATACACTTGAGGATGTAGTCATTTGAGGTTGCGGTGTAGAAACTCCTATTCCTTGGTATGATGATCTACTCATGGGATTAACTATAGGCACATGTTATTGGCTAGTTGTTTGTGTGTTAGTACCACTTTGATCAGGATTGGGCATTGTTTGCACATTGTCCACCATATTTGGTTTATTATTTTGTGTAGAGGTCAAAGACATTTATTCAATAACGAGCATAGGCATCAAGTTATCTATTGAATTGGTTTGTATGAATGGGTCAAAATTTGGATTCTCTTGTCCAATTAACTCTATCAACACTCTTGTTGAAGGAACTAGGTCAATGAGAGGCTTACTCACCATGTTCATCTGATTGAAATCATGTAATATATTTAGGTAGGTTTGATATGCTGTTTGCATATAGTTAAAATGATTTTCCATGATGTTTTTACCTTGATTAGATATATTAGGATCTTGGTATGTTGTTTGGACTAGACCCATAGGATTACTAGAAGAAGCTTGTTGATCATAAATAATATTGTGGGGCACTCTTACTAGACTTGGTAAATTTTCATGGGGAAATTTTTCTAGAAACTTGGCCCCTACCTCTATGGATCTAACCAAAATCTCATCATTATTCTCTAAAAAATGTCGCTCAAACAAAAATAGATCATACATGGAAACTGTATTAGTAGAATATGACTTTTAAATAACTGACTCATTCACTGTGGGTATTGTAGCTAGGTATTGTGTGGTTTATTCTTGGTCTTCTTCTGAATAAGATGGTGTGTTAACTAAATAGTTAGCCAATGGATCTTGTCTTTGTGCCCCTGATTGAGTATTATAAGAGGGATAAGAATCCATCTCATAAGCAATATTATCTGCATAGGAGTCTTGCACCATTTCCTTCTACACAACTACATTACTAATCCTCGAATTTTACATGAGTCCACTACGAGTGTAGGAATACATGTTGAGATCCATAGTCAATGCTTTACGATAAACGGTCAAAAAGTTCTAAAAACTCTAAAAAAAGATAGAATTTAAAATAGATGATGTTCCAACTTGGTCTAGATTTGTCAAAAGGATCAAAAGGTTCATGCAAATATTTGTGAAGAAAAAAGCTAGCGTGAAGTATCTAACATTTCACCATTCACATAAAGATAAGTAAGTAAATAGACCAAAAATCAAAATACCAAACTCTAAGGTCAAAGTGTTTCAAATCAGTGTAATCTAGGAATTTAAAAGTCACTAGGTCTTTTGGCCAAATGCACCATCAAAAGCTAAACTCAAACAAGGCATGTGCTAGGACTTTTAGCCAACCAGCATCAAAATCTAGTCTTTAAAATAGATGAAAGTTTTAATCTAATGGATTTTAAACACTTCTAACAAACACTAGGCATTTGGTTCTTGGTCATGAACTTGATCAACTAGGTATAAGGTATGAAACAAAAGGCACTTTTTAGAGATAGTTTATTTTCTCACAAAAATGGTATAAAACTTGGTTCTTTTGACAAATAAGCTAGACAAAAGTGAGTGGTATAATTTTACTTTAGACAAAGGATCAAAAAAGTACACTCAAGTCAGTCTAAAAATGTAGGAACAAATTTGGAACTCTATGTAAGAGGGTCTATGAAACAATATTCAAAATGTTTTGGGTAGCGTAATGATGCTATACTACCTAAAAGGTGTGACAAATAAGTTTGTTTCAAAAAATTTCTAAGACAAAGATATTTTCTCACAATTTTGATAGCATAACACTACTTTTCTTGACTCAAAGTGCAAGTTTTTAGCACAAAATGGTTTAAGTCTATCAAGTGATGACAATGATTATGAGTCTTGAATGGCCTTCAACCCAAATTGAAAATTAAACCTAAGTTCCCTCAAGTTTAGTGCAAATGACAAACCCACTTAATACATCAACCATATGAACTTATAAAGGTAAAATTCTAAATCTAGATTATAAGTGAAGGACTTAAAACAACTTTGGTAAAGGTCTAGACTCAATTGGGCAGCATAACTACACTGAAGGGGATGATATGACTCTTAAGATTTTGATGAACTTTGAACAAGGAAAATTGATGATCTCACATGGGCAGCATAATGCCTCTTTATTCAAAGGAAAATTAGGACCATGTGTTTGGTTTGAATTTTTTGTTTACACCAAGTTTTGACTTCAAACAAGACTTTAATCTAGGACAATACCAACTAATTAATCACTTTTAGATCCCAAACTGACAAGGTTGTTAGGTATTGTTGGAATTTGTCAATATACGTCATTTGAGAGAATTTTAATTATTCATCCAAAAGTAAATGCACATTATATAGTAGGGTTTTTACACCCCCTCTCTCAAATGATAGTACTATGACATGGACCTTGAGACATACCTTGTACAAATAATACTTATGTGGCAAGTGAGGATTTGTCTAATATCTAACAAGTTTTTGAATGTTCTAGGGGAATCAATTACACAATGACTTTCACGTCAAACAATACAAAATAAAAGCACAAAAATTGAGTGATCGTGGCATTGGCTAGTTGTAAAAAGGTCTAGTCCTTTTTACAACCACTACATCCTATTGTTTGCTCAGTGTAGTGTGATGTCCAAATATAAATACATCCTATGTACAACTCTAATTAGGAGTCAAATGAAGTCAATGTTAGGAGGTGAAACCTCAGGTCAAATCTTCACTAAATAACTCATGGGAGGTGATAAAATCCCCCTTGCAAGCCAATTTTGCATAAAAATAAAGAAAGCATGAAAGTAAAAATACTTTAGGGTCATTTTCAAGGTCACCAAAACTTTGATGAGTTTTTGGGGAGTGCTTTAGATGACGTTCTTTTTAAGCTTTGGACTAAGATGCTTGCAATAGGAATGGTGATTTTGATTCCAAGGGTTCCCTAAAGGGGACAAATAGAAGAGCATACACACAACATCTCTCTTTTTGCCAAACAAAATTCAATCTAAACAACTAAATAAATACAAAAATATTTGAAAATGTGAGTTTATTTTTAATCCCAAAGTGAAAGTGAGGTGGTTTTCACTTGACCCCTTGGTCTTAGTTGTAACTTTGAAAACATTCACCATAAACATCTAAATTTTTTTGTTAAACACCAAAGCAAGGTTCCTAATTGATTTTAAGCATGCAAAAGGTAATCTATAACATGTTTTTAGCAAATGTCAAGTTTGAACCTGCAGAAAAAATGTTAGAATGTCCTTTATCCTTGAATCTCTTTTTAGTTTGAAATAATTAACTTTAGGAAAAGAACTCTCAGGTCTGTGTTTTATAAAAAGCACAGTGACCGATGTAAGTTTATATCGATGACGGTTACATTTTCTAACTGATGTCGGTTATACAACCAACATCAGTTATACTGATGTGATTGATGGTAGGTATCCAACTGGTGTCAATTTTACTAATCAACATTGGTTAATCTATGCAACTAATGTCAGTTTTACTAGCTGACATCCGTTACTATGTAAACTCGTGGCAAACAAAAATGATAAAATAAAGTTAGAAAATTAGTTTATAAGAGTTTTAAGGGTCTAGATGAATATTTTAAAGCTATAAAATGATCTTCATGTGTGGGATGCATCTAGTCCCATCGAGCATGCCATATGTGGATCTAAAGATTTGACTCAAGAGAGGATGGTTAGTATGGTGTTAGTTCCAAAATGAAAATAAAATGAAAGAAATACACTAACTAGCATAACATATCTAGGCCTAAACACTAGGGAAAGCTTAGTTAACAAATATGAATTAAATATATAACTAAAATTCAAAATAAACTTTCTTTTACCTACATTGGATGCTCCAAAATGCTTGTTGTAGTGGCTTGCTCGACTTGTGTTCATGAAGTCCTTGGCAATGGAAGCTTGGCTACCTCCATCTCTCCTTGGCACCTTTGGCTTATGCTTTGGCTTGGCTTGGAATCAATTTGGCATGGTAACACTATTTTCTTGAAGCTTTTGAAACTATTTATTCATTATAACTTTTCATAATCAAGACTTAGAAATGATGTTCATGGCCTCTCTATTTATAGATTTTTTAAAATGTCTAGAATCAACCTGAACCATCCATCCTGAGATTGAGATGTGTGGTTGAGGATTAATTCAATTTTTGTAATTAAGTTTATAATTATCCTTATCATTACATTGGAAGAAGGGGCAATTAAGAGTCATGGAGGTCATCATGGAAGGCATTAATGAGGCATGGAGGGCATGAATCCTGATATTTATGGCATTTATGGCCTAAGGATATCTTTCCAAGAAATGAGGTCACCTAATGATGTAGATATTCAATATTAATTTCCAAAAATAAGTATTCAACAAGTTTTTATGAAATTTTTTATTAGGCCTTGATTTGGGTTAGTTAGCTCCTAAGCATGATTAAGCATTTTGTGCACAAATTACTCAAATTGATCAGAATGCCTTATTATTGGTCTAAAATTTGACTAGATTAGAATTGGAAGGTTATGTCAGATGCATTGGATATGTTATCTCATTTAGGATGTTACCAACAACAACTAACAAAGGCACATGTCTTATGCAAGATATTTGATAGGAAAGAGCAATCCAAAGCACCCAAGTGCAAAATTGGCATTTTGACTCAGAATGATCTGATTAAAGTTAGGTGGCCCATAATTTTCATTTCCCCATTTAGGGATACCCTGGCCAAAATTGGCACTTGAATATGTCAGTTTCACATCATTTAGCATGTTTTAGTTTTTGTAGGCCAAATTGTGCATTTTGGGTGGAATTGGCTAAAACCCTGATTAGAGGTTATCAGTGGCCAGATTTAGGTGTCTACAATTACTATCTAATAATAGTGATAAAATAAAAAGATACCCGTGAATTAGAAATAAACCACTTCCATCATCAACACTTAGAATATTTTATCACTCATAACACAATATGGCAAACACTGATTTCTCATTAATTGCTTATTAAATTACAAAACAAAATGCTATATCTATTTTCTAAAGGACCATCCTACAAATGACTACAATAGGGGATTTTATACTTGTTTTTCCCTGACCAAGTGTCATAATTCTAACTATCATGAATATGTGACACATGAACTCCCAAAAAATTGAGAGTTATGGCTCTTACAATTAGTTATTCCTATAAACTCAGGTCTCTACACCCCTAGATCCTCACTCTATGCTATATTCTGGTAGCCAACTATTTCATTCCTTGTAGGCTGGTACAAAACCTTTGATCAATTGGGTTGAAGTGTCTTATTTGAATTATTCTTCTAACTGTTCTTGCATCTCTCACACTCTACTTCCCACATGTTCCCCTAGTCTTTCACTTCTATTTTGAGTCCTTTGTTCATGGGTTCCTCATGACACATTCATTTTTCACTAGGTCCTCTCACACTGGGTCTCCTATGCCATTTTACTTCTACACTCAATAAGTTCCATGCCATGACACTTATGCGCCTATTAGTGACATGTCATGGCCCTCTTGCATCATGGTCTTGTGTCATGCCAGTACTTACATCAAATGGACAATGATATTTTTGTACCACACGCCAAAAATGAAATAATACTTAATCAAAATTTAGGGGCCAACATCACCCCACACTATGCTCTTAGTTTGTCCTAGACTAAGTTGCACTATCATCTTCCAAAAATTTAGGCATTGTTTGTTCAATTTATTTTTATAGATTATCCCAATGGGACAATGCTTTGAGGACCTACACAGTTATTCCCTAAATTTTTTGTTTTGATTTATTCATCTCCTTGGGTTGTGTTGGAGTCTCAATCTTCTTCACCTATTCATCTAGAGCTACGTTAGCATCCTTCTAAACATTTTTCAATAGAAAGGCCTCCTTATCAACCTATCCTCAAAGTGTGGCAAAGCTCACATTTATTTGTTTATGATGGTTATTAATGGATTCCTCCATTGTTTCAATGTCCTTGAATGCCTTCACATGCTCAATGTGGTATTTTATTAACATGTTAGCATTAGTTGCTTGTTGCCTCCTTATTTCTTTAGCTTGGAGCGGATCCTCCAAGACTTTATTTGGCCATGTAAGTCATGAAAAAATGTTGTTCAAAATAGGGATAACTTCCCCAACTCTTTCTAGGGCATGCTTAAAAATATTAACCACCATGGTGAACTATTTAATTATTTCTCTCCCCTTATCTCTTGGTGTGAGGCACTCCTTGTGTTTCTTGAGAAAAAGTTCCACCAGGGTCTCTAATTTCCCGATGGCATCCCCGTCCATTGGTACGTCATCTTCAAGTGCCGATTATTCATTTCAAATTATTTTTCAAAGGTTTAAAACTCTTACTTTAGCCTCAGTATCCTCTTAGATTTGGTTTTTTAAGGAGGCCACTTCCTCGGTGAGCACTTGCTTCTCTGCAATTGCTTTATTGTACATATCAACTACTCTGGCATGTTTTCTTTCCACCTTACACACATCAAAATTTGACAAAATATTCTAGCATGTTCCATGCTGAGTTTCAAAAATGAGACACTTATCATTATTGGAGTGAGCCTCTATGGATCAATGTTCATGAGGTCTAGTAGTCCTGAAGCATCTATGCCAGAGAAAATACAATCTAAAGGAATAGCAAACTAGGGCTCCTCACTGTATATCTCAAAAAGGATAGACACCTACTTCCTTATTTTTGGAGTCACATCCTTGAGGTGGAAGTGTGACCAAAGATAGAGGTCCTTGTCCTTTATATTGAATTGGTAACATTTGCATGTAGTGGATAGCTCTCTTTATTCCTGTTCTTATTTAACTGGCCCCTTCCCCCTTTCTGGGTCTCATGCAAGCTCACCCTCTTGATGGCTTCTTATGGCCATCTCACTAGTTCCTACTCTAAAATCAATTTCAGGATCATTAGATAGAGCCTTCTGTACCAGGGATGGATTCTTTTCAAAGTCTAATCTCGAACTATGGATTTGTACTTGAGGGGTCTCTTATTGGGGTGCTCATCTTGGAGGCTATTGTGAGGTTGAACCTATGGTAGTCCTTAGAGATGGTGGATGTGAAGGTGGTTATGGAGGTGGAGAAGGAGCTAGAATTGGCTGAGGAGATGAAGGGTTCGGTGTAGCTGAGTGGGAAGGAGTGGAATGAGTAGGGGAAGGTGAGGCAGGAGGTGATGAAGTGTGAAGAGGAGATGGAGATGAATGAGATGGTGAAGGTGAAGCATGAGGTGATAGATGTGGCATAGAAGAGAGATAATAAGTGGGTCTGAAGGGCTACACCTCCATCATCCTTTGTCATTTTTTTTGGGCTTGATACCCACTAGAACTGGTACTTAGCTCTGACTACTTCCTTCATGGTTGTGGTGTTTGGGGGAGCCTCTCCTTGGGGTCTCTATCTTAAGGGTAATGATGGGGGTGTAACATATAGAATTTTTTATGATCCTACTCCTCGATCAAGATATCCTTAACCTTTATGTTGATTAAGTCATTTTTTAACTCTCTACATAGGCCTTTGAATAGTTTATGGACCTACTCCCTGATCAAGATATCCTTAACCTTGATGTCGATTAATTTAGTTTCTGAACTCTCTACATAGGCCTTTTTATCTAGATATACATACATTTTTTAGAGGGTGTAGTGCACCATGTTGATCTGATATAGCTATAAAATTATTGGCTATGCATCATAAATATGGTTGATAAAATTAATGAAGTATCACATAAAGAAGGCATACGATAGTTTTAGCCATGTTGAAAGCTCTTTCGAAGGATTCATGTGAATGCATGCCAAGGAATAATGTTGATTTAACAAAAAATTTACTTAGTCTGTAGCCAAGGGGGCAAATCCTTTAGGATGTGCAATTCATTTCCAAAAATTTCCTTCATCCCATTGAACTAGTACCTCATCTTCATCTTGTATGATGGGGTATTATGATGGGGACAAGTGAAGACTTTGAAGTGCTTGATGTAAGACCTATGAATGGGAGGTTACACCCATTTCAATGAACCTAAGTTGTAATCAGGCACCCTGATTTCATCAAAGACTAGCAGTAAGAGGATTGCACCACAAGGAAATCTATACTTGGGTGTTTAATGAGCCTTCTCTACATCCTCAATTATTTTTAGATAAAGTATAATGCCCAGTTATACTTTAATCCCTGAGAGACTTCATGGGCAATGTATAGGTGGGCCATGTCCACCTCCTTCCATCAGTCGGTCCCTCTGACCTTGGTGGAGATTATCCACACTATGACTCTGAGGGTGGAATCCTATAAGTTCTTGATATGCATTACATGCCCTTGCTTCTGGTATATTAGCATCATGGAAATTTATTGAATCTCTTTCGTATCTTCTAAGTCATCCAACACATTCACCCCTGAACAATGTAGTCTTGTGACTTTGTTAATCCTTTCTAGGATGATTTTCATGTTGCACCCCATGAAGTGGATGTAGTCCTCATAGATGCATGACATGAACTAAACCGCCTCAGTAGGCTTGCCAAAGTTAGGCAGCTCAAAAAGTTGGAAGAGTTCTGCCTTGTCCAACTAGTTCTTAATAGACAAGTTATAGACCACTTGATTTCTTGTGTTAGTGGTATAGACTTAGTAGTCATTCTGTAGCTCTACCTCATTCCCTATCTGACAATGATTATAATATAAAATTATGGAAGTTGACACCTTAGAGACCCAGTTATCCACGTGTAAGACCGACTTTGTGTATTGCATCTCTTTTATTAGTAAAAATAGAGGGGTAGATACTGGGGTAATCTATGCTAATGAGGTTTGTGCATGTTTCCCTTTATTCACCATCTTTTCCCCTTCTAATGTGTGTTCTCTCACCTCTCCTTCCATTCATTTTTCTTTTTCTATTCTCTGTTGATTCTCCAAATCGTCTTCCCTAATAGGGAACCAATCTCCTCCACTCGCCTCTTCCTCCTCTAGTATGGTTGGAAGCTTCTTGAGTCTTTTGGCCTTTTTCTTTGACCACATTACCCTTCATGACACTCAAAGGTTAATCCATGGTCATCCCATATTTTTGAATGAATACATGGTGGCAGATCAATTTACTTTGGCTCTCAAGCTTCATGCTTCTACAATGACGGACCTGCAACCTACAAATTCAAGGATTTCCACTCCCATACACTAATCCAGACTTAGAAACCTTTCTTCTCTCCTAGGAAACAACCTTTGTGACTTCACCAACTTTGTAAACACTCTAATCTACTCAATATTGAAGGAATTAAATTATGCCATGGTTGTTGGTTCATTGGTTCATCACTTATTCTTTGCACTAACACTTCGAGGATTTATGCAAGGTAAAGTGTAAAATGACTTTAGCACTCTTATTTATAAGCGAGGAGTTTACCTTCATTAATTCCTTCCCTCTCCCCATCACTTCTAATCATTAATGTAAATCTTTTAATGACCTTTGTACTTCTAATCTTGTATTAAGAATTTAATGCCTTAAGATTTTTATCCCACCATTCTATTCATATGCTTCTCACCATAACTAGCCTTGTCACATTAATGGTCCATCCCTTCTCACACCTTTCTTGGAAGTGGATGATAATTTTGTCCCACCTTTCTAGTGTAGTGGAAGACAACTATTACTCAAATCGTAAGAACCTTTCAAAGTGATTTTGAAGTGCATTTAATGACTCACGTGCCTTTAATCACTTACGTGCCATAGATGATTCTTGCACCTTTTTTACTTGCACATCCACATGTCTTACGTGCCCAATTTTAACTTTGAACTTATGATTGTCACATGCATGATGCCTTACCCCACACTAAAATGGGTATGTGGTCCTCCATGAAAACACACTAAGTACAAAAACTCAAAATTACATTAAAGAAGAGACACATGCCTTAAGGCTAGTGATTTTTACTGAAAGTAGTAAATCCTATCCTAATGGCATTAAGCCTTATTGATTATAAAAGTTTAGTTAAACTGAATCATAATACAACCAAAGCCAATTACCATTATAGTGTCCTGGGAGAAAGAGACCATCCATTCATTTTAATAGACAAGCTCCAATAGGTAAAATGTTATGTACTATGAACGGTCCATATCAATGGATGTGGAGTCTCCCAAGGTGGAACACAAACTTGGAGTCATATAACAGAACTTTCATGCCTAGAGAAAAGACTTTAATCTTTAGATGGTGCGCATTCCATGCTTTCTATTTGTGTTTCTCAACATCATAACTCCAATGGGTGAGAAATCAAGTCTCATCTAGTTTCATCAAGTCATCTAGCTGAGCTTTCAAAGAGGCCTCATCATCTAGTTTTCCCATACATGTGATACAAAAAGATGGGACCAAAAACTCTATTGTCATAACCATGTCCTTTCCATACACTAGGTTGAATGGTGTACTTTTATTGAGATGCTTATATATATAGTTTGGTAGGCCCAAAGTACTTCAAATACTCTATCATCCTAGTCAATATGGCCAACATTGCATATTTTTGTAAAAGTGGTACCCATAATCTTATTGAAAGATTGAGTAGTTTTGTTGGCCTATGGGTGGTATGGTGTCATCTCGTGGTGTGAAATCTGAACTTGGCCAACAAGATGCATATTATCTCATTTAAAAAGTGGATTCTTTGATCACTGGTGAAGCTTAGGGGACATATGAATTATGTTATAATGTTCTCCCAGATGAAACATGTGGTAGTTGTTGTAGTATAGTCTTTTGTTGGTGTTGCTTCAGCTTAATGCATGAGGTAGTTGATTTGTGTAATGATGTACCCAAAGCCCTTTCATCATCCTAATGGAGCAATAGGCCCCATAAAATCAATAGGCCACTTTTCAAACAGTTCTTGAGAATGAATAGGTTGCAATGGCATATCATCTTTCAAGTTAGGTCTTCCTACATGCTAGCAAACATCACATTGTCTAAAATACACCTTTGCATCTTTAAATAAAGTTGTCCACTAGAGTCCAAAGAGTAGCACCTTGCATGCAGTAGCTTCTCCAACATAGTGTCCTCTAGAAATACCTTCGTGGACTTATTGTAACACCTCAGGGTGTTCATGTTGCATTACAAAGTGGTGAAGCACCTCGTCATGATCTATTTTATAAAGATCTCTTACTATGAGTTGATAAATTGTGGTGTAAACTACAAGTTGATTTTTCTACTGTGGAGTGAGGGAGTCAAGCATGTAGCCAGTGTTGAGAAATGCTACAATATCCTCTAGTTCTTCAAGTAAAAAGAGTTGTATGTCAAGAAGATCATCTTCTATGGCATGTAGAGGTTCTTCATTTTTAATGCAGGATAAATGATCAAGGCCATAATTGGTCTTCCCAGGATTTACTACTATGAAAAACTAAATTTCTTGGAACAAGACAATCCAGCGGAAAATTCTCCCTTGTAGTATTAATTTGTTGATAAGATATTTCAAGGCCTCATGATCTATATAGAATGTAAATAGACTGTCCAAAAGATACTATCTAAACTTTTGCAGAGCATAAACCATAGACAAGGCTTTGTGCTCCATGGTGGTATAATTCCTTTCAGCTAGTGTCATCTTCCTACAGGCAAAGTAAATTAGGTGATCTAAGTGTCCTTCACTTGGTTGTGCAATTATCACACTGACTGCCATGCCAAATGCATCAACATGGACATGGAAAGGCTTTGTCTAATCAGGGAATTGAAGGATAAGAGTTTTAACCAAATTTTATTTTTAATTGTTTTAAAATCTAATTTGCAATAGTTAGTCCATATAAACTATTCATTGTGCTTAAAAAGTTATTCTAGGGGTACAACAATCTTGGTATATCCTTAGATGAACTTTCTATAATAGCCTGTATGTCCCAGGAAGGCACGCAACTCACACTAAATCTTAGGCACTGGTAGTCTTAGAATCATAGAGACCTTGGTTGGGTCCACCAAGAGTCCTTTCTTACAAGTGATATGCCCAAGAAGTACACCAAAAGGTATTGCAAACAAACACTTCTTCAAATTTAAGGAAATTTACAACACTCGACAGTGTTCAAGCATGAGTCTTAGATTAGCACAATGGTCCTTAACCAACCCATATACCATCCAATCATCCAAGTAAACTTGGAGGAATTTGTGAATGAAATATTTAAAATCTTTGATTGTTATTCATGAAAACACTATCGAGGCAATTTTCAACCCAAAAGGCATGATGGTATAGGAAAAATATCCCCATTCAGTAGCAAAAGTCATCTTGGATTGGTTTTCCTCAGCTATCTGGACTTGGTGGTACCCCAAGAACCCATCCATAAAAGAGTATACTTCCTAACCATTAACACCTTTTAGGATCTCCTCTATGAAAGGGATTGGAAAGGGATCAGTGACATAGGACACATTGAGCACTATGTAGTCCACATAGATACATATATGTCCATTCTTTTTTATATTGATTACCATAGGGCTGACCTAATCAAATTCAACTATAGGAGTGATTACTTTAGTGTGGAACATATTGTTAATCTCTTCTTTCACTCATGCTCAAATATTGGGGTTCATCCTATATGGTCATTTCTTCATGGGGCGAGTGTCATCCATTAGCTTTATTTGCATCTTTCCTAGAGAAGGGTGGAATCCTTTCTTGTTTCTATAATTATTCAAAAACACATCTTGATATTCTTTCAACAACTCAAAAATCTTTTATATTTTTATATCAGTCCAATAATTTCCAATTGTAGCCATCTTTGGCTCTTATTCTATGCCAATGTTGCATTGCACAATTTGAATAGGTCCTTGATAGGGGTTATCTATTTGGAGACTTGTATCCTAAATAGTTCATGTAGTAATGCTTGTAAGGACATTTAAATGGTTAGTCAAGGGGTCAAGTGAAGAAGATCCTTCACCTTCATCTACCTAGAAGATGAGTTTTTGCTTTCCCAAGTGGATCTTTTCACGACGTTCTTCATTAGGAACTGGAGAAGATGCATTAACTAGAGGTGTTGGAGGCTCATCAAACAAGTGTAATGGTTCCTCAAGTTCTTGTTGGATGTTCCATATCCAATCTTTTAGGGGACTTGGGTCCCCAAGGACTACTTCTTGCATGGCCTGAAGAGTGAGGTGTAAGTCCATCCTTGGCGAATAATAGGATATCGCCGATTGCATGTTTTCCTTTAGTATCTAAAAAAACCTTATACCCATGTGCCTCTCTTCATGAATGTACCAAGCCCATGCCCAAGTGCATAAATTCCCATAAAATGCATGCACCCATAGCTATTCTAGTAAGGATGTTTATTCAACACACCATATGCTCTCACAAGCCTCAATGTGTGGTTCAAGTACTTGCACGCCACTATAACTAAGTGTGCCTTTGATCTTATTGTTATGGTGAAATATATGGTGTAGATCAGCTCACACTTGATCCTAGTACAAGAGGTGCTCTTTATGAGTATGCTAACCATCTGGTGGTGGTGCCATAAAAAATGTGATCTAATGACCTCATCTGGTCATTCTCGGTATCTTATAATTATTTGAGATGTTGAACAAAGTCACATACCTCCATTTGTCCTTGGAACCGTGGGGCTTCAACAAGTCTTTCCATTGGTGATCCTAGTATTAGTCCTCTCATTACTAAACCTATTAGGCGAACAAACTTCTGACATTTATGGAGTTGGCACGGAAGGTTCTCTTAGTTGTTGATGGTGCTATATAGTCTCCTAGTGAGATCATAATCTCCATGGGCCCAGTAATTATATGCATTATTTTTAGTATCATAAATAGACTAGTTATCCATCCACCAAAGGATACCATCTAGAGTTGGATCATGTTGTTCATCATTTTGAGTAGTAACATTATACAAGTGGTTGATGTCTTCATCTGCATTGATAGGCTTGATAGAAGGAGGTCCTTATGTTTGGTCTAAAAGTATTACTATGTGTTGATCGGTATTCTCAAAACTAATGTATTGGTTTTTAAAGCTCAAGTCTACATGGTTCTCAAAGCACCAAGGTATTTCCAGTAGGGTTGGGTAATTGTCAGATTTAGCCAATTCCAAAACCTTAAAATCTACTTTGAATGACACTCCAAGTATATCGATCATGGCATTCTTGAGGACTCCAATCGGGTAAGCACAAGTCTTGTTAGCCATGAATAGAACATGAGGTGATGGTTTTAGCATTGGACTAGACATTTTGTGCCAAGAATATTTAGTGAGAACATTAACTTCTACACAAGTATCAACTAGAATATCCTAGATTACCCATCTATTGCTGGAAACATTAACCAATATCTCTCCATCTTTCAGAGGAGTGGAAGAACTAGGAGTTTCCTGATGTCATGCATGATTTAAAGAGTGGACTTCATTTTGTTGACTAAGGTGAGGGTGGAATTTGTTTGCTAAGTGAGCTTGACTTTTAATCCAAGTGTTGAGCTAGGGAAAAATGTCCTCATCCAACATACGCTTGCACAATTCCTAGAAATTGTCCTACACCATTGGTTGTGGGTCAGCTTCTCTTTGCACTAAAATGTGTTGTGTCACATCCTTGTCTTTAAGGTTTTAAATCTCACCTTGGATCTCTAATACAAGTACCATTGTATCTTGAAGGACATCCTTTTGCTACTAAGCATCAGGGTACTTCCTAGCCCATGGTTCTTCTTGATGTACCTTCTCTATTAGGTTGGCTGTGGATTGAATATGTCCCCCACTATAGTGGTGATATTTACTTGCTGCACTATTGGTATGGTTGGGTGTGCATGCCATTGTGGTTTGTCTATTCGAATCATACCAGCACCCTTTTCATTATGCTCCTTAGTGATGGTTGCATTTAGATCAAGAGACTCTCCTAGCCAGTGATCCTTTTTATAGAATGTGCATGTTGGGTATTCTGGGCAATCCTATTGATAATGGTCTAGTACCATTTGATAGGACCTAAGTTCCCCAAAGCTCTGACACAACTTGTCAGAATTAAGAGCACACATGATTACCATTATATAATCAACTTAAGATTGTGGAAATAACCAGAAGAACAAATAATTATCAATGAGAAAACACACAGAATATGAGAGGCAACACACAATTGTATTCAACTCATTACAAAGGAAATTACAATAAAGAGATCACACTCTTCTTCCACCTCTATGAGGCTTCCTCCTCAAGGGCTCCAAGTAATCTTCCCACTTGAGTAATCTTATCTCATAGGTCACAACACACAGCTAACACAAGCTGTTGTTCACCTCATTGTACACCTGTACAATCGAGTACGAACCGGTACTCCAAGTAGATCTCACCATGATCCTGCTCCTGATGTATTGCTATCACCTTGATCTTGCTCCCCCACCGATCTTGTTCTAACCCTTGCATACACACATCCCTGTAGACCAACCTGATCTTACTTATCACATGTAGATCTCCACCATGATCCTGCAACACCCTGCATATCAAACCTGATCTTACATACATGGGGAATCCTACTTGATTCCACCATGGGAAGAACTCTCCAAGCTCCACACTTGGGTTCTACAAGTTCTACACTTAACAATACAGCCCATGAGTCTATTATATAGATCTCATGCATACAATAATTAGACAAGCGGCTCAAAGACTCGAACTGGTCTTTATCATGCAAACTCCACATTCACTTAACTGATTGTTCGTCAACAACAGTTCTGACTGCCACAGGCAACTGATGTCGATCCCTGCCTTCCTGGAGGTGACTGACGCTGGCCGATCTCTTGCCGATGCCAGTTTCCCTTGCACTGTCCCCTAACCAACGTCGGTTTTGGCCTTCCGACGTTGGCAACTGTCAAGCTCTAAAAACCTCCCTGTTTGCCTTAGGTGAAGCTTTTAGCTCCATGCCCTAACAACATACATATTTATGGAAATAATCTATATATTGGTATCATTGTTATACATAGTTTAAGCATGGGACATATCTAAGGTGAATATACTATGAAATGTGTGCCTAATATTATAAAATCAAATCAGTTTCAAATTTTAAACACTTTCAGGGATTGTCAACACCCATCATGTTGGAATTTTACGGACCTATATTGACCCAATCTAATATAGTAGTTGGTTCAATTTTTGGTATGATTAAGGTGATTAAATCACTCAATATTTCCAAGTTTATAGGTTAGACTTGATTGAATCATCTAGCCTCACTAGTTTTATAGTGTGATTTGACCTTGCTTAATTACACTCACTAGGTTATAAGTATGATTGAGTTGCATGGTTGAGCTAATCTCAACTGTTGGGTGGAAACACATCTTTTATCTAAGGTTGGGGGATGTGCCTTCCAATATCTCTATCTATCTCTTTAGATATATGTATTTTCTAGATTTATATTTGTCCTAATCTCAATTTTAGTGATTCATAATGATATATCTTTCAAATAAAATTGTCAAAAGGTAAGACAATTGCATCAATACACACATGTACTCTTGAACCCTGCTCTCTTTCAATTTTGATCATTTCAATACTTTCAATTTCAGATTATATGAAGTAATTATATATATTAACATGCTCTTGGTTGTAGGTTAGTCACCAACAAAGCACTAAAGTTAGACTTAAAGTAAAGATAAGGTGTGTTATACACACCTAGGTACACATTTATTCTCCTTTAAACAAATAATTTCATTTCTATATTAAAGGGGTGAAAATGTAGACACTATTTTTGAATTTTATAGCACCTCAATCTTCTATAATTGGAAAATACATATCATAGATGTACCTTCAACTTCTAGACCTTACCCACTACCAAAAGGCTTGTATTCATTATCTCTTTGTGCCTCACTACTTATCTCTTAGTCTGACCAATGTTATTCTGATGACTCAAGCCTTCTATCATTCCTAGAATTTAATTTAGCAAGTTCTAGACCTGCACCTATTTTTTAACTACCTAAACACTTGCATCTTAGTCAAATGCTTGCATCGATGTAATTATCCTACCATAATGGAAGTGTATAGTACCCTAAAGTCATCTAGTTTGTAAATGAAACATATTCCTATGGTTGATATAAGTGCTTTAATATGAGATATTCTCCAAGGGATTCGTATAAATATAGGATTAAACCTCATTCATTCATCACCTAAAAACTTCTTATCTACTCACAAGGTAACCTACCAAAAACACTCTATCAAGCACCCAAGTGAACAAATCTTATCTATTTTCTCTTATTTATATATCACTCATAGAGAAGACACACATATAGGTCTTAAGTACTGAAGGAGTATCCCAAAAGATATATTTTCTAAGTTACAAGCTATGTCACTATTGTGCTTGTTTATCATAAATTTCATGAATCTAACACATAAGGGATAAATACATAAGTCTGAGTCCTTATTTAGAGTATTGGATATGTACTCATTGATCGAGGGGTGTTTGGGGAAAATCGACACCATGTGTCTACTAACTCATTTTTCCCATAACTAATATGAATATGAAAAATTAGGGTTTTATCATTTGACAAGAAGTGATAATACATGACCCAGATTTGAATGTACCAGAGTGAAGGTGACACAAAAAACTAGAATTATACAGGTAGTCACATCTAGTTTTTGTAGGTATTTTGTACTAGATACCTACATCCATGTCAGATAGTGGCATCAACATAACCATATCAGGTCAACACAAGTGTTCACAACTATAGAGGTATAATTTATAGAATCATATGATTATTATATAATCCATATCTAGTACACTTTATACCTATTCTAGATCCATATTTGTATTACCATGAAAACTAGATAAGTATATTATTTTTATTGTTATTATAATATTTAACATACCTATACTTTCTATCTTTATCATCTTAACATATTAAATTTAGTATATGTTCTATCTGAGTTTTAAAAATAATTTGCCTACTTTATAGATAGTTTACAATTCTTGTGCCCTAGGCTATCTCTTCCCCCTTTAACCCTAGATTCCCTAATCTAGATTTTAGGGTTAAATATCATCTTAGTCTTTAGGACATTTAAAATGGATAAAAAAGAACATCTTCCTCCTCCTAACCCTAAGGAGGGTGATATCTAATTTACCTCTAACCAAGTCCATGTTATTAATACTCCAAGGGGTAAGGTATCCCATCTTATGATACCAAATGAAGCTAACCAACATATCATTTCTCAATCCCCTCAATCTCTCACATGTACTCTAGATAGTGTGTGTATGCATATTCAATCTAAAGTACCTAGGGTTTGCATTTGTGAATCCCTCAATGATAAAATCATCATTATGAACAAGTTAATAAAAAAATTTCAAGAGAAAAATAAATATTTAAATTTAAATATCACTTCTTTGGAAAACTAGGTCACATATGCAAATAATTTATAATGTGTTAGTGTTAATCATGCATTTTTATCTTCATCTAGCAATTTTATGCCTAACTATTGAGTTGTGGAGCTAAAAACTTCTAACACAACAACCGACATTAGTCAGAACCAACCGACATCGGTTAGGGGTTGACTGACATCGATCATCATTGGTCAGAACCGACCGGCATTGGTTAGGGGTCAGCCAGCATCGGTCATCTTCAGACCGACACTAACTTCTGTGCATTTCCAGGCATTTCCAAAATTGCTATTTTTAGGAGAATAGTTAGTTTGCATGTAAAGACTAAAATTAGTCTTGAGTCTATTTTTAAATTTATTGTTTGCTTTCAATTCTATTTAAGAGACCCATGGGGAAGTATTGTAATTAGAAGGGGGAACAATTCAGTAATTGAGTTGGTTGTAATTAATTGAGAGAGAGAGAGAGAACTCTTGAGGGAGAATTACTATACATCTGAGAGGTGTGAAGAGAGAGAGATTTCTTCATTGTATTTCCTTTTAGAAGAGTTTAATACAAATTTGTTGTTTCTCATATCTCCTATTATTTGTTGTTTTTAATTTTTAGTTACTTATTACTTTTGGTTTCAATTCCGTGTTTAGTTGCTTATACAAAAGTAATCAATTGTACTCTAATATCCTAACAACTAGTATCAGAGCTCCAAACACTAACAAGTGGTATCAGAGCGTGTTAGTGTTTGTTGATTATAGAATTCACTCACAGGGGTTTCTAATTGAGTGGGAGTAAAGCAATGGCAGAAGAAAGTAAACTAAGAATGGAGAAATTCAATGGCAAGAATTATCAATTATGGAGGATGCAGATTGAAGATTATTTGTATCAAAAAGATCTATATTTACCATTGGGTGGGGTTTCAAAGAAGCCCATAGATATGGAAGATGAAGAATGTAATGTTCTTGATAGAAAGGCTCTTGGATCTATAAGGTTGAACCTGGCAGCTTTTGTGTTTTCCAACTTATCACAGGCAAAGACAACGGTAGAGTTAATGGATACTTTGGCAAATTTATATGAAAAACCCTCAGCTTCGAATAAGGTATATCTTATGAAGCAATTATTTAATTTACAAATGCAGGAAGGTGGATCTCTATCTAGTCATTTTAATGATTTCTATACAATAGTAAATCAGTTAAATTCAGTCAAAATAGTTTTTGATGATGAAATTAAGGCTCTCTTAATCTTATGCTCTTTACTTGAAAGTTGACATAGTTTGGTAATGGCAGTTAGTAATACTACATCTGCTTCAAATATCTTGAAAGTTGATGATGTTTTTAGTGTAATCTTGAATGAATAAATTTGCAAGAAAAGCATAGGGGAAACATCAGGTAATGCTTTAAGTGTTGAAAGCAGGGGAAGGCAAAGAGAGAAGGGCAAGCAAGGGAAATCAAGGTCAAAGATGGGAAGTAGATCCAAATCTAGAAATGGAAGAATAACCTGCTGAAATTGTGGAAAGAAAGGGCATGCAAAGAAAGATTGTTGGTTGAAGGATAACAAAGAAAATTAGCATGAAGGTAATAAAAAAGCAAAAGTTGTAGGTATTGTTACATAGGATGCTCTTACATTTTCTTTAGATAATAAAGTAGAATCATGGGTTTTAGATTCTGGTGTCTCTTTCCATGCAACCCCAAATAGAGAATTTTTCAATGATTATGTCCATGGAGATTTTGGAAAAGTTTATTTAGGGGATGATGAGCCTTGTAAAATTGTTGGCAAAGGAAAAGTGTAGCTGAAATTGCAGAATGGCAACACATGGGTGTTGAAAGATGTCATGCATGTACCCATCTTGAAGAGGAATCTAATTTCTGTAGGAAAGTTGGGTGATGAGAGTTACACAGTAACTCTCATAGCTGAATCTTGGAAAGTTTCCAAGGGTTCACTTGTATTAGCAAAAGGTAAGAGAGTAGGTACACTTTATTTATCTACTTGTATTACTGATTATTCTCCTTTTATTTTATCTACTTCAGATGTAGATGCAAAGTTGTGGCACTATAGGCTTGGTCACATGAGTGAGAAGGGAATGAATGTTCTTAAGTCAAAAGGTAAGCTTTCAGATTTGAAAAGCATAGATCTAGATTTCTATGAGCATTGTTTTTTTGGAAAATAGAAGAAAGTGAGGTTTCTCAAAACTGGGTCAACAAAGAAGAAGCACAAGTTGGAGCTTGTTCACACAGACGTGTGGGGACCAGCTCAAGTAGCTTCTATTAGGGGATCATAGTATTATGTTTTTTTATTGATGATGCTACAAGAAAGGTATGGGTTTATTGCATAAAGAGGAAATTTGATGTTTTTGACACATTTAAGAAATAGAAAGCTTTGGTTGAGAATGAAACAAGTTTGAGATTGAAGTGCCTTAGATCTGACAATGGTGGTGAGTACTGCAACAATAAATTCAATAGTTACTATTCTATGAGTGGAATACGTAGGGAAAGGATGGTTACAAGGACACCTCAGCAAAATGGAGTTGCTGAAAGGATGAATAGAACAATAATGGAGCGTGCATAGAGTATGAGGTTGCATGTTAGTTTGCCCTTACAGTTTTGGGCAGAAGCTGTAGATACTGCAGTTTACTTGATTAACAGAGGACCTTCTACTACACTGGATGATGGAATTCTAGAAGAGGCTTGGATAGGTAAAAATGTAGATCTTTCATTTCTTAGAGTTTTTGGTTCTAAAGCTTTTGTGCACATTAATAAAGAAAATAGAAAGAAGCTGGATGGTAAATCTATGCGGTGCACTTTCATTGGTTATGGTTTTGTAGATTTTGGATTCTCATTGTGGAATTTAGAAACTAACAAAATTATTAGAAGCTGTAATGTAGTTTTTAATGAGAAAGTGATGTATAGTGATCAGCTCAAGAGGCTGAATAATTTTGAGTAGGGAAATCTTGATTTGGAAGAGGTTATGATCCAAAATGAGTGCACGGGTAAAAATCATCACTCACAGAAAAACACAACTACCGACATCGATCAAGTGGAAATCAACATCGATCAGGTAGAAACTAACATCGGTCAGGTGGAAACTAATGTTAGTCAGGTGGAAATTGATGTCAGTCAGGTGGAATCAACATCGGTCAAGTGTAGACCAACATTGATCAGAGATGACCGGGATCAGTCACTGTCAGAAGAAAATTTGGGCAGATAGCAAGCTATAAATGAGTCTCAAATGCCCATAAGGAGGTCTAAAAGGGTAATTAAACCTCCAATTCATTATTCCCCTTCTTTATACTACTTGTTGCTCATTGATGGTGGAGAACCAGAAAGTTTTGATGAGGTAATGCAGGTAGAATCTAGGAAATAGTGGGAGCATGGCATGAATGAGGAAAGTGATTCCTTGGAAGAGAACTATACGTGGGATTTGGTTAAGTTGCCAACCAAAAAGAAATCACTAAAAAACAAATGGGTATACAGGTTAAAGGAAGGAGAGAATGGACAAATGAGACATAAGGCTAGGTTGGTAGTAAAGGGATTTGCACAGAAGCCAGGTATTGATTTTGGTGAAATTTTTTCTCCTGTAGTAAAGATGACTTCTATTTAGACTGTATTGTCTTTAGTTGCTATTGAGGATTTGCATCTTGAGCAGCTTGATGTTAAGACAACATTTCTTCATGGATATTTGGATGAAGAGATATATATGGATCATTCAAAAGGTTTTGAGGTCAAAGGTAAGGAGAAACTTGTGTGCAAGTTGAAGAAAAGCTTATATGGTCTTAAGCAAGCTCCAAGACAATGGTATTTGAGGTTTGACAGGTTTATGACAGAGCATGGCTTTAGTAAATGTCAATCTAACCATTGTGTTTATTTTAACAGATTGGATAATGGTAGTTATATTATCCTATTATTGTATGTAGATGATATGCTTGTTGTAGGTTCACACATGCAGGAAATTACTAAGCTTAAGGTAAAATTAGCTCACACATTTGCCATGAAGGATTTAGGAGCAACAAAGAAAATCCTTGGCATGAGTATTAAGAGAGATAGGAAAAATCATAGTTTGATTTTGTCTCAAGAGGATTATGTGAATAAGGTGTTGGAGAGGTTCAATATGCAGGATGTAAAACCGATAAGCACACCTATGGTTGGACACTTCAATTTGAGCAAAGAATAGTGTCCTAAATCACATGATGAGGTTGAATAGATGAGTAGAGTTCCATATGCTTCAATAGTTGAGAGCTTGATGTATGCAAAGGTATGTACTAGACCTGATATTGCCCAAGTAGTGGGAGTTGTCAGCAAGTTTATGGCCAATCCAGGAAAGGAACACTAGAAAGTAGTTCAGTGGATTCTCAGATATCTGAGAGGGACCAACAGTAGGCATTTATGCTATGGAGGGTCAAACACTTCTCTACATGGGTATGTAGATTCAGATATGGCAGGTGACTTGGATGGTAGGAGAAGCACCATAGGATATGTGTTCACTATTGGTGGAACGACAATTAGCTATATTTCAAAGTTGTAAAAGGTTGGTGCCTTGTCTACTACAAAAGCAGAATACATTGCAGTCATAGAGGCTAGCAAGGAAATGATTTAGATGACTCAATTCATGGAAGAGTTGGGAAAGGAGAAAGAGAGTTGTAGATTATACAGTGATAGTCAAAGTGAAATTCATTTGGCAAAGAATTCAACCTTTCATTAAAGAACCAAACATATACATCTTAGGTACCACTTCATTAGACAGGTATTGGAGGATGGACAGTTGAAGCTAGAAAAGATTCATATGGATAAGAACCCTGCTAATATGTTAACAAAGTTGGTAACAAAGGAGAAGTTGAATCTTAATTCAACTTTTGTTGGTCTTCAATATTGAATTTGAAGAGGGAGAAACAAGCCAGGAGATGTTTAGAGGATGTTGTTGTATAGGTACAGGTGTAACTATTTATCTCTAAGTGGGAGATTGTTGAGTTGTGGAGCTAAAAGCTTCTTACACAGCAACTGACATTGGTCAAAACCAACTGACATCAATTAGGGGTCGACTGACATCGATCATCATCAGTCAAAACTGATTGGCATCGATTAGGGGTCAGCTGACATCGGTCATCTTTAGAATGACACCACCTTTTGTGCATTTCTAGGCATTTCCAAAATTGCTATTTTTAGGAGAATATTTAGTTTGCATGTAAAGACTAAAATTAGTCTTGAGTCTATTTTTCTAATTATTATTTGCTTTCAATTCTATTTAAGAAACCCATGGGGCAGTATTGTAATTGGAAGGGGGAACAATTCAGTAATTGAGTTGGTTGTAATTGATTGAGAGAGAGAGAGAACTCTTGAGGGAGAATTACTGTACATCTGAGAGGTGTGAGGAGAGAGATTTTTTCATTGTATTTCCTTCTAGAAGAGTTTAATACAAATTGGTTGTTTCTCATATCTCCTATTATTTGTTGTTTCTAATTTCTAGTTACTTATTACTTCTGGTTTCAATTTTGTGTTTAGTTGCTTATACAAAAGTAATCAATTATACTCTAAGATCCTGACAACTGGTATCAGAGCTCTAAGAACTAACACTAACAAGACTTCATATTTAAATTAGAAGCTACAATATAATACATATACAAGTGATTCAAAAATTATATAAAAGGTTAATAAGAGTTCATGTGAGATTCTAAGAGAAATTCTTAGAAATAAGTTCATCACATTACCTCCTCTACATCCTCTAAGGAGATGAATATACTATTATGCATATCAAAAAATACATGGGAATTATACATATAGTTATTTAGATTTGAAGAAGAAAATACAAAATATAATTGATAGTGGTGATCCTATTAGTGTAGGATATAATTTTCCATGTATTTACTTATTGTGGATCATTATTTCACGTGGAGTTTGTTATGATCATAATCGGTAGATGTAACTATAACCTTGAGGTTTTAGTGTAATGATTTGTTACATTTGGTATCAAAGATTTTAGTCTAGGTTTAAGTCATGGAGCGGGTGGCTATATTGGCATGGTAGTGTTTGTTTAGGGCTTGTACATTTAGGGGATCCTAGTGTATAGACATAAATCTAGCCCAAAGTCTAGGATTTGGAAGTGTGGTGGGATATTATGATCCTAATGGGAAAATTTCACTAACACCTCAAGGTTTTGGTGTAATAATTTGCTACATTTTGTAATGAAATTACTTAGATGTTCACATGGAATAAGCTAAGATAAGAGATCACACAATAATAATTGATAACATAACATAATACTTGATAATATAGCAGAGCCACTTCAAGGGAACAACCTCCATAATAATGCAATAAGATAAAAATACTTAATATGATGATTAAAGACTAACCACTACCTCTTATATATAGTCTAATTAGCCATGGTTATTCTATAGGTTGACCTAACTAAGAATATATGGAAATGTAACAAGAATATAAAAGAGGTATGTAAGCCACAAACCATCCATACATATCCCTAGACATGCTAATGGTTAAGGGCATAACATGCCCCTCCCCTTCAAAACAATGTTGTCCTCAACATTGGATCAACTTTGGATGTTGTTGCATAAAGGATTCATCCTCCCAGGTGATCTTTACATGGCAGATTCTTCTATTTGATCAAGTACCCCTTAATTACTCTAGAATATAGCTACTTAATTCATATTTGAAGGATCACCTCAAGATCAATAATAACTCTCCCTTCATCATACAATTTTGGTGGCTTAGTTTGAGTATAAAATCTATGTCTAATGACTTAATTTAGGCATGATACATGAAATACTAGATGTATGCGAGTGGATGAAAGAAACTCTAATTTGTAGGCCACACTACCAATTTTTTGTAACATCTGATAAGGTCCATAATACTTAGGGGAGATCTTGTTATCATTTTTCTATTATTTCAAGGACATTTTATTATATGGATGTAATACCCAATTACCAATGTCAAAATGCTTTTCACTCTTTTATTGATTTGCCTGCTGCTTCATATGATTTTGGGCCATGGCTAAATTTTCACGTAAATTTGTAAGGCCCTCTTATTGATGGTAAATATGTTCCTCAACTTCACAAACCTTAGGATGAACCTTTAAGGTTGAAGTGATGGATGGAGGATGGTATCCATACAAGGCCACAAAGAGAAACATTTTGAAATAACTATGAATAGAAGTATTATACCACCATTCAAAAAGTGGTAACCAATGAACCCATTTACCCTGTTTATCAAAAACAAAACATGCAGATTTCCTTCTAGACATTTTTTTACTACCTCAATTTGTCCATTTTATTGAGGATAATAGGATGAGATATGATCCAACTTGGTGCCCAAACATGTAAATAGTTTAGTCCAAAAATTACTAGTGAAAATGGGATCTCTATCAATGACAATGATCTTAGGAGTACCATGTAGTTTATGAACTATATTGAGTAAAGAAAAAGCTACTATACTAGTAATAAATGGCTATGACAAAGAACAAAAATGAGCATACGTACTAAGATGATCCAAAACAACCATGATAAAATTTTAACCATAAGATCTCAGTAACCTTGTAATGAAATTCATAGACACCTCTTCCCAATGTTGGCTAGGGATGGATAAAGTTTTAAAAAGATTTGGGGATTTAATGGTTTCACCTTTATTTTGTTGATATATCATACATTTAGCCACATATTTATGGACATCCCCCTTGAGTCCTTCCCAAAAAAAATCTTGCTTGATTTTATGATTGGTTTTCAAAAATCCTGAATGACCCCCAAGTGGAGTTGCATGAAGTTCTTGAAGGATTTTTTGTTTGAGAAGAGAATTCTTATAGAGGCATAATCTATATTTATACCATAATGCATTACCCTTCCATGTGAATTTTCCAAATCCACCCAAACCTTGCTGAAGATTTTGAATCAAATCATGGGTAACACTATCATTTTCCCTTTCTGATCTTGCTTCCTCTATCCAGTTTACCTACCAAATGGTCATGACACATAACAATGCCTTAACTAAACCATCCCTCTTGGATAATGCATCTACCACCATATTTTCCTTACATTTCTTGTAGACTATTTCAAAATCATAATTTAACATCTTAGTTACCCATTTTTGTTGTTCTTCTAATAATAACTATTATTCCAAAAAATATTTGAGACTATCATGATCAATATTTAATTGAAAGTGATGACTCATAAAATAAGGTCTCCATCATTTGACTACATGTAAAATGGCCATCATTTCCTTCTCATAAATGGGCTTGAGCCAATTTTTACCATTCAGTTGGCAAATTTCAAATTTAAGTGGTTTGCCTTCTTGCATGAGCACATCAGCCATACCATATCTAGATGCATAACATTCAACCATAAAAGTCTTAATAAAATTAGGAGTGGCCAACACTAGAGTGGTGTAAATATCTAGTTTCAATTGTTCAAATGCCTTGGTAGCTATATCAGTCCACTATAAGGAATATTTCCTATAAAAAGAGGTGAGTGGGGCTACAATGCTACCATAATTTTTGACAAACCTATGATAATAACCAGTTAGCCCCATAAATTGAGTGTCTTAGGAATTAGGTATTATACCATTGCTTGGATTTTTTTAGGATCCACTTTCACTCCTTCATGTGAAACCATATGACCCAAATACTCAACCTCATGAGCTCCAAAATTACATTTGGAAGGTTTTTCATATAACTAATGTTGTTCCAAAATTGAGAGTACCTATTTCACATATTGCAAATTATCTTCCCAATTTTTAATGTAAGTAAGGATATCATAAAAAATACCAGAACAAATTTCCTAAAAAATGGCCCAAAAATAGTATTCATCAAACTTTGAAAGGTGGATGGTGCATTTTTAGACCAAAAGGCATAACCATAAACTCATAATGGCCCTCATGAGTTCTAAAATCTGTTTTGGGTATGTCTTCATCATAAATCTAGATTTGATGATATCCAGAATGTAGATATAACTTGGTAAAATAAAGAACACCATTTAATTCATCTATAAAATCATAAATGATATGAATAAAAAACTTATCTTTGATAGTGTACTTGTTGAGCTCTCTATAGTCAGGGAACATCCTCTAAGTGTCATCTTTCTTTCTCACCATGATAACTGGAAAAGAATATTTGCTTTGGTGAATGATTCCTACATCCAACATCTCATGTACCATCTTTTCAATTCCAATTTTATAGGCATCGAGATACCTCTATGGCCTAATTTTTTGTGGTGTACTTCTAGGAATAAGTTCTATGGCATAATCATACATGTAATTGGATGGCAGTCCTTTCAGCATGTCACCAAAAATAATAGAATGGGCATCAATCACTTGGTGTAGATCAAGAAGTGTAGACGGCTAAGTTGGCTGGACTTCAATGGAAAAAAAATGAGCTACAAATACTTTATCACCCTTTCATAGAATCTTGGTAATTTGATGGGAGATAAAAAGATGTGGAGATTTATCCCTTCATCCCCTTAGCTGAAATGTCCTTCCCTCAGAATCAAAGCACATGAATAATTCTTGGAAATTCATCTCAATAGTGCCCAAAGTGGTGAGCCATTGTACTCCTAAAATAATGTTGGATCCATCTATGAGAATAATAAATATAGGAGAATCTAATAAGTAGTCTCCCATGTCCAGCTTAATACTATGACAATTTCTTGAACAAATGATAGTACCACCATCTGCAATCATGACCTAAAATTTTAGAGAAGGATAAATGAAATAGTTCAAATGAGAAACCAACTTATTTTTGATGAAGTTATGTGTACTCATAGAATCAATCAATATAGTGAACTTATATTTCTTAAGGAAACCCACCACCTTAAGAGTTTAGGGAGTACTAATACCTAAAAGGGTATGATAAGAAATAGTAGGTTGAGAGTCTTCAAATTCCTCCTCAGGTCCTTCTGCATCCTCACCAATTACCTCCTTATCATCTTCATACTCATTGACACCTTCAATATAAAACAACTTCTTTTCAGCATAATGATGTCCTTTGATCCATTTATTTTTGTAACTATAACACAAACCTTTAGCTCACTTCTCCTTAATTTGTTGAGGTGTCAATCTAGTGGGTTGAGGAAATAATGGTGCTAAAAAGATACAATCATGACTAGTCATAAAAAATTTCTATTTGACAATCTCATTTTATTCTTCCATGCATTCCCTTGAGATAGATTATGATACAGATGATGGATTAAACATCCAAACCTATAATTGGATGCTATCTTTAAGTCCACCCAAAAAAATATTAGTCAAAGTTTCCTCAATGATGTCTTCCACCCATAAAGATAGATTATGAAATTGATGAATATAATCCTTCATGGTTCTTATTTTATGAAGTTTAGATAAATGGATAAAGTATTTATTATAGACATTATTATGATAATGAGCCAATAAATCATTAGTTAAAACATACCATTTAACAAGAGCACCATTATTTTTCTTTTGAGCACATAACCAATGATACAAAATGATCTTTTTAGGTTCTAGATATAGAGACACCACTATCACCTTCTGAGAACTAGGAGTTTGGTGTAGATAAAATAGATTCTCAATTTGGGTAATCTAAGAGAGAGGATCATTACCATAAAAATTACACATATCCAATTTTGGTAACATCAGTTTTAGACTAGGATTGGAGCTATTAGTGTTGAGAAGAGAGGACCTGAATGATGAAGTAGAGGGTTTTTGGCTATAACTAAGATGAAATGGTATTCAATTGCATAGTGATCTAATGAAATTGAGTGTGCACCCCATTAATCTCTTTGCACATCCTTGAATCATCAATTTTAACTATAAAAAAGTCATCCTAATGCACCAAGCCCTTTATGTTAGCCTAAAGTTGAGAAATCAATGGATCTAAAATTCCAGATTCCATGTTGTCTCTAGAAGGAGTCTTAGGAGTTTCCCCCCTTTTTTTCCTTTAGTAGTATGACCCACCATGTACAAACCCTAGGAGGGTTTTCACCTTGAAAAAAGTGTACCAAGAGATGGTATCTTTATGATCTCCTCACCAAGATGAATCCAATGACTACTTTTGTGAATTAAGGTGTAAAATTTTAGTACCAAAAAAGTGTACCAATAGAATATACTCGATCATCTCATCGAGATGAATCCAATGACTGCAAATGTGCAAAGGGAATTTTTTTTCCACTCTCTCTCTCTCTTTAATATTTTTTCAAAAAAAGCATTTTGAACAATTGCACTGATAGAAAAAATTAATTCTTCCTAGATTACAAGTTATGTTTTTCATTCCTTCTACTCATAGAAGTCACACCTCACTAGATCTAAAAAGAAAATGCCATAGAAAAATTGCCCAAGTCAAAGATATAATACCACTTGTAATGAAATTACTTAGATGTTCACATAGATTAATTATATATCACACAAATTAATCAAAGATAAGAGATCACACAGTAATAATTGATAGTAGAGCAAAATAATGCATAATATAATAGAGCCACTTTGAGGGGACAACCTCCACAATAATGTAATAAGAGCAGAATATTTAATATGATGATCAAAGACTAACTAATACCTACTATATATAATCTACTTATCCATGATTATTCCATAGGCCGACCTAACTAAGAACATAGAGAAATATAACAAGAATATAAGAGGTATGTAAGCCATAAGTTGGCCACACATATCCCTAGACATGCCAAAGGTTAAGGGCATAACAAATTTTTCCTACACTTGTAGAGTTAGGTTTCTTAGGTGTACTTTATCAAATGGAGTTACCATTGATGACCATTATTAGCTAGTGGGAGTTACTCTTTGACCAGTTATTCTAAGTATGAGGAGTTACATACCATTCTTAGGTCCTTGACCACCTTTCATGGATGAGTTACACATTCACTCTCCTATTTGTATATATTAATTTTTTGAGATATTATAATTGAGTGTATTGGATGGATTGATCATAGTTTTTAAATTATTCTCCCTTTTTATTTACCCACAACTATTGTATGGAATTTTTTGACTCTTGCTCAAACTAGGTGCATTTGATTGATCCAACGATCTTGGTGAACACTTTGATATGGTATCAGGCCAATTTGGTATTTGATTGTTTGGTTTGATTATTGCTATTAGTTTTTTTAAATCATGAGATTTCATTGTTTTCAAAAAAAAATTATTATTTTCTCATATCCATTTGTTGGAAATGTTTTTTTATGGAAATTGAAGGATTTAAATATATTAGGTATTTTATTCTTGGCAAGAGAAACATGTTATTGGTTATTCTCCAGATCGATATGTGGTCTCAAAGTGTTTGCCAAATCAGAGAAACCTAATGAGGGATTTATGGTGGAATTTGGACTATGGCATGGGCATCTTATCATTCCAAATCCCTATTTGGAACTTCCTTTCTCCACATTGGCATGGGATATTCAGATAGTAACATAATTTTGGTTCATATATTCCCATCCCTAATTTTTTATTGAAACTAGTTTTTTAGTAAAAGTGCATTTAATATTTTTGTGTAAACATTTAAAATGGCCCATTAATGGCATAAAATGCAATTTTTAGCAAATTTTGATAAGTCATATTTGAGTGTCATGTTTTTCAAAAGTGATTGATTTCTTGTGCTCATTCCATCGGAGCCTTTTTTTTGTAATCACACTAAAATTATAAAGTGCCAAAATTTGGGAGGTTGATAAGAAATATATATATATATATATATATATATATATATATATATATATATATATATATATATATATATATATATATATATATATATAGGGGGGCGGGGGGGGGCGGGGGGGGGTATTATGTGTTTATTTTCATTCTATTTGAGCCTTCTTTTATTTTTTGCAACAAAAAACTTAATTATGAATTATGGATACTAATTTGATAATTCCTCTCATGCCCTCCAACTATTATTAATGGAAATCTAAAATTAAGTATGGATCATATTATAAAATCTCTTTGGGAAGCTACATGTAATGAGAGGTCATGAGCTAGATAATGAGCTCATTAGTTTTAGTCGTTGTAGTTTTGACACCCTACATTATTTATTCACTAACTTTAAGTATTTGAGAATATATTAAAATAATGTTGAATAGATAAGAAGGATGACCAACTGGTTTTTTTAATTTTCTCTAAGCTAGGTCCATATTAATTTGTTTTCATATCTACTTTCCATGATACTAAAAGTGCTGTTGGAACCACATTGAAAATGCCTGTTTTTAATGATTTTGTTGCTGACTTGACTCAGTAACAAGATAAGTTAATTCAATTGAGCACACTAAATTAATTAAAACCATAAGATCTAGTTACTAGGAATGGGAAATAGAAGGCTTCAAACAACAAGGAAATGAAACAAAATAAAAATTATTAAGAGAAGAAGGAACAAAAACCTGCCTCCTCCAAAACAACCACACAAACCTCCTCTTTTGAATCTGAACCTAAGAAAGAGAAGGTTAAATTTACCTATTACAAGAAAAATGGGCATGATGAACACAAGTGTATGAAGAAATAAACTGATCACCTAACTCATATTATAGAAAAGAATAACATAGATGTTATTGAGTCCCTCAAACATAATTCATCAATTCTAGATTTTTCTAAAACAAAGGAAAATGGTAAAAATAAAGTAAGGGCAAGGCTATTATAGTAGTTTTAGATCATACTACATCCTAGGTTATTGACTTAGGTGTTTCACATCACATGGGTTATTCATAGGTTGACTTCACTTCCTTAGAATCACGTACCATGTCTTCTATCACATTAGGTGATGACACTCCAATAATAATTTTAGGAAGAGGGTTTGTTGATGTGAATGGAAGAACATTCACAAAATTTATTATCATTCCCTCACTTCTAACCAATCTCTTATCAGTGTACCAAGTCACTCACAATGGTAAGGGCACGAGATTTGAATTATCTCTAGATTATGTAGTCATTAGAGAGTTTCATAATAAATCTATAGTGGTAGTGGGAAGGGTAGATCACCAAGTTTAGTTATACACCTCACATTTTTCACTTGATGTTTCTCCTACTACATTTTTTACTCACACAAATGGGGTAAACAAACTATGGCATGAATGATTTGGCCACCTTAACTATCAATATTTAGAACAACTTAGTAAACGTGATATGTTCATAGGTTTTCCTCATGTTCATTTCTCTAAGGGTCTTTGTGAGGGTTTCACCCTTGACAAGCATCTTGAAGAGAAATATGACAAATGCAAAACATGGGCGGTTACACAAGCATTGGAGTTAATACACAATGATGTATTTTGGGCATTCCCCAAACCATATTTCTCATGGGATAAGTATGTTCTCACCTTGATTGATGATTTTTTTAGGTATACATGGGTTTACTTCCTTTGAAAAATTTTAAAGTTTTTGACAATTTTAGAGACTTTAAGGCTCTTGTGGAAAAATAATTTGGAAAATTCATCAAGGTTTTATAGATAAATAATGGTGGTATGTCAACAATAGGTTTGTTTATTTTTGCAAATCATAGGGGATTGATTTATAGTGTACAATTCCATACATTCCTTAGCATAATGGTGTTTCAGAAATCAAGAATAGGCCCTTGGAAAATATGGCTAACTACATGATTCACTCTAAATCACTAACACCTTAGTATTAGGATGTGACAATCAACTATCCTTGATACATTAAAAATCAAGTTCCTCATAAAGCCTTAAAAGGAGTGACTCATTTTTAATCTTAGAATAAGTAGAAATAAATGGTTGAGCATTTTAGGGTCTTTTAATCTCTAGCTATAACACACATAGGTAAGAAAAAATGTAAGTCTATGGAACCTAAGATTAAGCCTTGCATATTCATAGGTTAACTAAATGGTGTCAAAGGATATCAACTTCTTCATCTAACCAAGCATGAGATATTCATCAAGAGATTTGTTCACTTTCAAAAGATTCCTTTAGACTCAACACTTGAGACTTATCCCAATTCATTGGAATCACTTGGATTTGATGATAATTATGATGATTTAGATCAGCCTAAGCACATTTTAGAGGTTAAGGACTATTTTTCTAGTTTAGATATAAAGAGTGATGATGGGGATATATCTTCATCCATATATAGCCATGCTTTAAATGATGAAGATTAACTACTTATTCACCTTCTTCTGGTCCTTTTTGGGCTAGGCAAACACTGTAAAGTGTAGGTACATGGGTTGAGGATCCTTCAAATGACAAGAATACATGTTTAGAGTTTTATATTGGGCCACATGATTTATATGCCTCTAATCTATAGAATTTTTAAGAGACATTAGACATTCCTAAGTGGGACACTAATATGCATGAGGAGTTTAGTTCCTTAATTAGGAAAAACACTTAGGATTTGACACACCTTTATAAGGGAAGGAATATAGTTTGATGCAAATGGATATATCAAATTAAGTACGCACCAAATGGGTCAGTTGTGTTGTATCCCAAAAATATCACTCATTTTTGGGACAATATTTGAATTATTTTGGTCCTTAGACCAAAATAATCTTTGCCCTTCTTGAAATTTGTTCTAAGTATTCAAATTTCTCATTTTTCAATCTTCTTAGAAAATCTACGGACTCTACAGGCTTGAATCTACAGACTCTGCAGGCTTGAATCTATAGACTCTGCAGGGTTAAATCTATGAACTCTATAGGAAAAGAGAATCTACATACTCTTCAAGAAAAGAAAATCTATGGACTCTGAAGGTCAAGTTTAATAGACTTCACAGGTTGATTTCTATAGACTCTGCAAGAAAGAAGCAAGCTCTCAACACTTAGGTGATTTCAAAGTTGGTTCAATGACAAGGCTCAACCAAAAGAGTTCATCGGTAAGCTTCTAAGAAAGGATTGAACCACTGAACCTTCAACCATTTTGGTTCAATGGGTTCACAGGTTCAACATCAACAGCCAAGTTCAATGGAGTAATGGCTCAACAGGTTCAAAGGCTTCTACAGGCAGGTTCAATCAAAAGAACAATCTAAGGCTTGAACCATTAAACCATTGAACCACTTTGGTTCAAAGGTTCAATGGGTTCAAGGTTCAACAAGGCTTGTTTCAAAGAATCTTGGTTCAAGCAGTCAAAGGGAATGAACCATTGAACCATTGAACCAAAGTTGGTTCAATCAGTTGGTTCAATTGTGAGGTTCAAGGGGTTGCCCTAAAGCTAGAGGATTAGATACCCTTGCGAAGGGTAGTGAACCAAGACCTAGAACCCTTGTGGAGGGAAGCAAGCAAAAACTCGATAGAACTCAGTGGATGCTACCACGTGTCATGATTTGAAATTCATATAAAATCGAGTAAGGCAAATTTCCAAGGGACAAATAGCCCTTGTGGAGGACACTCAAAAGCTGAAGTGGATAGTTGTAAAAACTTGAAAGGCTAATTCAGAGCTCAAACAGCCCTTGTAGAGGGTAGGAAGGGGGAAAATGAACCAATTCAAAGGCCAAAAGAGGAAAGTGATTTCCTTCAAAAAAGTTCCACCGGTGGAAAGACTAAGGCAAGAAATGAATTCTTTCAGACTTCTGTCTGAAGGAATTCCTTTGAACAAAAAGTCTAAAGAAATTCAGGTAAGTTGTTGGAGAAAAGCCTGAAGGAATTTCTGAAGGCCAAAGACAAAGCAACCAAAACAATTCTTGAAAATTTTTTGTCTGTGAGAAAATGTCCATGGAAAAAGTCTGTGGGAAAGCTCCGAAGGACTCCAAAGACAAAAGGCCACCGAAGGACCCTGAAGGGTAGGTGCCCTTATGGGGGACTCTCAACTGCCAAATTAAAGGATACTTCCCCAAAGCTGAAGGGTCACCTTCCCTTCGAGATGATGCAAAACAAGAAGTCTAAAGGAAACAAGTAGCAGAAAAGGCCGAATCAAAAGAAAGCCAAAGAAAGTCTAAGGGGTGACATGCCTGAAGATGTCAAAGTCAAGAATGATGAACTAGCCATTGGAAATTCAAACGTAGTGATGGGTGCATGAACGTCAATTTCAAGGTTCATAAAATAGCCATTGATTTTTAAAAACCTTAAACAAGAACCAAAGAACTTGGCAACCCACCAAAAGAAAGAAGCCCGAAGGCCATCCAAAGACCACTCGAAGGGCAGATACCCTTGCAGGGGGCTCTTCCTAACCCAAAGCAGACCGTTTATTAAGGCCCCAAAGGGTAGGTCACCTTTAGGAAAGATCAAATGACAAAGTTGAAGGAATTACTGAGGAAAGTGATGTGCTCGCAGATGTCAAAGTTGTAACAATGAAATAGCCATTAATCCTTGTAGGTTTAAATCTATGGACCCGAATGCATTCAAAAGCTTTAAGGCCAAGATCAGAAAGAAGTGACTAAGGAATAGAGCATCAAATTGATTCAAAGACCTAATTCAATTAACCAAAAAAGGAGGAACAATGAGGAAGGACCAGAAACATTTAGACATCAGATATGTTTCTATAAGTAGACCACTAGGTAGATATTGAAAGATGTAAACTTTCAATAGTGTGATTCGTTTCTCTACATTGAGAAAAGTAAATGGGTAAATGCCCCTAAATTCTATCATATATTCTTAACAAAATTCAATGCAACATGATGTGTTACTATTCCCAAGTCCGTCTTGAAGAGGCTATATAAGGGACTCTCTTGTTAGTGTAAAAGAGGACTCTTTGACAATCAGAAATGAAACTCTGCCCAAATTGAATGGCATTATTGAGACTTTGAGCTTATATTGTTGATCATATTTTTTTATTGGAATAAGAAATCAAGTGACTTTTTAGACTTTCTGTTGTGATATCTTTTTTGTTGGGGAAACTATTCTTATGTCTTTTTCCTCAATATATTTCCTATTCCTTTAATTCAATAAGCAGAATTAGTGAAAGTAGTCAGGAAGGTGTCTTAAAGCCAACTGTGGAGAGACTTTGTGCCCCCACAATTTCCTTTAGTGTGTTTTCTTTTTGTTTTTGTGTAAAGGACCTTGGGATGACTTTGTGCCCTCATTGTCCTTTGTATCTCACTCTTGGGCAATTCAGGTGGAGACTTTGTGCTACATCTCAATTTGTTGGTTACTACGTCCTTGGTTACATTTTGCAATTACTACCAGGAGTATTCTTGTGGTTTGTTGAATAGTACTTTTGAAAGAAGAGGAGTGATTTATATCATTTCCTTTGAGATTTTTCCTTTGATTTACATGCATCATCTCTGAAGAAAGAGAGATGGATGGTTTATCCTACCCTTGCATATTATTTTCTATTTATATATATATATATATATATATAGCATATTTATAGGGAACCTCCCATTGATGAGAGGAGAGATTAGTCCCCTTTTGATGTGGTGAACCTACACATTTGGATGACCAATCTTCCTACTTTGGCTAATCAAACCTATTTTGTTTATCAGTACGTTGATCGACAAAATATTCAACCAACAAGTTGATAAGTTCAAAGAATGATTGGTCACAAAAGGTTTTTCACAGGTGCATGACATTAACTACATTGAGACCTTTACACTAGTTGAAAATATAATCTTGATTAGGATCACTCTTGTCATTACAACATCTCATCACTAGGATGTTCATAAAATGGATGTGAAGATTAACTTTATTTATAGTGACCTTAAGGAAGAGATTTACATGGATTAGCCACAAGGTTTTGTCAAGGATTCTTCCTTAGTATCAAAACTTTGAAAATCTATCTATGGCCTCAAATAGGCCCTTCAGGCTTGGTATGCCAAGATGGAATGATTCCTTATCTCATTAGGAGTCACTAGATGCCATTTTGATTTGAACATCTACTTGATGCAATAAGATGATTGAATTTTTATTCTAGTATAATATGTTGATGATCTATTTATCATAGGGGTTATTCATTGTCTATTAAAATAGTGAAAGAAGCTCTTCATGACATATTTTCCATGATAGACTTGGGTAGATTGCATTACTTCCTTGGGATCCATATTTTATAGTATGACTCAAGAATTACCATTGCATAACCTAAGTATGATCTCAATTTACTTACTTAGTTTCACATGGTTGATTCTAATCCAACTCTGAGTCCCTTTCTATCTAGAGTCAAGCTTAAGACTAATTATTATACACCATTTATTGATGATATCTTATATTGTTAGCTTGTTGGCAATCTCATGTACTTGACACATACCAAACCCAACATTTCATATGATGTAAGCATGGTCTCTAGATTCATGAAAAAGCCTCATGAGATACACTAGAAAGTAACTAAGAGGATTATCCACTACATTTAGGGCACACATATATTTTATATTCATTACAAAGTTGACATTGATGTTGACTTGGTTAGGTACATAGATTCATATTGGGTTGGTGATCTTGAATATCATAAGTGTAATTCAAGTTAGAGTTTATGCCTTGGTTTAATTCTAATTAGTTGGTCAATCATGAAATAAAATGTTATTAATTTTTCATCTATATAGGCAAAATACAAAGGAGTTGTTAATTTTACTACTGAGGCTATTTGGATTTAAGGGATTCTCATAGAGTTTGGTATCCAATTTAGGTGACCCACAATCATCTTTTACAATAACCAATGTACTTTTTTGATTTACAAGAATCTGGTTCAATATTAGTAGACCAAACACATAGAGATTCACATACATTTCTTCAAGGATCTCATTCATTCATAGGTCATAAATCTCAAATATTGTTAGACCACATAGCAGATTATTGACATCTTCACCAAACAATTCACTAAGAGTAAATATCTTCACTTGTATTATCTTCTTGGGGTGTAGGTTGCATTAATATCATCTTCAAGGATACTTCTAGTCCTTTTATTCTTTTCTATCTTTTAGGCAGATTTTTTCCTATAGGTTTTCTCCTTTCCTCCACTTTATGAGAGTTTCATTGTACTTGGGTACCTAATCAATTCATGTTGTCAGGATCCATTTATTTTACCCACCTAAGCTACACTTAAGGAAGGTGTTGATGTAGGATATTATTTTTCACATATTTACTTATTTTGGATTATTCATTCACATGGAGTTTTTCTAAACTTGTGGAGCTAACTTACATAGGTGTACTTTATCATATGGAGTTACACTTGAGCACCATTATTATCTAGTGGGATTTACTCTTTGATCGACTATTTTGGGTATGGGGAGTTACATTCCATTCTTGGATCCTTAACCACTTTTCATTAAGGAGTTACACATTCACTCTCTTATTTGTATATCTTCATGTTGTAATTTATTTTAGTTGAGTGTATTGGATGGATTAATCCTATATTTTGCATTATTCTCCCTTTTAATTTACTCATAACTATTGTATGCAATTTTTTAACTCTTAACGAACTGAGTACATTTAATTGATCCAGTGATCTTGGTAAACACTTTGATAGATCCTATCATTGATACATAAATCAAGTCACCCACTCAAATTATGAGTGCACCACCTAAATAAAAACTATAAAAAGAACAAGTATGGGTACAAAGGGATAATTCAGAGCAAAAACAATTACAAATTCAAAAATTATAGCAAGAAAATATTTAGAAGGCAAAGCTAGAGAAAACAATGTTACAAAAAGATAAAGATGAAAAAAAATAACAAAAGGCACAACATGAAAAGGAATATTTACAAAAATAATGTATTCAAAAGGTAATGTTACAAAATGATCAAGGATAAAAGGTGAACATTCAAACTCAAGATAAGCAAACAAGAATGTTTAAAGCATGATTTATAACAAAAGAGTTCAAAATCCATGATATGTCTATAAAAGCTAAAGTTACAAATGTGGTTACAAAGGGGGAAATTGCATGTCCTTCCTCATATCATGCCCTTTTCACTATCACTACTCATATAAATGGCAAACAATTCATAAATATTAAGGTTATGGACTATCAAGATACAAATTTGTATTCTATGACATTTCTCAGCTCTCTTGGAAATAAGTATCCACATCTAAATAAAACTAATGAAATCACAAAAAATGTGGGATCAATTCAATTAATATTTTCATTGTCTTCAAAATAACATTCTCTTCCTTTTCATTTTTTTATAATCGAAGTACATGCAATGTTGTGCCTAGAAAATAATGGTTACACTCAATAAGAGCAATGAATGATTAAAAAAAGGTTGTATATAATTTTATCAAAAAGGTATGGTCATAATATTTAAGGGAATATTTATATCAAAATCAATAAAAATAAAACATATTTTCAACTAGTATACAAATAAATACAAATAATGACATAATAGGAGAGGTACAAGGCATAATACACATTGCAAAATAAAAATGAAGAAAATACAACACCATTTTATGGGGAAGTTCATTATTCATATCTAGATACAAAATAAGATAAGAATGACATTCCAAAAAATCAAGATGATGATACTAAAAATTGCCACGACCCTGATGATACTGATTACATAGAATATGAATATTACACATATGATACAAGACCTTCACAGAAGTATCTCTTTGATGAGATTTTTAGATTCTATTATCACTTTACACTTGTCCATATCACCTTTTATAATCCTTAAAATATGTAAAAAATTCAAATAAATCAAAAAATTAAGAAAATATACAAACATTCAAATAAAACTAAAATACTTTGCATTTACATGTTTACTAGCTTTTAAATATATTATTTACTTTGTATTAGTAGATAGAATATCATTTGATTTTTATACACACATATGTTTCATGGGTAATTGAGTGTTATATAGATATACATAATATCCATGATACATGAGCCTATAGATGATTGACCTTTCCTCTACCAATGTGACACACTACATTGGGGACATATGCTTATATTGATCATGATTACTACACGTATTATTATTTTATGATAACTTTACATTATCATGTTGAGATTATTTACTAATGCTTACACACATATATATTCATGCTTAAATCTCACATAGTTTGTTATATATGCTATGTTACATGACATTTTGCTAACACATGTATGCAGGGACTAGTATGATATGCTTATGTTGGTTGCTTATATTTCACTTATTCATATTATCATATGGACTACTTAAGTGTAATTATTATTTGATACCTTGTATTTATTGTGGAACATTTGAACATGTTCCATGTTTATTGGCCATAATGGTACTGAGTGTTGTTTCTTTGGTATGTAAACATTTGAACATGTCCTCCCCTTGAGTGTGTGGAATTTAAACATGCCCCTTATTCATAGTCTTCTTAGATCTTTTCTACATAAAATTGAGTGCTCTTGTTGTGTGTGTGTTTTATTATTTTCTGAGTTTGTGATTTTTAATCCTAGATGTTGCCATGATCTATATCATGCATCTTATGACTTGTTATGTTTAGATGTTGCCATGATCATATGTTTCAAAATTATGATAGATATTATACATAATTTACAATTTATAATTTACATTTTGATAGATATTTAGCTTGAAACATATTAGAGGTGCATATGTTATGAAAATTCACAAAATCAAAAATGCATACTCATATTATATACACATTTTATGCTCTAACCTTACCAATATACACCGATTAAGCTTTATATGTCTATGAAAATTGGCTTGCTTAAGTAGTGTGGTTGAGACTCAGCACCCTCGATTTTCTTAGAACTACTTCTCTTTTTTAGGTTGATATGGTTACACTATTTTACATGGGTAATATTGGATAGATTATGTACACACTTGATTTGTGTGATTGAGATTTAGTAATATTGATGGCCTTGGCACAACTAACTCTTACACTATATTAGGGGCACGATCACACTCAAATTATTCTATTCACATCTCTAAGGTTCAATTGTGAACCTCTCCCCAATGCTTCATCTAAGAAACATTATTACCAAAACAATCTACCAAGAGGCAACATAAGTGTATTCCTTCCTTGATTTATTCTCTTTCAAGTATTTAAATTATTTGATTTTAAGATTATATGCATTGATTACACTATAACATGCTCTTGGATATTGAAAATACACAAATAAAAAATTTAAATAGGGATTAAGTCAAAATAAGGTATATTGTACACACCACAATACACATTTATTTACTTTAAACCTATTAATTTCATCCTTATACATTACTAGATTAAAGAGGTAGGGGAGGGGATGTAGATACTCAAATATGATTTTACATGATAAAATAGTCTTGTAAATTTGATGGATATCACTCATGGATCAACCCTTTAGTTTAGAACATTCATATTGCCAAAAGTCTCATGTTCACCATCTCACTATGTATAATTTATTATCTTATAGTCTAGCCTTGATATTATGATTACCCAGATCACCTGTATCCCATAGTTTGCATATAACTTGATTTATATCCTAATATAGTAGTTACCAATATTTAACAACTTTATATCCTCTTAGACACTATTATCTAGACTAGGACACTAGCATTAATGCTAGTGGTTGAGCTTTACAAATTGTCAAAATTAAAAATCTTTCAACATGTATGGGTCAACTATTTGTCTAAATTAACTCTCTCATGAGATAATTTTAAAATGTGATGTATAAATACAACTAAAAGACCATTTATTATCATAAAGTACAAATCAAGCACACATTTATCTTATTCCAAACAAAATAACCTCTAAAGCTTATAAAACTACCCTATTATTCCATATTTCCAAATCAATCATACTATAAATATTATTATATATTTGAAGCATTCAAAGAGTAGCCCATGAATAATATTTTTTAGGTTACAAGCTATATCACTACATGCACTCTCATATAACATATTGCATAATTATTCACACATAAGCCTACATAAGGGGGAGAACTACATCAATCAGAGGACATAATTAGTGTATATGGATATGAAGGAAAAACTCATTTATAAAGGGGTATTTTAGGTTAACTCAACTTCACATAAGCCCACTAACCCTATTTTGTAGGGTGACATGCCATAATTAGAGGACCTAGGGTTTTGAGAGACATACTAATATCTAGAACCTATGCACTTGATCCAAACAAAGAATCTACAAGGTGATTATTAATCCTAATAGGTGTAGGTGTTCATTCTAGAAAAGGACATGTATTCCATACTAGCCAAAATATTCAAAACCTGGATAAAAACATTAATGATAGTGTCCAAGTTAACAGAGAGGTAAATTCCATAATCCAACAAATCACTATGGAACATCACCCTATCTTCTCTTATACATAAATGTTCCAAATCTACCTACACATCAGTAAATAAAATAAATATTATTTGTTTTTAATGTTAAAACACTCAGATGACTTGGCATTGTAATTTTTATATTTAACATACTTTCATAATTCAACATTGTATTATAATATTGTTTATCTAAATTATTTAATTGGCTTGATTTAAAATATCTTATTCCATAGATTATTAGGCTATTCCCCAAAAATTTAACTCCAAAAAGGGATAAATAATTTAAAACTTACCAAATATCATGCACATACATCTCCAATCTCTTAGACCATTCCACCTGTACAAATACCTTGTTAGTATTGCCAGCTGATATTGAGAAATCTGGTCAGAACCAACCCGCTCTTAGTAACAATTATTTTTAAAAATATAACCCATTATTAGGGTTAACCCATAATATTAGTGCATTATTGTCATGATAATATATTCAATTGGATCTATGCATAAACAAATCAAGGTCTCATTGAAAAGGGACTTGACACTTATTTGATAGACATCTATACACTTTTGCACATTGAGAAAATATGCCATATTTTTCCCAAAATTGTAAACCTATCACTAGGATGTTGGAAGAAAAATGAATAAGATGGGGCTGTAATAGTCTTCAAAAAATTTATTAACAATCTCATTTAAGCAATCAAAGAATATTCAAACAAGCAAATAGATCTTACAAGCATAAACACCTATCCACATAAGCATGAAACAAAAGAACACATCAATTATGTGCAAAACCCTCAAGGGGAAGAAAACCCAATGATATAAAAACAAGGACTATAGTCCTATAATACAAACACTAAATTTAGTGAATCACCCACTTTACATGGAAGACCAACCCCAACTCGCTAAGCACCAACTCAGCTAGGATTTAACAAGCACCCACTTGCAAGGAATCACCAACCCCTTAGATGAAGAAACACCAACTCAACCACTTGGAAAACCTTGATCACCTTTATAGCCCTTTGTTTATTATACAACATATGAGGATCCTCTTCTTTATCTCTTATCTCTCTTATATCCCTCTCAAATTGACTTCTAGTCTTCTTTACTATACTAGTCCTTTTCTTGACTCGATTAGGTCATATGACATTGATTTTCATGCATATAATCTCTATCAAGACTTCATCAAAATTAATCTATACTTATCTAATGGTCTACAAGACCTTATTTTTCTTACCAATTTTATATTCCATTTGCTTACACTTTACACTCACCAATAGGCCTAAAACTGCCTTATATTTATACCAATCTCTTGTTTATATCCTTATTAGTCAGATAAACACCCTTATTATCTTAGGTTAGACATATAATAAATCTTAGGAAATATAATAAACATGTATTAAATGTGATTTAAGTCTCTTTAGGTATCAAATACCTTAATTAGGCCTTATTTCTTCTTTAGGTTTCATGGAGACCTAATCCCATTAGGTATATTTTAGGACACATTACACTTTTCCTTCTTTGGAACACATTAAAACATCTAAAATGGTAGGAAAATTTCATATGAAAATAAAATATACCCCTTATAATCTAATTTAAGATACATAACACCTTTTAGCTTCAACCACCACTTGAAACATGCCATTAACATTGTTCATAATTAGGCTTGTGCATACCCATAAAGTTTGTCTTGAATAACTAAATCATAAACATAATTTTTACAAAAAATAATGGAATAAATATCATATATAGAAGATACATGACCTCAAGGTCATCACCATATTAATATATACTTCACAACATAAGGCAAAAGGACTCAAACCCTTCTATGCAAATAACCCACTCAAAACTGTTAATTAGCCTCAAAACACAGTCATGGAAACTTATCAGGTTAGGAATCAAACCCTTCTCTATAAATAACTATAAATATAAATCCATTATGATCACTTTAAAATGACTTATTTCATATCAGGTCACTATTAAGGTTCTTTGAGGGTTTAAACCATCTTCCAATATTAACGATCATTCATAAAGCATAATCCCTTAATCCAAAAACTAATGCCTATAATTTTTAGATAGGACCCTTATCCATATAAAATTAATATATTAGGTTCTCATGCAGAGGTTACGCATGTCAATGAACACCCAAAAGTCCTTTTCAGATTGAGAACCCTTCATTCTTTACACTTGAGAGACCTTAAAACCAATGTTCATGCCTTTTCTTGCAAACCATGACCTCAAAATTTTTAAACATGATTGAAAAAACATATAATACCTCCATCCATAATCACACACTCAAACTTGCCTTGGAAATAGAACCTCATACCCCATTAGGCCATACTCTCTCTTATTGCTTACTTAGACCTTAACCTATAAACCAAATTAGGCCTTAAAACTAACCTTCATGCCTCTTTCCATGTGATCAACATCTTAATTACATGTTCACACAACATATCACATGCTCAAACAATGTCAAACATCCTTCATATTCCTTGACAATAGATCATGATGCCTCATTAAGCTAGGTAGGGTTTAGAAATAGTCTTGGTGCAGACTAGGTCTATAGGTCTTACCTCTATAAGTTGACCCTAAGACTCACATGAGTGCTCAAATGCCTCATATTCATGTTAAAAAAACTTTATATAGTATATTATACATATGTGTATCCATATCACTAGGCCACCATGCTCAAACCTTCTCACTATGACTTTACAAGCTATGACTAGTGACATAACTAGGCTTCTCAAGCACTTGAATCTCTACAAATGATCTTGAAACATAATTTTATGATGATTCAACTTAATAATATAAATTTAATTATCCTCAAACAGTTTCATACCTATGTATGTACCTATTTATGCTCATTATACACATGCTCATGATATGACTATGCTTCTTAAGAAACCTTGTACTCAAGAACTAGTACTTAAACACATCAAATTTCAAAGAATTATTAGGTTGGATTCAAATTATCTCTCAATAGAGAGACATTAGGTTTCCTTCAAATTATATCTTATCACATGGCTTCCTTACAAATCAAACACACAAGCTCATACCTAATATACCACTCACCATGCATGAAATCAATGACATTAAATGACATCAACCTTGACATTAATGATGACACTTATCAACAAATTCCCCCTTTTTTCATTGATGGCAAAAAATTCTTCAATCTAATCACTCTCATCTCCCCTAATCTGGTCAATCTTTCTTCTTTAACTTTCTCCCCTTTTGACATTAATGAAAAATGTCTTCCACAAACTACCATCTAGATCCATACCTTGTTCTTGTCATAATTGATATGATACAAATACTTGATCACACACTAAGCCACCATATTCTTGTCATAAAATTCACTTGGAGCTTATAAACAACTTGAATATCTCCCCCTCAAACCAAGCATCCATCATGCTTCTGCTAACTTAATAGTTTCTCCATGAAGCCTAATGGAGTCACCTCTTTTTATAGATCACTAAAACAACACAAGTTTAGGAGATTAACAAATCTCCATGCTCTCATAATACTAAATATCCTTTAGTATCCTTTTAGGCTTGATTGACACTATAAACTTGACCTCTTCGTCAACCATTTGAACATTAATATGAGATGATAATAGACATTCCTATATTTATTTCACATTTGAAGCATGTTGTACCACAACAAATAGTCCATTTGAGCTTGGAGATTGATTATGAATCATATTTACTATCTTTGGTTTCCATACATTTATTTTCCTTCTTTCTTGCACTCTAGGGGTTTCAAAGCTCCTATTTTTACTTGATGACCTTCTAACTCTATTATGATAGAATATTATAATGTGTCCTACATTATGAAAACTATATCAAACCACCTCATACATACCTCTTGAATGATGTGAATCATGACTCCTTCCCTAGTCCCATGAGTACTAATTTTTGTAGGGTCTTTTACACTATCTTGCTTTATGACCAAACTGATTGCATACAAAATTATAACCATTAAATGAACTAGCATAATTCATAGCATTAGGATATTTGATAGGTCTTTTAATGTTTACCTTCTTGTCTTCAATATACTTCTCCTTGAATTGAGATGACACCTTTTAGTTTTATTTGAAATCAAGACTTATCACCTGTAGACTTTTGGCTACTCAACATGTCATGTAGATCCTTATTGCTCTTTTCAAACTTCATAAATGTCTTCACCTTGCTAGATGTTTGATCAAAGTCAACTATTAAGGATTTTACTTTAGTTTCATACCTGGTGCATTCTTCCTTTTTAGCTTTTAGGCTTGCATTCACTATCTCCATTTATGCCTCAACTTGATTGATGATCTCATCATACTCCTTGGAAGTGTTACTCAATATCTCCTCAAACAGTCCAATCTATTCTTCATAGTCCTTAAATAATGATCTTAGTTTTTGACTCTTTCTTCTTTGAAATTTAAACTCCTCTAGAACACTTACCAATTCTACTTCAAGGTTTACTTCAACTTCTTCTTCTTCTTCTTCTTCTGATTCTACATCAATCATAAGGCCTTTCCCATTTAAGCAACCCTAATTATCTAATTCTATGGCCATGAATAAGGTTTCATTATTGTCATGTTCAGGTTCATTACTTCCATCATTACTATCAGATGTACTTGTGTAACTTACATTACATGAATCTTCTTTTTTGGTATAAAATTTTTTCTCTTTTTTGAATGACCCTTTCCTACCTTCATTTTTATTGAAATCTTTCTTGTTCCTATTAGGCTTGTAGACCTTCCTATCAGATCTATGATGTTCATCATGTTCTTCATCATGCTCAATATTTTATTTATTAGGACACATGGTTACAAAGTGACCAATCTTACCATAGTTGAAACATATGAGAGACAACTTACCCTTGTACTTACTCAATCCAAAACTTAATTTCCTTACACACATGGCTATCAGTTGATCATAATCAGCATATAAACATAACTCATATGTGACCTTATTGAGTTTTGAATTCTTTTCAACTTTGAAGGCTAATTACTTCTTGAAAGGTCTTCCTTCATTTATTCTCATCTCATAGGTAGTCAAGATGCCATGGAGCCCATCCATTTCAAGCTTATCTAAATCTTACATATATTACACTATAGATACCTTAGATTCAAAATTAGGAGTTAGTGATATCATCACTTTTTGAACAATTGTAAACCCTTTTACTTCTGCTCCCAATCCTCTAATGACATTAATAACTTCATCAACCTTCAATAGGTAAAATTGAATGGTTTCATCTTCATTCATCTTTAGAATTTCAAACTATCTCTAGTGGGATTGCAACTTGGACATATTCACCTTGGTGTTTCCTTCATAGATAGTCTTCAACTATACCATATATCTTTGGCTGATAAAAAGTGAATCACCTTCACAAGCTTTACCTTTGATAGGCCATAATGAATGGCATTCACTGCCTTGGAGTTGTTTTTCCTAGCCTTTTTACCTACTACATCAGTTGGTGGAATAGGAGGAGAACTATAACCATCCACAACTAAATGAAAAATATCATGACCTTGAGACATAAAATAAATATTCATATTAATATTCTAAAAGGCATAATTAGATCCATTTAATAACATATCCTTACTGGTAGATAAACCACCTTGAGCTTGGTGACTAGCCATGCTTGCTTTTAGGATCTCCTTTAGGTTGTTAGACTTAATTTAAAGGACTAGGATATTATACCAAATGTTGGAATCAAAATTAATGAGAGGGGAGGGGTGAATAAATCTTCAAAAACTTTCTTAACAATCTCACTTAAGCAATCACGAAATATTCAAACAAGTAAATAGATCTTGCAAGCATAAACACCTATCCATATAAGCATGAAACACAAGAGCATAACACATATGTGGGAAAACATAAAGGGGAATAAAACCCACTAATATATGCAGATTTATTATATTAATATAATAAAAACACCAAATTTAGAGAAGCACCCACTTCACATGGAGTACCAACTCTAACTATCTAAGCACCAACTCAACTAGGCTTTAACAAACACCCACATGTAAGGAGGCACCAGCCCCATAGATGAATCAGTACCAAATAATCCACATAAAAACCATTTATCACATATAAAACCTTTTATTTATTATATAATAGATGATGATCCCCTTATTTATCTCTACTCTCTCTTCTATCCCTTTCAAACTGCATTCTAGGCTTCATCACTCAACTAGTCCTTTTCTTGACTTGATTAGGTCATATGACCTTGATTTTCATGCATAGAATATATTTAAAGACTTCATCATAGATCATATAAAATTATATAATGGTCTAAAATACCTTATTCTATTTACCAATGTTTTACGATTTGCTCACACTCTACACTCACCAATAGGCCTAAAATTGCCTTGTATTTATACCAATCTCTTAATCATATCCTTATTAGTCAGCCAAACACCCTTAAAATATTAGGTCAGACATGGAATAGATATTAATAAATATCATAAACATGTATTAAACATTATTTGAGTCCCTTTAGGTCTGACATACCTTAATTAGGCCTTATTTCTTCTGTAGGTCTCATGGAGACCTAATCCCATTAGGTCTACTTTAGGACATGTTACACTTTGCCTTCCTTAGAACAAATTAAAGCATATAAAATAGTATTAAAATATAATATTACACTCAATTATACCCCTTATAATATAATTTAGGTTCCATAACACATTTTAACTTCAATCACCACTTGAAGCACACTATTAGCATTATTCACAATTACGCATGTGCATACCCATAAAGTCTATCTTGCACAACTAAGCATAAAATTGATTTTTCAAAAAAATAAAGAACAAAATTAACATATAAAAAATATAAATTACCTTAGGGTCATCATCATATGCTTTAGACTTCACAAGTCAAGGCAAAAGGACTCAAACCTTTCTTTGCAAATAACCCACTCAAAACTGCCAGTTAGCCTCAAAACACTATCATGGAAACTTAAAATTATGAAACCTAAAGGGAAACACTCAAGGAATTAAAATTAATAAATATGATAATAAAAAATATTTAGAACAAACTCCAATAAAAATATCATAAGCTTTATTGGAAATTATTAGTCTTGAGGACCAATTTGTTGTCTTCAGTACACACTGTCAAACCTGAACTAGTCAACCTTTTATGGCTTCAATATTTCAATAAATTTCAATAGATATTAAACATTATAAAAAAAAATTATACAATATTAATTTCCAAAATATAAAAACCATGTATATTATATACTTCCATTTAGGGCATAAAGCTTCAAACTCATCATTGCAATATGCTTACCTAGAACTACTTATTTGCCTTGAAGACCAGTCATGGTGATTTTAACCTTCAACACCTATATGACCATTTAAATAGACTCTTGATTCATGTGGATGATGTTATTATAACATTATCATATAGAAAAATAATATGGTAAAATGTAAATATTGGTCTTTTAGACTAATTTCATAATCTTGTACCTCATTGTCTCATCTCAACCAAACATGACAACTTATGAACAAAATTTTCATCATATCCACTTACCCAAACATGAAAATTTCTTAAATATATTGAAAAATTTATCCATTCACTTGGATTCATCCCTATTCCATGATAACACATCCCTAATCATTTTCTCACTTCTGCCTAGGTTTTTCACTATTTCCACCATTAGGCCTGTTAGTGACTGATCAACTTAGATGACTAATTTAACACACATGAGGGATATAACATGTCTAAAAACCATAATGGACAAAAAATAAAATTCTCAAACTTTTTTCTCCATCCATTTATAAAATTTGACTTGGTCAACTCTAATTGCTATAAGAAACTAACACTTTCCTATAGGGTTTACCCACACACTTGACAAACCAATCATACATGGAGATGCCTGGGAGAGTTGAATAAAATATAAAATCACTTAAATAGCCATACCAATATATTTTTATCACTTTAGAACTTCTTTTGTATCAGGTCATTATTAAGGTTATTTGAGGGTTTAAACCATCTTCTAGTCTTAACGATCATTCATAAAGCATATCCCCTTAATACAAAAATTAATGCATGGAATTTTGAGCTATGAAAATTCTATATATACCATGAATATTGTAGGTTTTCATGCAAATTTCACACATTCAAACAAACACTTGAAAGTCCTTCTTGAGTTGAGAACCCTTCATTCTGTGCACTCAAGAGACCTTAAAACCACTTTTCATGCACTTTCTTACAAGCCATGACCTAAAAATATGTGAGCATGCTTGAGAAAAAATATAATTTTTTTTTACATGCTCACATACTCACACTTACCTTGGAAATAGTACCTCATACCCCATTAGGTCATATTCTCTTGTATTGCTTACTTAGACCTTAACCTACAAACCACATTAGACCTTGAAATTGACCTTCATGATTTTTTCCATGTGGTAATAACCTTAATTAAATGTAAAAAAAATCTGAAATGATAAAAAAATTTCAAACATCTTTCATATGCCTTGATAATAGATCATGATGACTCATTAGACCAAGCAGGGTCTAGAAATGGTCTAGCTACAAACTAGGTCTGTAGGTCCTACCTCTATAGGCTCACCCTAAGATTCACATGAGTGATAAAATGCATAATATTCATGCTCAAGAAACCTTATATATTATTTTATGCCTCTATGTATCCATCTCACTAGGCCATCATGCTCAAACCTTCTGATTAAGACTTTACAAGCTATGACTAGTGCCATGACTAGGCTTCTCAAGCACTAGAAGCTTGAAAACTAATCTTGTAACACTTTTTTATGCTTATAAAAATTTATCACATGCTTTTCATGCTTATAAAATAATGTCATACCTATATACACATCTATTTATGCTCATCATACACATGCTCATGATATGACTATGCTTCTCAAGACACCTTGTACTCAAAGACTAATACTCAAGCATGATTTAATTTACCTAAACCTTAGAAAAATAATTAGGTTGAATTCAAATTATCTCTCAATAAATAGACACTAGGTTTACTTTAAATTCTTTCTTATCATAACACATCAAGCATAAAAGCTCATACCTCACATACCACTCACCATGCATGACATCAATGCCATCAAATAACAACAACCTTGACATCAATGACAAAAATTCTCAAAATAGGATTAGTCATAAACCAATTTTGAGAAACTAAAAATTGAATTCAAATCAAGCATTTTCAAGTATCAAAATCTAATTATTATTTACATACATATAATGAAGGATCACAATTACATAGTCACACTAGGTGGGAGAGATACATGTGTCTTGATTTACCTCCTCAGAGTATTGAATACCTAATTAGAAGTCAATAATAAAATGGGGGTAATTGTGGTTATCTTAGACCATTCTAATTTCCCCCATTTTTTTAGGTTCTATCCCTCATAAACACACCTAAGGTTTCAAGGCAATGGTTGTTAATTTATGGAGATGTGTATATCATTAGGTTTTGGGACCACAATCATAGAGAAAATAAAGATAAGCATAGGTTACTATATATTCACTATTCCCTACTTCATGTAGGTCAATATAAACCAGTGAAACTGACCCAAATTATTAGCCAACCCAACATAGATAATGAATCATTTCAAAAACTAAATGAACATGTAGACATTATTTCTGAATTATATAACACCTCAATCTTATACATTTGGCAAACTCAGACCTTGGTTTTTATTCTTAGTTTTAGACCTTTCCCATTTTTTGAAGTCTCGCATCTTCTTTATCTTATGCCCCTTGGCCCATCTCTTAGTTTGACTAGTCTTATATTGATGACCCAAACCTTCTATCTTACCTAGAATTCTTAAAACCTACTTATCTTCCAATTCTACAAGTTTTGAGTACCTACCTGTTTTATTACTCCTTGGACACTAATGTCTGAGATTGACACAAGCATCAATACTAGTGTACTAACTTGATGGAAGTGTCTAATGCCCTAAAGTCATCTAATTTTTAAATGAAATGTATTCTAACGGTCTACCTAAGTTATTTAATGCAAGTTACTTATCCAAATGGATTGATATAAATATAACATCAACCCTCATTCATTGCTCACCTAGAAAATACCAAAAGAGACCAAGAAAACTTATAAAAGGCATTCAATTGAGAAAAGCTACCCTATTTTCTTCTATTTCTATATCAGTTATAGGAACATCACATTTATATGTCTGAAGTACTAAATAAGTAACCCAAGAGATATATTTTCCAAGTTATAAGATAGATCACAATTGTACTTGATTATCACATTTACATGTTTCACACGTAAGACAACATGTAGGGGAGAACTACATCAATAAGAGGCCATATTTAGAGTATTGGATATGTATGAAATGCTTATTGATAGCAAATTCTTTAGGTTTAGCTCAAAACCATATGCTCACTAACCCATTTTTCACCAAGATCACTATGAAGATGAAGGGTTTTAGAATTTCATGAGGAGTGATAGTATATGACCCAGATCTAAAAGCACCAAAGTGAAGGCAAAGTCAAACCCAAAAGTATCTAGGTGGTCACATCCTTTTCTAGTAGGTATTCTATATAGGACACTTATGTCAAGTTAAGATAGTAATAATGATGTAACTATCCAAGGTTGACATTAGTTTCTATGGCTCCAAAAACATCCAATCCATAATATAAAGACTATTCTAGAATCATCTTCTAGTCTACTTTTTGTCTGTTCTAGATTTAGAATTGCATTAGCATTTGAACAAGCTAAGTACATTACTTATTTATCATTTCCATATTCATCATACTTACACTTACTATTTTTAGCATAACTTCAATAATAAATTCATTATATATTATATCTAAGTTTAAAACTCAATTAGCTTGCTATATATTAGATTATTGCCTTTGTGCTTATTCATCTATATATAGCCATTTAATAATAGTTCCTATGTGATCTCAACTTAGAAACAACATTTTAGGGTTAAAAATTTGGTCAACCTAATCTTTAATAATCATTCTTATCTAAGTATACCACTTAGGATTTTTTTAAACTAATTTGTCTTAATATTTGTGTTCTTTATCTCTCTCATCATGGATGATATTGATTGCTTTGATGACTATGTTTATGAAACCCTCCAACTTGCTATTAAGGAAGGGATAAAAATTTATTACTCTTGTATTCTTCCAAGTGCTAAATCCTCAAATATCAAATATTTGAATGATGGTATCTACCATCCCTCTAATCAAGTTTGTATTCTCACCATTTTAAGAGATGATTCGACCCATCTTAAGGAAGATAATGAGCCTTTACACATTTTTCCTACATCACCATTATATGATTTTGGCCTTCAATATTTGCTAAAATATGGATACTAAGGCCAAGAATTGGGCAAACATGAACAAGGCATAACACACTCATATCTCTTAAATGTAATAGTATAAATCAACAAGGATTGGGGTTTTCACAAAAATCCATGAGTTACCAACAAAGCAAGTCATATAAACATGATCTTCATCCACATTTTATCATAAAAGGGGGTACATATGACCAAGATCCTGATTCATTTGATTGTTAAAATTTCTAACAAACACAAAGAAATTATGACATATTTACAAATAACTTATAAGGGGGACATGCATTCAAGAAAAATGATTCAAACCCCCATAATTCATACATTCCCAAACAGTGTCCCCCTTATCAAGGGTGATGTTTTTTTTCTACCTTCATTTAAAACCAGTTCTGTAGAAAAAAAGGTTCCTTAACCAAAGTTTCTCAAGATCAAATTTCTATACCCTTACCAAAGGTAAATAAAACAAATTATTCCAATGGTCCAAGATATTTAAATTATATACCAAAAGTACCAAAGTTCAAAAATTCCATACCACTATTGAAATATCCTAAATTTAGTAATCATGAAATTGCACTTGTTATACATACAGATGATGATACTCATATGCCTCGATTCAAAAAATGTGATGGGTTGGAACCATTGATAACACCTATGAAGAATACCATTATTCTACTGGAATATCATGTATCTATGATGACCATTATTGGGGATATTAAAAATCAAGTTTCTAAACTTCAAATGTAAATGGCTTTCTATAACAATAATACAAATGTAATTTCATTTAACAACCAACCTCTTACACAATGTATAATTGAATATCCTTATCCATAAGATTTTGAATTACTAGATTTAGCTCTCTTTTTGAGACACAAGGACCCATTTGACCACATGTTGAACTATGTACATTATTTTGGTCAATGGGAAAAATATGAAAAACTATTACTAAAAGTATTTCATATGAGTATTTCTGATGAAGCTCAAAATTGGTTCAATAGCCTACCAAAAGGATCCTTAACAACTTTTTCCCAATTTGAAGATGATTTCTTCATGGCTTTTGATATCCATAAGGTACCAAAACTTGTATTAGAACATTTACATAATTTAAAATAATGTGATGATGAATTATTTCAAGACTATACTATTCAATTCAAAAGTACATCATATGTGATACCATATAGACCCTTAGATTTGGAATTGTAATTTATTTTTAATCAAGTGATTCTTTCACCATTAAAGGAATGAACATTGCATAAATAATATTAGTCAATTACACATTTATATGTGGATGTGCATAGATATGCTTACTTCATAGTTACTCATTCAAAGGAACTTAACATACCTCCGTCCTAATACAATATTTTTATCCCTCACACAAAAGGAGATAAATTACCTAAGGAGCATTATGAATAAAAATTTGGTATCCCTATTAATTATATAACCAATTTACAAATGTTACTCAATATGGGGCCAATACAAGGTCCATGTCCTATGCAAGAATACCAAAAGGAACAAAACAAAAGGGATCCACACCAACAAGATTTAATAATTACCTTATTCATGGGTGGTGCTTATTTTTAGCATAACCTTATTGATCCTACACAATCAAAACTACTTGTAATCTAAAAAACTTATAAAACAAAGGAGGTTGGATATATTCCTTGGGTAAAATAATAATATGAATTAATTGTGGTCCTAAAGTAATTTAAACACAAGTTTGGGTTATGCCTACCACATCTCCATACACATTTACTTTAGTAACTATTTGGCTATACCAAATGGAAGAAAAAAATGATCCAAATCAACAAGGTATCTCTTTTTATCATGAAGGCAAATTAATACATATTCTAAATGATAACATTACTTATAATACATATGTAAAGTGTGAGTAAGAACATGTAATGTACCTTTTCAACTTACCTAATCAAGATGCAAATAATTTAAAAGATCCAACTTAAGGTTGTTAGGCACCAAGTGGGGGAAATACGTATGACCATGCATTAAAAGAGATCATAGAGTGGTCTCTTGAAATATTTAAAAAATATTAAAAAAATGATTAAAAAAAATTAATAACCCAAAAAAACTTTTGAAACTTACATATCCTATTGGCTCCTTAACATCTATGTGTTAGTTACATGTTAATGGATGGCATATTAGTTACTCCTACATACACATGTGTGTCACAATTCTACATGAATGTGATCTAGGCATACACAAATACATGATATATTCTTATTTTGAATTTTGGGCCTTCTCTCTACTCATTTCATATGGACATTAGGGGTATCCATTTCTATGATCATGATACTTCTAGGTTATATCATTCTATAGTCACTCTACATTATCATGCTTTTATCTCATATATGTAGTTACACATGCCTTTATCTATAATTATATCTTTTACAAGGCACTTGATATGTTATGAAATTGAAGTTTTTTGTTATCACATTTGATCCATGGGATACTACGATATTTTATGTTGGTTGCTTATGATTTCCTTTATGAACTTCCTTGAGTGCCTTGTCTTTCTTATTTTAGTATTTGAATATGTTTCTTTGTTTACATCCACCATTATTATGTGTGATTTCTTTGACATTTGAATATTTAATTATTTGTTTTATGAACATTTGAATATGCCATCATTGCTTTTTTGGATATTTAACTGTCATGTCTGTTTGACTATGTGACATTTGAACATACCCCTTATTTGTGGTCTCCTTGGACCCTTGTATGTTGACTTAATTTTAAGTGATCTTGTGTGTGAGATTTATTTTATTATTTATATTTGAATGTTACTATCTATACATTTCAACAATCCTTATCATGCATCTTAGGCTTTCATGTGATCATATTTTTTTATGCACTTCAATGCTACATTTAGCTAGACATGTTCCTTTTATATGGTACATGGTTACATTCGTAGATTATACAATTGTATTATCCTTTTGAGGTGAGATAACTACCAATTTTTATTCTTCTCTTATCTAAAAATGGTGGAGAATATTAGTTAGGGCATGATTTGGAAGAATGTTCTCCACATTTATTCACATTTGGCACAATTTTCAGATTCAGTGGCGATATGCTTTGGAAACATGTTCTCCACACTTATTCAGTATATGGTACTTATATAAGATTTTAGATTTAATGGGGTCATGTTATATAGGCATAGATTACACATGTTCAAAAAATTTATATTCATTGGGGGCATGCTTTGGAAGCTTGTTCTCCACACTTATTTTGTATTCAACATCTCCAGATTATAGTGGAGGCATATTTTGGAAACATGTTCTCCATATTGGTTCTTATTTCAGTTTTGAGATTTCTACTCACTTATTAAATATATGGTACTTATATCAATTTTTATATTTAGTGGGGTAATTTTATATATGCATGGCTTGCACACATTCATATTTTTCAAATTTAGTGGGGGCATGCTTTAGAAGCATGTTCTCCACACTTATTCAGTATTCAACATTTCTAGATTACAATAGGGGCATGTTTTGGAAACATGTTTTAGATTACGGTAAAATCAGGTTTTGAAGGGACCCCAAAACCCTATAACATAATCAAGAAAGATAAAGCATTAAAAACCACCAAGAAAAGCAATCATGAAACCTACTACAGAGCTGCATCAAAAATAGGTTTTACAGGGACCTGAAACCACAAACATAGTCCAATAAAAGTACCCAGGTTTTACAAGGACTTGAAACCTCAAATAACTTACAACATAGGGTAAAGAATGCTAAAAAATATATATCTTTAGCATTCTACCCTGGCCAACAATGTAGGTTTCCATTACAATAATGACACACAAGCATTTATCGAGACATTAAAAATCCACAAAATACCTTTGGTTTCTCTGTCCCTTTGATTTGGTAGAGACACCATTAGATCCAATAATAATGACAGCCGTATCCATGTCTAGAAAAAGGCCATGCTCCACCATGCCCTCAAACCCTAAAATCACACTACCTGTAGCCCTAACATCCTTACACTAGCAGATGCCCCTTATCAAACACCAGAACCGCATTGTTCAGCTGGTTCCATGCCCCACTTTCGAGATCCATGTTTTGCACCCCGAATATGATCCACAGCTTTGATAGCCACCTCAGTCACTATCCATGTATATCCCACCATATTTGTATAGAATCGTGAGGCATAGGATGTTTGACAGGATCTGAGTGAAGGAGATTTCCCCTGGGTCTATTTTCTTGGCCATTGTCTCCCGTAGCCATGCCACCGCAAGGGTGGCCTTCAACAAGAACCCTAAATCGGGTGCCACGGCCCTCAGGCCCTAGGCCCGATTTTTCCTTAATAACATGTTTATCCATATTGGAAACATGTTATCCATATTGGTACTTATTTAAATTTTAAAATTTATCTATATATAGTTGGGGCATGGTTTTAAATCATGTTATCCACATTTAAATAGTTTTTGAATTAGCCAAAGGACATAGTTATATGATTTAGATTCATAGTTGTGGTAGAATTCTATACATTAGTATCATTATTGTACATAGTTTCAACATGATACATATATAAGGTGCATATGATATGTAATTTTCACCTAATATTTAAAAACACAAATTAGGTTTAGATTTTAAAACCCTTCTATGGAATATTACCATATCACAAACTTTTACACACTAATACCCAAGATGGATGCTTATGGACTATATTAAGCCAGTCTAATACAATAATTGGTTTAATTTTTGGTATGGTTAGGGTGATTAAACCTATTAATATTTCCTAATTTTTATATTGTAATTAATTATATCATTCATCCTTGTCAAGTAATAAGTATCATTGGGTTACATGGTTGAGCTAATCTCAACTATTGGGTGGAAATTTACCTTTTCACTAAGGTTGGGCGCATGGGCCTTCCAATCTCTCTCTCTCTCTCTCTCTCTCTCTCTCTCTCTCTCTCTCTCTCTCTCTCTCTCTCTCTCTCTCTCTCTCTCTCTCTCTCTCTCTCTCTCTCCTTCTCCTTATATATATGAAATTTACATATTTATATATTTATCTTAATATTAGTTTCAAAGCTTAACAATGGTACATATTTTCAAATCAAACTTGCTAATAGGTAAGGTGCTTACATCGATACATAAGTGTACTCCTAAAACTTGTTCTTTCAATTTCAATATTTTGAATAATTTAAATTATATATTATATGGATTGGTTATACACTATAATATGCTCTTGGTTTCAGGTCAATCACATTCAAAACACTTAAGTTGGACTCAAGCAAAGACAAGGTGTGTTATACACACCTAGGTATGCATTCCTTTCCTTTAAAATAGTAATTTCATTACTAGATTAAATGGGGGAAATATAAACATTATTTATGAATTATATAGCACCTTAATATTGTACACTTGGAAAACTTAGAACTTGGCTATTATTATCTATTATAAAACTTTCTCACTTTTTGAAGTCTCACATCTACTCCATCTTATGCCCCTTTGCCTATCTCTTAGTTTAACTAGTCTTATATTGATGACCCACACCTTTTATCTTGCTCAAAATTCTTAAAACATTCTTATCTTCCATTTCTACAAGTTTTGAGTTTATACCTATTTTCTTGCTCCTTAGGATGACATATGGGATAAACACTAGTGCCGACGCTAGTGTCTTGACCCGATGCAAGTGTCCAGTGCCATAAAGTCATCTAATGGTAAGCCTAAGTGCTTTAATGTGAGTTAATTATCCAAAGGGATTTATATAAATACAATATTAACCTTCATTCATTCCTCACCTAGAAAAGACCAAAAGAGACCAAGGTAACTTACAAAAGGCATTAAATCAAGTATTTAGTTGAGAAAAGTTTTTGTATTTTATCTTATTTCCATATTAGTCATAAGGACAACACATCTACTTGTTTAGAGTACTGAAGGATAAACCCAAGAGATATATTTTCCAAGTTACATGCTAGGTCACCATTATACTTATTTATGCTATATTTCATGATCCACACATAAGCCAAGGGGAGAACTACATCAATATGAGGCCCTCTTCAAAGTATTGGATATGTAGGTAGTGCTCATTGATAGTGGGGTCTTTGGAACTATCTCGACACTATGTGCACACTAACCCATTTTACTCCAAGGTCACTATGAAGATGAATAACTAGGGTTTTACAATTTTATGAGGAGTGATAGTCCATGACCCAGATCTAAATGTACCAGAGTGAAGGTGAAGTCAAACCTAGAAACATCTAGGTGGTCGCATCCCTTTTTAATAGGTATTCCATATAGGACACTTTCGAGTTAAGATAATATCATCGACACCACTATCCTAGGATGATTTAAGTGCTTGAAACTCTAGAAGCATCTAATCCGAAATCTAATGACTATTCTATAATCATTTTCTAGTCTGCTTTCTTCCTGTTCTAGATCCAGAATTGTATTAGCATTAGAACAATCTAAGTACATTACTTATTTATCATTATCATATTTAGAATAGTTATACTTATTATTTTTAGCATAACTCAGCATAAGAAATTTAGTTTATATTATATTTGATTTTAGCACCCAATCGGCCTACTGTAGATTTGATTATCACCCTTGTGCTTATTCATTTATATATACCCCTTTAATAATAGTCTATAAGTAATCTCAACTTAGAATTAAATATAACCACATGTTTGCTTCATCCTAATTTTCACTTTTAGAATACATATACAATTATAAATTCAACCAAAAGAGATAAGTATCATGATCTCGTTAGTACTTTATGTATTTATCATATACCACTTTTCAAATCAGAAGATTCAATCTCAATATTTTAAATTTAGATGTATGCTTGAACTCCATATTTTAATATCTAATTCACATTTCAAAGTTATATACTAATTAGATTAATCTTACCTATTAATATAAATTAGGGTAAAATAAACACAAGTCATGAAGGTAATATTTTAATATTATTATACATGGCTAGTATATATTATTTAGATCAATTATGTAAGTAAATATATCAAAAAGACTAAATATAAATACAATAATAAGGCTAAAGTTACCAATGTACAATCCTAAGCATTCCTCCAATCCTACAGCTACAACATAAAATATGAGATGCCTATTATTACTAATAATTGATAAAGAACATGTATGACCTTGTTTGTTTGTCTAACTATAGATTATACAACATGTACTATCCACCTTATTGATGGACTTAACATGAATGATGATACTAATAATACAATTATTAAAGGTCAAGTGGATGCCATAAATTATCAATAATTCATTGAATATCTTAACATGAATCCATGTTAGATTGATGCAATGTTGTATATAGTAATAGATGAGCAAAAAAAAATTTCCCAATCTTCCACATCAAGTGTTCAGATCTCTACTACTAGTATTATCCTATACCTATACCTCTAGTGATATATATATATATATATATATCCACCTTATTGATGGACTTAACATGAATGATGATACTAATAATACAATTATTAAAGCTCAAGTGGATGTCATAAATTATCAATAATTCATTGAATATCTTAACATGAATCCATGTTAGATTGATGCAATGTTTTATATAGTAATAGATGATCAAAAAAAGTTTTCCCAATCTTCCACATCAAGTGTTCTGATCTCTACTACTAGTATTATCCTATACCTATACCTCTAGTGATATATATATATATATATATATATATATATATATATATATATATATATATATATAACATGTATTCATCATGTGAGGGTTAAAATTTACTTAGGTAGGATTAGGTATGGAAAATATTTAGAGGCATTGTGCTACCCCCAAACCTTATATATATATATATATATATATATATATATATATATATATATATATATATATATATATATATATATATATATAACATCCACCTAAGGTTTGGGGGTAACACAAGGCCTCTAAATATTTTCCATACCTAATACTACCTAAGTAAATTTTAACCCTCACATGATGAATACATGTTCTATCACCAACCTCACTTACTACATGTTCCCTTGAGTATACTATTACAAATTTACATGCTAAGGTGTTACAAATAGATAGTTGTGCATAAATAACTACACCATAGATTTTCATGACTTACTAAATAACTCCCAACCTTCCATTATACAAAGGTAAAGGTGATCCTAAGCAACAACTTAGATCATTCCATGTAGCATGCTTGGATTATGCATATAATGACAAAATATTCACTGAAGTATTTAAAATAAATCCCAAGAAATATGCATTATGATGGTTTTATGATATCACCATACAATATGTAGGAACATTCAACCCATTGGAAAAATAATTCTTGACACATTTTTCCATTAAAATTGATGAGAAGTTATCCTATGCATAGATTTATACACTTAAGTAGGGATCAAATGAACCAATCAATAACTATGTACTTCGATACAATACTATGCTATCCAAAATGACCAATGTTATGGCAAAAAATGAATTATAATATTTATTTAAATATAGTTTGTTGGCATCGCTCCATGAGTCAATTATATTCAAAAGATTCAAATAGTTTGATGAACTATGCCACACAATAAGGGAAAGAGAAGTCAAGCTAATATATTTTTAAAAACTCAAATATACATCCACTCCTCCAACTACTTCAACAATTAAGTTTTAAAAAGATAATTTATAAGGTCAAATAAAATGATAACAAGAATGAGGCCAATATTATAGTCAATGTAGTGTTGCAACCTATAAACTGGTTATAATTGACAACTCTGTCAAAGAGGTAGTTTTCAAGATTACCATCACCTCCTCATGTATTAATAAATAAGTTTCTTGAGTGAAACCTTATCACACTCCTTACAAAATATTTAAATCCAAATAGGCCTACAGAAGGAAACTATGATGGAAATGCATATTGTGATTATCATTAGATAGTGGGACACTCAATAAAAAGATGTTTCAAATTAAGATATAATATATAAAATCTTATAGATGGAAATGTTATCAACTTGAGAAACCCTATAGAGGAATATAGATGACAAGATAATGGAAATAAAATTTTGAAGATTTTTAATGATCTAATTTGTAAACATGAGACAATAGAAATTAATGATACTTTAATATAACATCATGCATATAACATGCATCCTTCACTGGTGACATATGATCATCCAATAGATGTTTTATTGGTACATATAGATATAATTCACCACAATGACCCATGATCACATTTGTTGACAATGTGATAATTGGTGATGATTCATATTTTCATGCACTCTTCTTTTGAGCCTACGTCGATATAAATTTCCATACATAATGTTATGATTGACAATGGTTCAAGTGAGAATATTTTCATGATGATACTCCTCCATCCCTTGGGTACTGTTGTCACCAAATATCACACCCTAGAAGAGGGGTTTTAAGCCTCTTCTAGATTTGGGAAAAATGGGAACACTTCCAAGTATGTGGGTGTACCAATAGTGAAAGTGAGCCTTTAGATTTAAGGGCTAGCTCCCTGAATGTATCTTGAAGTGCTTACAGCTATGATAATGCTTGATTATGGGAAAATAATTAGAATTTGCATGAAATGGACCTAATCTAAAAGGGGGGTGATACACCAAGATGTATTCCATATGACCATCATACTTTCTTGTACTAAGAAATAAGGCACACAAAATAATTTCTAAGTCTTTTGGATTCTAAGATGAGTATTTCAATATGGAGGTGATATGTATGAGAGTTATCCAAGGTAAGTGAACCATATGCTAATTACAAACACTAAGGCTCATTTTACACTTAGAATATAGGCTTAGCACTTGACAACACTTCATATGACCTACTAGAATAGGAACTCTTACACAAACATGGAATGATAAGGGAATAAAGGATATAAAGTAATCAATTTGCATCACCATACATCACTTGCACACTTAGACAATTGTTCAACAACTGAAAATAAAAAATGAATTAATTTTCAAAGGTAAAATATGATGTCATTCCAATAAGGCTTCACCATACATGTAGTGGAACTATTTTACAATAGCTTAAGAGCTATATTTATAGCATTTGGGAGAGAGAAGTGGGAAAAAAGAAGCCCCAAAAGGGAATCAAATAACTTCAACCTCATTTTAAGCAAGGTTATAAAGGTTTCAAATGATTATATAATGATGCTTCTTTAATCAATTTGATTGATCTAGGTCACCTTGAATGGTTACACAGTTACATATTTCCTCATTGATGCTCCCTAATGGTTACAATAGTAGGGCCATGTTGTAAGAGTTTTGTCCTCATGTCAAACTACCCATGACTAATTTTTTGATGCATGCCAAAGTGGAGAGAAGAGTCCTTTTTTAGTTGGTCTTGGAGATGGGACTGTTACAGCCTATGTGTATGCCTTTGTGGCATCCATCAAAATGGTAGCTCCTATCCAAGTTAGATCATGCTCAAACTTGTTATTATGTGCATGGGTCCACCATATCACTATAAGATCCAAGGGTTTATAGATACATGTAACCTTATGTTATAATGGTGAACACAGTCCCTAGATATGAACCCTACATGTTATGACTCATCAAACTAGAAGTCAAAATGGGGTTCCAATAGTGGTCCTTTATATTATTGAACCATAATACATCACTATGTCCCTTTCATGGTGCTTAAATGAGATTTAATGGTGTAAAATACTATTTAAAAACTTTGATCCATCTCAACCTCAATCATGTGTTTGACTCCTAGGAAGATCTTTTGATTTAATTGGTCACTGAAAATTGACTAGGCTCATTGACACTTTGACTCAGTTTGCTCTGTTAGATTTTCCAGGTATGAATAAATATGAGCCCTTAGATTTAATTTGGATTTTTAATCTTATCAAAGCTCATGCCATGTGGTAACTCTATGTTTGATTTAAATATCTATTATTAGTCTACCAGCCTCACATGTTTATGCCACATGTTGATCCATTGATCTCTTTGATTATTTAACTCATCTTGTACTGTTGGATCGAGATGTATGATTGAGTGAGGATATTTGATCTTGCTGGGAACTACTATTTGAAAGCCAATAACTATTTCATGATTTTCAAAATTTATGCCCTCATTCCCATCAAATGACGTTCACATGACCATCAAATTTAAGCTTAATAGGATTTGTCTTACTCTATATTAAAGTTGATGTCCCATCGACTGTCATTTGGCTTCCCATAGAATGTAACTGACATCTCATGGATTGTTAAATTTAAGTAAAAATATATTTTTCTCAAGCTCTATTTTGATGTTAACATGAATGTCTTATGTTATAGGTCCATTTTGAACAACTTTGAAAGATTAGATCTTGAAGCACGAGAATCATGGAGGTACCAAATTTTTAGAAGATGTTCTTCTTACCAAAAGGGATAAACCCATTTGATCTACTGGTCCTAATAAATTACCAAGTGAAGATATTAAATAATCAATATGGATGGTTCATTTGATCCTACATGACATCTTGGCTCAAAAATGGCTAAGTATGGAAACTTGGTGAAATTTGACTACGGAGCCAACTTTGCACGTGCATAACTCCATTTGTGATTTTATAGAGGACCTAGAAGTTGGTGCATATCAACTAGGGACCAAGATGAAGAAACCCATGTGACCACTTTTTCCTATAACTACCACATGTACAAGATATTACCTTGTCAAGATGATCAATTGGCTTTGTTTGAACTTCTTTGAAAATGGCTAAGTATGGAAAAATAATGGAATTTGGCTGAGAGGCTAATTTTGGATATTCATAACTTTTGATTCACTTTAGTGAAGGACCTAAAACTTGGTGCATATAAACTTAACACAAATTTGAAAAAATCCATATGACCAATTTTATTTGACTCATAAACACGTGGCAATAATGATGTGAGCAAAGTGCCCACTCAAAAATTCTACCACTAGACCCAAGATGCCTAAATGAAGACAATGAAGAACCAGATGAATACCAGGAGCTTCTTAAGTCATTCTAAGAACTATTAACATCCCATATGGTCTCTAAAACACTCTCTACATTCTCATACATTAGCAACTTGGTCCATGCTCAAATTGCATTGATCATCATGAAGACCTGCCACATGCATATATGACTCTAAAATGGTCCCTTAGACACCAAATGACACAAAGACCAAGCTAGAAATGACTAAACCATAAGGGCATATGAAATGACATCAGTTGAGTTAAACATAATTTATGACATTATAAAATTCCCCCATACAATATTTTAAATATAGGGGGTTGACCCATTTTAGCCTGTGGGAAAACATGGTCAACATTCTTGGCAATTTCCTAGGGGTGGCATGCTTACTATGCCATGACTAGTTGCCTAATCCTATCCATTGGGCTATGGAGTCACATGTATAGTAGGTTTGATATATAAAATGCCTTGAAAAAAAAACCTTTCAATATAAAGTAATAGGAACAAAATAAAAATCAAGAACTAAGAAAAACACACATGTGATTAAGAGCACTTATTGGAACACAATACAACAAGGGAAATACACACCTAAACAAACTGACCTAAGCACTAAGCAACTTGAGATGAAAACTTCCTCTAGGATCAAATGGGAAGCTTGAAACTTCTCTTAATTTATGAGATGAAGGGTTGAATGAGACATGTAGCCTTTTGAGCCTTGACATTGATGCCTCCATCTTCTTCATGGTGTTTTCCAAATTCATTGGCATGATGTTCAATGAGAACCAAGCAACTAAAAATAGGTTGGATATGGAAATGAACTCTTCTTACAATCAAGCAGCCTTAAGTTTCTCATATAATTCCTCAAATATTACCTCCAATGGTGGTTAAACAAGGCTTTCCCTTTTGGTTTCCATAGTATCCTTAATAAGACTAGGCTTCTATTTAGCTGCAAGTTATTCAATCTTGTCAAGGAGCTCTGAATAGTCCACCCAATCTTGTTCATTATCTTTTATGGAAAAATTTTCCTCTACCTTCTCATGTACTTGACCCTCAACTTGTTAGAGATCTTCAAGCTCTTAAAAGAGCTTCATTTGCATCTGACAATCATTTTTTTCTTCCATGGAAAACTTTTCCTCCATAATAGATTGTACTTGATGTTTGGGAGTATCAAGATTATCTTATTTATGTTCCCATATCTATGAATATGGCTCAATATCAAGTGGGTCTCTTAACCATTCTTTAGGAACCTTAACCTCTACATTTCCCTCACTTTCCATGTCTATAATATATTGGACACTAGCATCATTAGATTGATCTATGACAATAGATTCTTGATCAACAGAATGAAATTCATCTTTATCATTGATATGGTCATCCACAACTTCATGATTAGACATGGAGTATTATTCAAATGCCTCTCTCTTCAAGTTTTGGCCACATTCTTCATGGAGAGCTACAAAAGAGTCTTCAATATTTTCCTCTTCCATATCAAACTCTATGCCAGTAGCTATGGTAGGATCTTCAATGTGCTTTTCTTCATCCAAGAAGACATAGTTACAATTATGGTCACCAAGGGGAGTCCCTATGGTGAATTCCTCCTCATAGTCACTTATGACATCCTCTTGGTCAACTTTGGCTTGGATTTTCTTCCCTCCACTTGCTTCTCTCAATATGGGCTTGTGTAAAGGGGCTGGAATATGAGATGTAGTGGAAGGATGAGATGTGTTGGGGGAATGATGAATTGGGGATGGAGTGTGAGGGGTAAGAGAGGGATTATTAGTGGATTCAAGAAAGATAAAAGCACTAGTAAGTTCATAGGGGAGTGACATCTTGGGCTGGATAAAATAAAAAACATCTACATAAGTAAGTATTACATCTTGCTAGTAGCTTTCTTGAAATTATTCAACAACAACATGTTCATTTTTTAGCCCTTTATCCTCCCACATACTTAACCTATCTATTGAGTATTGAAGGCATTTATTTACCAAATCCATTTGTTCCATGATCTCCTATTGAGTTCCTTCTAATTATTCAAATGTCCTTAGCTTCTACATATGTTCTTAGGTAGCACCTTTCAACCATTCCTTGAGAATATCAGGGAGCACATCATACTCATCATCCCATATACTCATTTCATCTTCCATATATAGTAATTATGGTATGGATGCCAATAAAAAGTTGATATAGGATAGAAAGAGTGAAGGAGGAGGAGGGTAATGATGGGGATCAAGACCAACTTCATTTTATTGCATTACAGTCTACATGAATATGTATCTTTCCTTATAATACCTTGATATAGAGTCCATAGAAATGTCTTGTTCCTCAACAAGCCTCATAAGAGTACTCTTGAGGTTTATAGGCATCATGGTATGGTTGACAGGGATCATATTGGGACTAATAGGGAGGCATTTATTGATTGGTATCTTGGTAGCCTCCCTCATAAGGCTATCCAATAACATGGTGTCTATCTGAGGGGGGAAATGGAGGATTATAGGGATTCCATGGCTCATAGAATTGATAGCCATTTTGATAGGGATGTTGGGGAGTATACTATGGTTCATGGAAAGGATGTGGTTCATGGAAAGGATGATAAGGAGGTCCATGGTAGGGGTATCAACCATGGCTATTAATGTCAACCTCATGTGTCAAATGTGATGTAAAAAATTGATCAAAACTTCAACAAAAGATACCTAGACTACTTACAACCAAAAGCTATCATTTGAAGTCACCATTGGTGCTATATTGCTTGCTTCCCAAAGATCATAGAGGAAAGATACACCAAAAATATTTCCAATCTCTTGGACTTGGTCCCACTAGATGTGCAAAAACCATTGTCACCAAATCTTGAAACCTAGAAGAGGGTGTTCAAGCCTCTTCTAGATTATGGCAACATGGGAATACTTTCAGGTATGTGGGTGTACCTATAGTGGAAGTGAAACTCTAGATTTAAGGGTTATCTCCCTAAATGTATCTTGAAGTGATTAAACCTATGATAATACTTTATTATGGGAAAAGAGTTAAAATTTTCATGAAATAGACCTAATCTAAAAAAGGGGGTAATATACCAAGATGTATTCTATATGACCATTATACTTTCCTACACTAAGAAACAAGGCACACAAACTAATTTCCAATTCCTATGGATTATAACATGAATATTTCAATATAGAGGTGAGATGTTTGAGATATATTCAAGGTACGTGAAATATAGGCTGATTGAAAACACTAAGGCTCATTATACACTTAAAAAATAGGCTTATACACTTGAAAACACTTCATATGACCTATTAGAACATGAAATATTGCACAAACATGAAAGGATAAGGGAAGAAAGGATAGAAAGTAATAAATTTGAATCACCATACATCACTTTCACACTTAGATAATTGTTTAAGAATTAAAAATCATAAATGAATTAATTTCAAAGGCAAAAAATGATGTCATTCCAGCAGGGCTTCACCGTACACAGAGTGGAACTATTTTAAAATAGCTTAAGAGTTATATTTAAAAAATTTGGGAGAGAGAAGTGGGAAAAAATAAGCCCCAAAAGGGAATCAAATCAGTCCAACCTAATTTGAACTAAGGTTGTAACTACTTCTAAAATTATGCTCCTTAAATCAATTTGATTGATCTAGGTCACCTTGAGTGGTTGCAAAATTACATATTCCCTCATTGATGCTCCTTAATGGTTACAATAATGGGGCTAAGTTGTAAGAGCTTTGTCTTAATGCCAAAACACCCATGAATAATTTGTTGATGCATGCCAAAGTGGAGAGAAGGGTATTTTTGTAGTTGGTCTTAGAGATGAGATTGTTAGAGCCTATGTTTATAACTTTGTGGCATCTATCGAAATGCTAGTTCTTATCTAAGTTGGATCATGATCAAACTTGTTCTTATATATATGGGTCCACTATATCACTATAGGAGTTGAGGGTTTATAAATTCATGGACCCTTCTTTTGTAATGGTGAACACAATCACTATATATGAACCCTACGTGTTATGACTCATGGAACCAAAAGTCAAAATTAGGCTCCAATAGTAGTCCTTTATATTTCTAAACCAGACTGCATCATTACGTCCCTTTCATAGTGCTTGAAATAGATTTAATGGTGGAAAATATCCTTTAAAAATATTTCTCTGACTTGACCTCAATCATGTGTTTGACTCCTAGGAAGTCCCTTTGATTTAATTGGTCGTTGAAAACTAACTAGGCTCATTGACACTTTGACTTAGCTTGCTCCATTGGATTTACTAGGTATAAACAAATATGAGCCCTCAGATCTACTTTGAATTATCAACCTTGTACAAGTTCACACCATGTGGTAGATCTAAATTTTATTTTAGGATCTATTGTTAGTCTTTCAGCCTCACATACTTATGCCACATGTTGATCCCTTAAGCTCTCTCACTATTTGACTCATCTCATATCGTTGGATCAAGATGTATGATCGAGTGAGGATAATTGATCTTGTTAGGGCCTACTATTTAAAATCCAATGATTAATTCATGGTTTTTAAAATTTATGCCCTCACTCCCCTTAAATGATGTTTACATGATCATCATTGACAGTCATGCAACCATCAAATTTAAGCTCAATAAGATTTGTCTTACTCTGTCTTAAATTTATCATCCCATCGATTGTCATTTGGCATCTCATATAATGTAAATAACATCTTATAGACCATTAAATTTAAGAACATATAGTTTCTTACCCAATATTTATTTTGATGTTAGCATGAATGTCTTATGTTGTAGGTCCATTTTAATCAACTTTGAAATCTTGGATTGTGAAGCACGAGAATCATGAAGGCACCAAATTTTTAGGAGATGTTATTCTTACCAAAAGGGATGAAACCATTTGATCTATTGGTATTGGTAACATCCCAAGTGAAGATATTAAATGCTCAAGCTGGCTTGTCTATTTGATCTTACATGATGTCCTAGCTCAAAAATGGCTAAGTATGGAAACTTGGTGAAATCTGACTGAGGAGCCAACTTTGAACACACATAACTTCATTTGCACTTGAGTAGAGGACCTAAAACTTGGCACATAACAATTAGGGAACAAGATTAACAAACCCTTGTGATCACTTTACATTGAAACTACTGCATGTGTGAGATATGGCCTTGTTAAGATGCTCACTTGGTTATGTTTTAACTTCTTTGAAAATGGCTAAGTATGGAAAAACAATGGAATTTGGCTGAGAGGCCAACTTTGGATCTCCATAAATTTTGATGAACTTTTGAAAAGTACCTAAACCTTGGCATATATAATCTTGGCACAAATTTGAACAAACCCATATGACCAATTTTGCTTGACTCTTCCACACATGGTAATGGTGATGTCAATAAAGTGCCCACTCAGAAATTCTACCACTAGACCCAAGATGCCTAAATGAACATAATGAAGAAATAGATGAATAATAGGAACTTCCTAAGTCATTCCAGACACTCTTAACATCCTATAGGGTCTTTAAAATACTCTCTATCTTCTCATCCATTAGAAACCTAGTCCATGCTCAAACTGTATTGATCACCATGAAGACCTACCGCATGCATATATGACTCTAAAATGGTCCCTTAGACACCAAATGACACAAGGACCAATCTAGATTATCACTAAAATATAATGTCATAGGAAATGACATCAGTTGAGTTGTAACATACTCTATGACATTATAAAATGCCCATATACAAGATTTTGACTATAGGTGGTTGACCTATTTTGGCCTGTAGGAAAAAATGGTCAACAAGTACATGCCACAATACTTATAGGCTACATCAAAAGTAGTTAAGGGATTATATGGATAGAATTTTTTAATATTGGGATACATAGTATTACCTATTTAGGTAGGTTATGCCATAGTAGCTATGTCATTTCTAGTTCTACATAGTAACATGGTTTATGGAATGTTTTTAAGATACCCTTAGATGCAGAAAAATTGTGCAGTCCCATTTAGAGTGTACCAATGTCTAAGGTACATACACTAAAACATGGTAGTCATAGTTATAGGTGTGTGATATGAGTACCCTCTATAGTTATTGGTTTTAAATCCTCCACCCCCACCATTACTACAACCAATTATTCTACCTATTCGTGATAATTATATAGATATGGTTCATACTAAAAGAGTTATCAAAACTCTTTAACCAAGATCTCATTACCAAAACCATAGATGCTTCAACATATACTCAAAGAAGAAAACCAATTATAAAGAAAACAATTATTATTCATAAATTCATTGAAAAGGATATGAAAAAGATGATATATTAAAATGTAGGGTCCTTTCTTAAATATTAAAAGGATAACCAAGATGCAATCTAAACTAGGCAATGTGGGATAAATCCACACATAGGAAAAAACTAGGAAAAGGAAAATGACCAAGCTATATGCTAATAATCATGAGTGATAAGATAGTCTAACACCCCCCTCAAGTGAAGCTAGGGGATAATAATAGAGGATGCAATGTGAAGTCATGTGTCCCTATGGACACCAATCCATCTTGATGGAATACATGGATATCAAGTGATTGTAACCGCCATGTAAAAGTAGGAATGGTGTTGAATACGAGGATCACTACATACAAACACGACACTCCAAAATACTAGGTAGAATGAGAAACTGAGTAAGCATTCCTTGAATACCCTCCAACATGATGGTGAAAAGTGAGCAAAAATACTGATGTGGATACCACACTAGTGTCATTGATGGGGAAACCACATTGGTGTCACTATAAGAATCACTGAGAAGGCCATGGAGATAAAGGGCTATGGGACCTATTTAGGATCATTATATATAGTCAGTTGTTATAGATATATAATATCTATTTATAAACCTATTTTATGGGAACATAGTTGGGCTTATCAGATGACTAACTATTCAGTGCCAATCATGTCAAAGAGTTACATAGGGCTCATAAAGGTCACCATCTCTTAAAATACATATTTTATTAGCACCACAAATAGTTCAACATGTTTCATAGTAAACATATGTAAAAATACACTCTCATACTATACAAAGACTCCATGGAGTCCCCAATTATCTAGATTTCCTCATCATACACCAATTTTATGATTAGTGATCATGACAAATATGGTACATAATATGACTTATTATCAGATTCTAATATTCCCAAAATTAGTACCTCCATCCATAATATACGATCATAAAATTATTATATAAAGGACCTTAACATTATCCTCCCATTAATGTGATCACATGTTAGCTTATCTAAACTTATACAAAAAAATCAAATAATAAGAAAATATAAAAACATTCAAACATTTAAAAAATCCAAAATCAGGAGCCGAGCATGAGATGTTGGATAAATTAAAATATTTACATATGTAATTTATCATATATATGGTAGATGACATATTATTTTCATACATACATGCATTTCATAGTATATGAGTGTGATGCAGGACATACAAGTTACACAAGGACATATAATGTTGGACTTTCCTCTACCCAATGACCATGTCAATACTAGGGGAATATTATTCCACAAGTTTCACTATTATAAGTTATATATTTTTATTATAATCCACCATGTTGAGATATATAGATTGCTTACACATGTATTGATAGTTACTAATATCTTACAAGTGCTACATGGATATGATATTATTCTTTGATGTGATATTGATATATATGGATGGTGTAGACTATTTTACTAGTTCTAAGCTTAATTGATGTTGTTACTCTCTTGCATGATAGGATAGTTTGTGACTGTCTATGTTGTGTGGCCCTTTGGCCTTCTTTGTGACATATTTATGTCTCTTTATGTGTGGCCTTTGGATTTATTTGATGTGACATATTTGATGTCCCTTGTTTTAAACATCTTTACATATCTTATGTGTGGCCCTTATCCTTATTTATTATGACATATTTATGTCCGTTATATGTGGCCCTTGGTATTATGTGTAACACTAACACTTTGAGATTGTTGTAATTTTTGAGCTTGTTAACATTGAGTGGTACCATGATCTATAACATGCACTTTTATTATGTAATCTTAATAAATAATCCTCCTATTTGTGCTTCTATTTTATTAAAAAAATGGATTAAAAGAATATATGTTGGGCCCCATTTTTGGAGAAAGTACATATACTATGACAACTAGACCAATCAAATCACTAGGTAACCCTTAAAGTGGTTGATCCCCTTTTTGTACATTTTGGTGCTAGTTGGATAAGTCCTCATGGATCCCATGCCAACCAGTGGGTAGTTGAATAACACCAAATTACATAAAGACATCCCTACCAAGACTTGGATGTGGTGGCTCGAGAAACATGGATGTTGAAGAGTGGAGCAGGTGAGATAGTGACCCCTCAATGATAGGTCAACATATGACATGAACTCATCCACCCTAGATAGTGTAGTGGAGCCAACGGATTCATGACAACTCAACACTAAAATGCACCCATTTGACCTGATAGGGGATACCCATTCACCTATAAAAGAAGGCTTGCATTTAAATATCATAAGAGGTGATTAAGTGCAGCAAATCTCTAGTAAAATAGAGAGAGAACCATTAGTATTTCTCATTATGTATATGGTAGTTTAGAGATTTGAATGTATAGCCCAAGCTCGCATGTGAGCCATTAGGCATGAATAGAGTTAGGAAGACCATATGCTCTATTGATTTATATTGAACTTAAGAAGACTAATGAAGAAATTAAGCATTAATCCTTATTTATAATTTGCATAATGTTATGTCTATGAGTTAGTTTCATTTGAGTGATGCTGTATATGTGACTTAAATGTATTGGGAAGTGGATGTTCATCCTTAGTTTCTAATGGCATCCTTGTGCCATATAGTAACCTTAGCTCACCTATAAAGTGATTAAGAGTTGGAACTATAATGTACCAAAGTTCCAAGACCCATGTTTAGAGTGATACCCTAAGAATGAGTCCTTGAACATGAGCCATCCCTATGACTTTCATAAATAATCAAATGATCCTTAACTTATGTCTCAAAAACTTACACTACTAAAACCTCCACCTAGATAGTTATGGACTTGCATCTCAGGACCTATGCTCTCATGAGGGCTTATACCTAGTGACCTTTTGTTAATAAACCTAACATTAGATGGCCACCTGAACCCTTTTGACTAGTGACTAAGTCCCTCTGAACCCCAAATTGCACCATGTTGTAACTATCCCAATGTGGGCCTGATTCCTTCACTGTTGTGCTTTGGGTGAGTGCACAAGGCTTGCACCTTGTGTAAAATTTATGCCAATGACATAGTGTGTTTAAATGTTGTGTACCAAACCTTACTATCTTCATGCCTAGCTCCACCAAGTCTAGAAGTGACTTGGATTGATAGCTACATGCATGACTAACTATAGAGGCCAACCTAGTGATATTTTATACAACATTTTGGTTCCATTTCTCAGACTCATGTTAAATTTAATTACTATAATGGTATAATAGAGTGATGCTCTAACTATCACTCATGAATATCAAGCATTAGCTAGATCAAGTGGAAGATAGTTTCATGCAAAGGAATCCTACAAATGAATGACAAAAGCCATAGAAATGGGTGAAATCCAACCTATATGATGCTCTATATGAGGTGTTCTTTTGAAAACTACCTAAGCATGTGTACCAATGGTTTGTTTCCTACATTAATACTAGAAGGCATAGATATGGATAGCACCTTAAGTGGACCAAAATGCATGTAGAGAGGTTGGAAATCTTGGATGAATTTTGGATGCATGATGTGGACAAGTGGTGGAGTGGTGCTTTGAACAACTATGTGTTGGAGTTCACAGTGTTGACATTCTTATGCCCAAAAGAAGTAAAGTATGAGGATTTTTGTGAACTAAGGGGCACATTCATAAGAGGGCTCAACATCAAACTAAAGAAGCTTCTGGTGGATTATAATATAGAAACCATAAGAATGGAAGGCTAAGGTCTTTAAACATATGAGCAAGTACAGTAGGTGAGAAGAGGAAGTGTAGGTAAGGTGTAATGGAAGAGGAATAATAACTTCACACCTAAGATCTCTAGAGGCTAAACTATAGTAGGCAAAGGCATAGACTAATGGGGGATCTAGAACCTAGAAGTGTCAAGAGGACCCATAGTGAGTGGGAAGGGCATGGGGAAGGATCCCTTGAATTGTAGTAGTACAAAGAGAGAGATGAATAAGTAAGAGACTAGACTCAGTAGTTGGGTGTAGGATATAGTGGCTTTATACAAGATGTGGCACTTAAGAATGTACTAGAAGTACCTACCCCTTTGAACCTAAAGTGTAAGCTCATGCATTATATTTCCTATTAAAAGATAAAATAATGTTAACTGAACCTATTATTAATGTCAACTTTGATAAGATTCAAAATTTAGATTAAGATTTTGTAATTGAGCAAGTAATCCTTATGAGGAATTAAGTAATGGTATGTTGAATCTATAAATAACCAACCCAAGAGACTTGAACATAAGCACAAGCATTCTCATGTAGAGAATGCTAATTATGATAACTAGGCAATAACCTATAGGAAGTGGCATAGAACCACTAGTGAGTAGTACTGCATTGACAAGTTTAAAAACACAACCTACCCCATCAGGGTCAATTCTCAACCCTATAAGTGGTGGCAAAAGAGGGCCACCTTCAACATAGGTACAATGGGGATAGGTGCCTCAAAACCCAACACCATCTCATCAACCAGTCTATTATGAGATGGAAAAGCACTTACCTAAGTATCATGATGTAGAGAATGCTATAGAACATATGATAAAATGTGAGTTATAATGGCACACTCAGGGAATCACTCAACCCAAGCACAAGGTAACCCAGTTTGTAACCACCTTGCTAGATCACACCCATACTTGGTATCAAAAATTTGATCTAAACTAGGTTATGATTGATTATAATGTGCTAAAAGAAGCCTTCTTGAAAGAGTTTGATATCCGTGAGTTCAAGAAATAGAGCATCATGGCACTCAAGGAAATCAACCAAGGGTTATTTAAGAGAATGAACTTATATGATGCATAATTTAAAACTATTTTCTTTAAGCTTCCATATGACATTCACCCCTCCTAACATGCATAATGGTTTATTGGAGGCTTGTTGTAACCATTTAGAAGAGAATTATCCATGAAGACATTAATAAACCCTCATGAATTACTTGAAGTTATGCTATAGGCTGAGGTGGTAGCCAATGTTAATACTAGGATCATCCCATTCATGGAGGCATATATTACATCAATGGCCTCCTAGTTATAAACATTGAACATTGCTTTGGCACATGACACTCATAGTGGGTTATGGTGTATTAACTATGATATGGAGGGGTATAACAAGAATGACTTCCCATGAAGAACTATCCATGTCCTACTTCTCAATTGTGAGGTTTGTCATGGGCTACATGACTCTCAAAATTATCCTTTATTGTAGTGAGCTACCCAAGTAAGCACCACCATTTACTAAAAAATGTGTGATGCCTATATGCACTCAAAAGTGGAATATAGAGTCATTGATGAGATGCAACCAAACATGAAAAGAGGTGTGAGATAGGAAATGAAATTAGGTGGCAGTCAGGTGAGTCAAGACAATGAAGGCTATGGCTAGAATAATATGGGTTATGGTAACCAGTGAGGTGCATGCAAATGAGGAGGAGGACATGGTGGAGGAAGATTCCTACCATGATAATGATATAAGTGTGGATTGACTAAAAATTATCAACATGACTACCCCATGCACCCAATGGGTATGTATTGTTGAGGACCACATGTAGTCAAAAAATGCCCTGACTTATACAAACATCTAACTCAAGGTTAGCCTAGTGTAAATAGAGGTGAGACAATGGTGAGGTGAAAGTCAAAAGAGGAAAGGTTGGCTCCCAAACCATAAAAGACTCAAAAAGAGCCACATAAAGTGTAGGCAATAATAAGGAGTGGGTTCACCACTCAACCACCCACTGCACCAAACAAAGATATATGCTAGGAGTATGGTGAATCAAGCTATATTAAGTGCATAATGCAGCTAAAGCTAAAAGTTGTGCGATACCCTGACCCTATGTAGTAGAAGGACATCTTGTAACAAGCCATGAACATGATACAAAACTTACATGGTGAACTTTAGTTAGCCAGAGATTTATAGGCACAAGCCACTACTTTACACATGAAACAAGATCACTAGGAGGCTAAAGTGCAAGAATTATCTAAGATCTTACACCTCATAAAAACTAATGTAATGCTATCCCTATTGAAAGATTTATTGATAAAGCATGCAAGGGAAAGACCAAAAGTAGAGGCTATGCCTTAGATGATTAAGGTTGATGCACTGCATATGAAGTAGGCACATGAGGTAAGGCATACTCAAAGTACCGAATATGACTAGGAGTTATTGATAGACGTCACCATTAATAGGTGGTCAATTTGTGAATTAATAGTTTATATGGGTGTTAAGGTTAATATTCTAACTTGAAATTCTTGGGAAAAGATGGGGTGGCCCCCCTTGAGGCCTTCACCTCACATGTTATTCATGGATAAAAAACCTGAGTACAAATGATTGGGATCTTGAAGGGCACCATTGTAGATATCATGGGCACCAAGTTTCATGCCAACTTCAAGGTCATTGAGTTGGTATAACAATACAACTATCCAACACTCTTGGGAAGGCCACAGTGTTATGATAACGATGCATACATGCACTTTAATAAGCACTATATGAATTTTGAAAATGTCAAGGAAATGGTGGTGATCCCTCTTTCAAGTGACCAAGGGCCCCCATATGTATATAGTTTTGATCTCAAGGATGAGATCAACCAAATCTATAACATTATGGTGTAGGGTGATAAGAAGCTTGACCCTAATAACTAAGTCATACTCAAATGAGAGGATGGAAAATTATCCTCTGACATTACTGATGTAGCCTATGAATGATGGTTCAAAGAGGCTTATGAGGTCACTATCCAAAGATGCCACCTAGTGCATGTAGTTGGGCCAAGACTAACTAGGATAGGGTTGGTTAGGATTGAGGATCTCAAGAGGAAATGGGTCCCCTGTGCCTGAAAGATGAAGAAAAGGGTACTTTGACTCAGTAAAGGAAATCTTGTAGTGCTTCTAAAGTATGAAGGGATCCAACCCATATAAAAGTATGTCTAAGACATTAAAGCCTACATCCCAAAGGAGATAGATCAAATGGGTGCACTAGTGCATACCTTAAAAAACACTATTACTCATTGGTGGGTAGAATAAAGACCTAAATTGCCAACTTGGTAGGATGTGAAGGCAATAATATGTACTAGGTTTAGAAAAAAAATGAGGATTTGGACATATCTGCTTGCACCAATTATTTTGACCCAATCACACATGTTCATATGTGTGAAAAAACCTAGACTATCTATGGTGAGAATGTGATAAGAGGCCTATGGGTGCACACCTTTTATAAAACCTTGAATACTTGGGCATGATCATGGTACATTGTAAACAAGATGTGTCATGAGATAGGAAACTAGGAGATGCTCAAGGAGAGGTTTTTTCACATTTTCTCCTTTTCTTCATAAAACTTAGAGCTACTGGAGCCACTACAAGTCATATACAAGGAAGTGTTTAAAGACACTACAATCTTAAAGGATCACCTAAAGGAAATGTTTAAGGAGAAAGGACTAGTGCTTTCAACATTCTTTGAAGATATGGTGCTCAATAATGACTTCAATGAAGAAGAAGATGAGACTTGAAAAGATCATAATTGAAAGGGTCTAATAAGAAGACAAAAGCTTGTGCACCTTGTGGATGAAAATAACCTAGATGATGAAGATCAAATGCATCTTCAGGTTGAAATAATAAAGAGTACAAGGAAATTTGAAAACTCTCATTAGGAGAGAAATAAACCCTACCATGCACCACTCAAGACCACTAAAGTAGACATCAATATAGAAGGTGAGTTGAAGATCACCACTATAGGTGTTTACTGGTTTGAATCAAAGCTAACACAAATTGTAGACATCTTGAAAGAATTTTAGGACATGTTACCATGTAGATATAAGGACATTAAGGGTACCCACCCTTTACTTGGGAAAATGAGAATCAAGCTAGTAGATGGCATGAGATTAGTCAAGAAGTTCCCATATTAGATGAATCCCAATATTTGTGCCAAGGTAAAGATAAAGATTGATATAATGTTGATAGATGGCATCATCTACCTGATATAAAAATTTGAATGGGTGATCCCAATGGTCATCAACATCAAGAAAGATGGGCACATATGAATTTTCATCAACTATAGGATATTGAACGTCACTTGTGTCAATGATCCATTCCTGACCCCATTCATCGATGAGGTCCTATATGGACTCACATGTTATGAAATCTACACTTTCACTAATGGGTTTTTAAGCTACCATTAGGTGCATATCAAAGAGGAAGATAACCCTAAAATAACCTTTATAACTAAATGGGTCTATTTTGCTTATAACATTATTCCTTTTGGACTAAAAAATGTGCCAGTTGTATTATTTAGGGTAGTGATCACTACCTTCAAAGACTTTATCCATAAGTTCCTCTAAGTATACCTTGATTACTGGACTATGTATGGTCTTATAAAATATCACTATGATAATTTGTGCCTCATGTTTAAGAGGTAAAAGAAGCTTTAGATCTCATTAAATCTAAAAAAGTGCATCTTCACTATTCCATTTGGGACATTGCTTAGGCACATAATCTACAAGGAGGGTTTGCTTATTGATCCAATGAAGATACCCATAATAATCTAGCTCTATATTCCCTTAATGCATAAAGATTTTTAATCCTTTCTAGGCCATTATGGATACTATAGGAAGTTCACTTAGAGCTATACAAAGATCATAACACCTCTAGAGGTGATCTTGCACAAGGATGGCCCATTCTATAGGGGTGAGGTGTAAGAGGAGGCCTTTAAAACACTAAAGCTAAAATTGTCTAGTGCACTAGTTCTGTAATTTTTTGACTAGATGAATTCTTTCCATGTGTACATTAATGCTTTAGGTTCTACCATTGGTTCCATATTGGCATAACCAAGTGAAGGGAAGATAAACCACCCCATCTATTTTATAATCAAAAAAATGATGTAGGTAGATCAAAATTATACCAACACCAAGCATTAAGTGCTAACAATGGTCTATGCCTTACTACATTTAGGAAATACCTACTGGAAACCCCATTCATCTTCTTCATTGATCATGAGGTGCTTAAGTACCTCGTGAACAAGATTGTTTTACATGGGTGCATAGTTTGATGGATTGTTCTCTTACAATAATTCTAGTTCTCTATAGTCATCAAACTTGGGAAGAAAAATTTGGGGCCAAACCATTTATCTCGCATCAATTCTGGTGATGTAGTGATGCTGATTGAGGATGACATGCTAGACACACTATTGTAATGAGTTCAATGAATTTATAAACATATAGCAAAGATTTATGCTTTATTAACATTAGGGTTTGTACCATAAACCTTGTCCACTAAGGAGAAGAAAAAAAATTGTAGTCCATGTTTCCCCATTCTAGCTCATCAAGGGGTAGCTATACAAATGGAGTAGGGATGAAATCCTAAACCATTGTGTTTTAAAACATGAACGAGACTTCATACTACAATAATCACATCAAGGGATCATATGAGGCCATTTCAATGGTGACACAATGATGTGCAATATATTACTATCAGAGTTGTGGTGGCCAAGCCTATTTTAAGATATAAAATAATACACTAAGGCATGTGATGTATGCCAACACACTAGAAATCCCAACCACTAGGATAAGATTCCTTTCATCCCCATTCTTGCCTAAGCACCATTAAAAAAATGGGCCATTGATTTTGTTGGGCTAATTACTCCCATAACATGGTGCATAGGTGCAAGATACATCTTAGAGACCATAGACTATTTCACCAAGTGGGCCAAAGCCACACCAACCAAAGATTACACAACTATGACAACTATGTGCTTCATATGGGAGAACATCATCAGTAGGTATGGGTGCCCATTGAGTCTGACTAGTGATAAGGGCACTCATTTCATTAATGAGATGATGCATATCCTCCTGACTGAGTACATGGTGGTGCACCACAAGACTACCCCATATCATCCCTAGGCCAATGACATAGTTGAAGCTTTTAACAGAATTCTAGGAATGTGCTTGATAAAGATATGTGATGTTGGTCATAAGGATTAGGATGATTGAGTTTTAGTAGTAATTTGGGCATACCATATGACCTATAAGCACTTGAACAAGGCTACACCATTTCAATTAATGTTTGGAATTAAATTAATTTTTCCCATGGAATTCATGGTGCCTTCCTTATGCATTACATGGATTGGTTGATTAGATGACCAAGGATATTTAAGCACAAGATTAGAAGACTTAGAATTCTTAGATGAGAAGAACACCTAGGCCAAATGGATTTAGTAGATTGAGAAGGCATACCAGAAGCATTGGCATGATAACCATATCAAACATAAGGATTTGATTGAAGGAGCATTATATTGCTCTATGATTGTAAGTACTTAAATCACCTAGGATAATTTCAAATATGATGAATGGGACCCTACATTATCCATCACATATTGGAGATAGGAACATGTAAGCTACACATGTTGTTATACAAAATACTCCTTGGGCATTTCAATGACAACTGATTGAAGCCATATAAATAGTAGGATGGTACTCATGTCATGGAAACTCTAAATTCTTGGTCAATAGTTGGTTTGATATGAGTTGACTGGAAATTTTTTTTAGGCACCTTAAATGCTCAAGAATGAACCACTCTACTGTTACCTTTGCAACAAATTTTCAAGAAGGTGCATCAATTGATTTGGCACCAGATAACCCCATAGGCAAGAAATGAAGATGCCCAACTTGGTTGAGTGCAAGGTAGATAGTGAAGATGAACATTCTAATAATGCATAATAGCATTAGGAGATAAAAAGCACTAGAGAACCATCACAAAGGATTTATATGGGGTAGGACTAGGCCAAAGTAAGATGACGTGCATAAAATTGACCAAGGCAAGAAACACACTTGAAATAGGATCACAACTAGAGAAGAAGTGGAATCACGAAAGACAAGTCATGTGCATGTGAGGTGCTGCACCAAGGTTTCCATAAGAAAGGTGAAGGTCATGTTGAAGGTGACACATGAAAAATAAAGTTGTTTAACACAGCTGGCATCCACCCAGGAAGAGGTGGGAGTGACCATTTGAACCACATGTCACATCATCAAAAAAGTTGTTCAAAATATTTAGTGAGGCCATGGTGGTGGCACAAAGATACAAATTTAATGTGTATAATACATGAGATTTTCAAAGATTTCATATATTTTTACATTTTCTAAGAAAATAAAGGCACCTACGCCATTAAGATTACATTATTAATGGCAATTGACAAATGAAAGGTATAAAAGGGAAAATGGTGGACTTACTTAGGTTACCAAGTTTATGCTAATCTAAGGCTTGGTGAAAACTTAGCGAGAAACTAGAGAAGTCAAAACAAGAAAAACCCTATCATATCGAGCATTTGAGAAATCTAAGTACCTTAGAGTGAATGGAGGCACAATAAAAGAGAGTGAATTCATATTGAATACTGGTGTAAAGAACTAGGTTGAACTATGAATTTATCACCCAATTCACCATTAATTGCCAAAAAATCTTGAAGCCAAGAAAATAGTCATAGACCTCACAATTGTTGAAGCACTAGTCATCATTTGAAGCTTTGACAAACCACATCTCTTGAGGTTCAATACTATAAAATTCAAAATGGTGAAGAAGAGGAAGGAAGGAAGCTCTACATTGGTGCAAATAAAACCCAAGTGGGTAAATATTATTGAGGAAGTGTCCATCACCAAGACAAAGGTGCAGATGGTTGAGGTAGTTAGCATCATGGTGGTGGATACTAAGGCAATAATAAAAATGTCCTATCAATACATGTAGTTTCCACTAGAGGTATTAGTAGGAGAATCATGGTGATCCTTTGTACATGTATGCGAGTTAAAAGAGTATAACCACTAGATGTCAAGCCATTTCCAAGACTTGGTGCAAGATTGGATGGTGGATATGAGGTGTAAGACCCTAGATGGAGATGCTTTGTTTGATGTCTCAATTCAAGATAAGATAAAAGCATTAGGTAAAAATTAGATATATGCATTTCCTTGCTTCAAAAATCCCAAAGATCTCATCTAATTCCTTCTCTCGTGCATCCACAAAAACTGCATATACTTCATAAGCCGGTACATGAAGATCTTTGTGCAAATGATAATATGGATAACCGAGCTTCCAAACATTGGTAAAGACATCCATAAAATGATGGATGATGATGAAGAGGTGGAACACATTTTGAAGCTCCTAAATTACTTCAAGGAGGGCTATATGTTCCCAATCAACAAGTGTGAGGACCTCAACATAAGGGTGGTAATGTGCCTCGTGAGTTGAAAGCTATATTCTAGTGGCTGATAGATAGATGTGTCCAAGGCATATCTCTACATGATCTATAATATGGTGTAGGGTTTTTAGTTTAATATCACATAATTCATTTCCAAATAATTGACCAAGAATGTGCTTAAATTCCATATCACCAAAGAACCTTTAGGTGGGGATTTATCCTCATCTTAATCATAATGTAAGAGATTAAGATCCTCAATGGAATTGAAGAAAACCTATGGGTGTTATTAAAAAACCATGAGTCCCCCACATAGAAATATACTGACTAGACTTATCCCACTACCTTCAAACTAAAATACAAGACTTGAATAATATGTTGGTATAAGTAGTACATTGAAGCTTTTGGATTAGAGTGGCATATTCCTCAAGGGTTTCCCTTGAGCATGTTTAGGATGACAAATTTTTCCATGATGTAACACTACTACATCATACACTTGGTGCTGAAGGATGGGAACAAGTTGGGATGGCTAAAGATCTCCTTTTCCTTCTCGATAAATACTTTTGGGATGCACTACACTGGATCCCAAATGTATAGAGGAGGGACATCCTACTCAAAGAAGTAGATACAAAAAGCCAAAGAATGAGGTGTAGGTTTCCCAACATAGATGAGATCATGATAGAAGATGAATAAGATGCCTCAAATCACCTTGACATTGATCTAGTCCAAGAGGTCACTATCCTTAGATTCATCCATAGGCTCTATTATGTGATGAATCCAAGGAAGAAAGATTCCAGCACCAGGTCTAGCACTGAGTGGAGAAGAGACCCCCCAGTTTAGATTAGGGATGAAGGAATCCCAATGCCCCTTGAGAAAAAAATTTATTCAAAGAAAAATAAAGGGGAGACCTTAGAATAAATTGAGGAGTGATTGAATCTGAAGATAAATTTAGAAGGGGAAGCATCTGCTTTAGAGTTATCTAAGAAGTGCATGTGCTTCATGTCAAAAACCTCCCCCAGTAAAAAAGAGAAAAATGAGGGGAAGGCTCCCTCTTCGATGCCCAAATTTATTGTATCTAAAGAAAAGGAGTTGGAGGAAGGTGTGATGGGAACCTACATTGTGCTTGAGGATGTTGAGTCCTTGTCAAGCAAAGGAACCCCTTCCCCACCACCTAAGATCAAGCCAGAGAAGCTTAGAAGGAGGCTAAGGAAACTCAACTTTGGTGAAGCCAAAATTAAAAGGGTGTATAAGCTATTGAAATATAAAGAAGAAATGGCTAAGGTAGGGGTGACAAAAGAGCTCATCTAGATGGTGGAGGCTGAAGAGTAGAGAAAAGAGGAATAACACAAAGCACTAATGGAGGAAATTACTAAGGAAGGAGAAATGAGTAAGGACCCTAAGGAGGTAACCCATTTAGGTGCACCAATAGAAGATCTGTAGCATGGCCATATTGATGTGAAACTAAAATTTCATTGAAGATGTAGAGAGATGAAAGTCAAGGGCATGTCCCAGGCTAAAATAAATAAATTAGAGGCTGAGGAAATAAGGGAGAGAGAAAATAAATGCACCATGAAAGCTACAAAGAGAAAGGCTAAAAAAGAGAAGGCCAAGAAAGAAGAGGTATAAAGAAAGGCTAAGGTAGAGATGGATAAGAATAGGGAGAGAGAGGAAGAAGTATCCTATGAATAAAGGGTGTACATGTTAGAAGAAATAGAGAAGAAGAAGGGTTCTAATAGTTTGGAACCCAAAGAAGAAAAATTACCAGAAACAACATCCAATGCCTCCACCAAGATAGAAAAGGAAGCTACACAATATGTGTGCCCCAATTGTAAAGGTGTGCTTGAAGATAAAGAAGGTGATGCTAGCACCTCAGAGAAACAAATAGAGGAAATAGGGCCATGGTAGGGTGAAATGGATGAGGGGGAGAAGTCCACAAAGAACCTCTACAAGAGGAACACAATGATAGGTCCAACACTAGAGAAAGAGAAGGGGAAGATGAGAAATAAGGAGAAGATAAGAAGAGAGAAGAAAGAGAAGAAGAAGAAGGAGAAGAAGAAGGGGGAAAGATGAAGGCACTGTTTTAGGGACCAACACTTGTGAGGAATAAGAACTAGGTGAAGATGAAGAATATGAGCCCAAAAATAGGGAAAGGGCACATTAGGAGTTCAAGGAAGATGATGAATTATACATGATAAAGTGCATGCCTCCAAGAATTGCTATAACCCTGATGCACCACTAGGTATCTTGGGTGTTGGACTACTATATGGATGAGCCCAAATTTAAAGTTCTAATAAAGGCAATCCAACATGCCAAGAAGCTTAAGGAAGGGCATGATTACCACCTACTCAATCCCCATGATATGAACCTTGTTCACTCTACAAATGTGCTAATCAAGATGGCATCCTGGATGGCATGCAAGAACATCATCAATGATGTTCACACCAATAGCTGAATAAAGATAGTAAAAGATATAGAGAAATAACTTGAGGCAATAAAGATCAAGCTCAAAAAACTAATAGAGTGTGTGGAAGAGGTTGAGCCATCCATTTTGGATGGTGTAGATACGTCTAAGATGAAGGAAGTTGATTATGTCTGTGTGCTCATAGAGTAGATGATACCAAGGATGAGGTCGATGCTTGAAGAAAAACAAGACCCCTATGAGGCCTTTCAAGGAGAGTTAAATAAGAAGATGGACATGGCATAATACCTCTTCACTAAACTCAAAGCGGGTACTGAGGAAGCAAAAAAAGTATTTTATAAATTTTCCAACCAGGTATAAGTCATTGATATGCACCTCAAAAGGGCAAAGGAGGAGAAGGATGCTTTGGTCCAACAATCCTTCATGGTAACTAAGACCAAGCATGTGTAGGTGATGGCCAAGGTTAAATCCCTTAGTTATCAATTAAAGACTCAGGAGTAAGACTTAGAGGTTGTCTTCCATGCCTTTTAAACAAAGGCTAGTGAGTAGAGGGAGATATTGGATGGTGGGGTGAAGTGCATGAAGGAAAGGCTGGAAGCCTTTAGAAAAGAATTAGAAAGCAAATATGTGCTTGATCTAGAGGTCACATCCACTAAAGTAGATGGTGTTATTAAATAAATTAGGGTCACCATCCAAGGATTTAAAAATTTCAAGGAAGACTTAAGGTAGGGTGCACCTAGATTTTGTGCACTTAAGGCACTAAAATACTAGTCTAGGGTAGACTAACAATTTTATATGGGGTGATGTTGGGCTTAATTTTTGGAACAAGTACATGGACTATGCAAAATAGACCAATCAAAATGATAGACAACCCTTGGATTAGTTGCTCACCTTTTTGTAAATTTTTATGCTAGTTAGAGAAGTCCCCATGGATATTGTGCTAGATGGAAGGTAGTTTCATAACACCAAATTACATAAAGACATCCCTACCAAGACTTGGATGTGGCAGCTCAAGAAGCATGGATGTCAGAGAGTGGAGTAGGTGAGATAGAGACCCCTTAATGATAGGTCAATGTATGGCATGTGATCATCCACCCTAGACATCGTAGTGGAGCTGATTGACTCGTGATAGCTCAGCACTCAACACATACCCATCTAACCTGGCAGGAGATGCCCATTCACCTATAAAAGAAGTCCTATATTTGAAGATCAAGGGAGGCAATTAAGAAAAGTGAAGCTCTAGTAAATAGAGACTAAACCATTAGTATTTTTCATTATGTATATGGTATTTTAAAGATTTAAATGTATATCCCAAGCTTGCATATGAGCCACTGGGCATGCATAGAGTTAGGAAGAGCATATGCTCTATTGATTTGTATTGAAATTTGTTGTTAAACTATGAGTAAATGAATAAGACCAATGAAGAAATAAAGAATTAATCCTTGTTTATAATTTGTGTAATGCTATGTCTATGATTTAGTTTCATTTGAGTGATGTTGTAGATGTGACTTGAATGTATTGTGAAGTGAAGGTTCATCTTTGGTCGCTAATGGCATCCTTGTGCCATATAGCGACCTCGACTCACCTATAAAGTGACTAAGAGTTAGAACCAAAATTTACCAAGGTTCTAAGAACTATTCCTAGAGTGATACCTCAAGAATGAGTCCTTGAACCTGAGCCATCCCTATGACTTGCATAAATAACTAGATGATCCTTAACTTACATCTCAACAACTTGCACTACTAAAAGCTCCACCTAGCTAGTTATGGAATTACACCTCAAGACCTATGATATCATGAGGGATTATGCCTATTGACCTTGCTTTGATAAACCTAGCATTAGATGGCCACTTGAACCCCTCTAGATAGTGACTAAGTCCCTTTGAACCCCAAGTTAAGCCATATTGCAACTAGCCCAATGTAGCCTTGATTCCTTTATTGTTGTGCTTTAAGTGAGAATACAAGGTTTGAACCTTGTGTGAAACTAATTACAACACCATAAAATGTTTAAATTTTGTGTGTCAAACCTTACTATCCTCTCACCTAACTCCACCCAGTCTAAAATTGACATGGCTTGATAGCTATGTGCATGACCAAGCGTAGAATCCAACCTAGTGATTTTTAATACAATAATATATTTAATCTAATTTAGTTAAAATGTATAAAATAAACATAACTTAAATATATATGATTTATAATATAATATTTATGAACATATTTTAAAAGTGGAAAATAAAAAAAGATAAACAACTTAGTTGGCACTCGAATCTAGATGACTACAATAAAGATTGTGTAACTAATTGTGACTGTGTGAAATGATTATGAATCAAGAATAGGGACACACTTCAATTTGGGACAAGTTTGAATTATTTAGATAAGGTTGACATATGCTATCATCTATAGGTAGCACTAACGTATGGTATGAGTTTTTCCCTTTGTGTAAATTTGGATTAATGAACCTTCACCTTTAAGTCATGTGTGTGTGATTGGGGTCACTCAATTCACTGTAAAAGCCATTATGTAGCTTATCCTTCACTTAGAACCATAGGATAATAGAAAATTAGGATTAAATGCAATAGATAAAAAGGATTTAGTGGTTGAATTTATGTTTGACCTCATCACCTCTTATATTGAGCACTACCTACATATCGGTACTTTGAAGAGGTATCAAACTCCATGTAGTTCTCCCATGCTATGATGGTGTGTGTAAAGTATTGGTATAATGTTATATGATATTAAAATATTGATATAATCAAGTGTTCAAATAATTGCTTGTGACCTTGTAGATGTATTCAAACTTAACATAGGACTACCTGGGATGTATAGACTTAGAATTGGGAAGGATATGCATTTTCTTCACAATGTGTACGTAGAATATTTTTGGTGTTTACAATATGAAATCCTCTTACCATATAGTGAATAAATGAATGGAAAATATGCCCATATAGTGGTATTTTGTTAAATTAATCAGATCAGACATATGAAACATGTGAGATGACTTATTGGCTAAATTAGAATTTCAACAATTACACTTTGTTTAACGGGAGAATGCCACTGACAGATTTAAACACTACAACAAGTGGGATAGTCTTGAAAGAGTGGCCTTGTCTAAGGTGAAAAGGTAGATAATATGGAAGTGTGTATTAGTATAGTGATAAGCTTAGGATATTTATAATGTGGCATAGGAATATTATATATCATAGTTACTCAAGGGTAAGGGTCATTTGCATCACTGTATAGGAATAACACCTTAGAGCCATGGATTTGAACATGAGCTAAGTGTGTATAAAATGATGGTTAAAAGTGAATTTTTTAATAATAAATGTTAATTTTAGTGACTAAATTTAACCCCATTTTATTCTATTAATAATACAATGTGAAAGTACTGGAGTAAAATAAAGAGAGTTATACCTGATCTTACCTATGTTGAGTATGCTTGGATGTAGACCACACGTGGAACTATGTTTCATGAGAACCTAAAATGAAAAATGTTTAAATTAATCCTTTAGATAAAATATAAATGTAAATACAATAAACCTATTTATAAAATAACAAGGAATGAATACACATGTTTGTGTATGTAAACCATTATTTTTTATGGTGCAATAAACTAGTGACTAGAGAGAGTTGGACCCTTAGAGATTTATTTTCTTGTTGAAGAACTTGGATTGGAATGTGCATGAATAAATCCTCTTTAATAATATAATGTGCTTAATAACTTAATATTTATCTTGAATCCATCAACACATAACTCAAAGTTATATGGTGTATTGAAATCCCTATGTAAATTCCAAGAGATCATTTTGGTGTAAAAATTGGTACAAAATTGGTGCAAAAAGATGAATCAACCACTATAAATAGAATAAGATTTATTTTTGGTGCAAAATTAGTGTAATAATAATATTATATGTGTCTAGTGTATACATCATAGATAATAACATGAGTTTCCATTTTTTTACAAAATTGGTGCAAGATTGAGCAAGAAAGTGGACATGTACTGCAACCATTCCCCTAATCTAATAATCAAGCATATTTATTTTGGGTATTGAGTATTATCAACTGAGTATCTAAATAAAAATATATGTAAAAACCTAGAGCACATGTTACGCAAGATGCCCCCAATTTTGAGCAAAATCTAAGATAAATTGAACATAAATCTAGAAAACTATTTTTGAGAAATACTAAAATTGATTTGTAGATTGAATTTAATCATGATAAATATATAAAATGTTATTTTTGATCCATGGGAAAAAATCACACTATTTTTGATAACTATGATCTGTATTTCTATCCAAATGGATCATTGTTTTCTAAATGTGCTTCATGGGTATAAACTAAGTGTGAACTATGATCATTTGAGTAAACACTATCATTTTTGTCTATGTATCAGGTTGTTATAGCTTAGTATCTAAGACAAGCCACTATGTATGCCCCTATTTTGAGGTGAGTTGTGAAACCTGTGCAATAGCTTATCTCAAAAGAAAAAATATGTGAATGGTGTTATATAGAATATTAAAATCTAGAGTAGTAATGAAAACATTGGAGATAATGACATCATATTGATAATTTGATTAAAATTAGTAGTGTATGATACATGTTAGAAACCTAGATAACACCCTACTTGAAAGATGATTTCTCAAGATCTCATTCACACCTAGACTAACATTAAAATTATCTGAGGTGTGGGATACCTGTACTCATACCAAACCTCTAGTTTTGATGAGGCTAGCTCTTCTGATGTATCACTTTACTTTGTGTACTAGAACCTACTATAATTTTTGGGATGAAAAGGGTTATAAGGATTGATAAAAATGGGAAATACTATTCTAATATTGGTTATACACCTATATTTTTGGTTCATCCACTCTATTTGAGATCTTAAAACACTAATAAACACAACAATGAATGAATATATAACTCTAAATGACTCCTATATAACAATATTCCACATATTAGTTTCATCAAGTGACCTAAGCATGAGGGAAACGATAGAACATGCCTAATTCAAGGAACTAACTAGTCAATTATATCCACTATTTGCTCAATCAATCAACATCAATCACTGAATATGACTTGCATAAGATGGCATACTAGTAACTAGGTGAGAACAAGACTTGCCAAGGAAGAAAATACTACCACATGTGTAAATCAAACTGATATTAAACATTATACCAACATATAGGAATATAAAAATAGTCAATTTATTCATCTCAAAAGGTTAAAAATCTCAATCTTGGTAGAGTTTAACCATGCCCAAGAGAGGGAACCTCAAAATTAGTTTGAAAGCTCAAATATATAGAAGTGGGAAAGAGTTAGCCAAGAGATTGGCAATAAAAAAGAGGAGAGGAGTCAAATAAACATCAAGTCAAGTCAAAATTGAGTTATAATTTGATAAAAATAGTCTTCAATATATCTCCTTTGTGTCAAAATCCTAGCATGCTCTCTTTTGGTGTTGGAAAGAGGTGGTGGGCCCATTTGACTTGTCCAAACTCTTCATGCATGTATGATACACCACATATTGATTAAAAATCCACTTAAAGTAAGTTAATTTTTTTTTAAAGATGACTCCTTGCATGAATACCATGGAACATGCCACTTTGGATTAGTTAACTCATAGTTAGTTAACTCAGAGTCATTGGTACTTAAGACTAGTCAACTCCCTCCTAAGCCCTCCTTTGCATTAAAAGGAACTTGAAGGATGTAACATGCATGATAACTCCACTTGAATATTAGATATAAAGTGTGACAAGTCCACATGAATTCCTTTGATAGTATTTCAATGTCATTCTTTACTTTACTTATTTGATCTAATAGGCCTACTAGGCCAAATAGGCCTAGTATCCTACTTATTGCACTTGAAAACCATGATAACCTAAATATAAACATTGAAAACCTGAAAATATGGTGATATTATACCTTAAAAAATCCCTCATATCATGAAATATCTCTTTTTTATGAAGAAACACTTGTAACTTAGTCAAACAAGTTGACTAGGCTAGCTTTTTATTTGATTTCCTATAGAGTGGTTAGTTTGTATGAGTTGGTAAGGGAAATTACATGAATATTTTTGACTAGATGATGATTTTAGGATGGATAAAAATTTCCAAACTTTGATCTCCATGGATTGGATTTCCTATAAACTACCTTGTACCTCATCTTTGGTGCTTTTTTCCCTTAAAAACCTACTTTATGCCATTATCTATACAATTACATTAAACAAATTATCCTTTATGGAAACCTCTCTAAGTTTAATTTATTTTTAAATAGGTTTTAGGTTTATTCATAAGGTTTTGATTGCAAAAAAATCAAATTTTTTCAAAACTGGTCATTATGAGGGTTTGGGAGGGTTTTAGAGGTGAACCTTATTAATAATAGTTCATAAAGTAAATAACTCCAAACACAGAATTATTTCCATGAATATCTCATATATAAACCTCCTAAACATATCTAATAATATTGGGTTCCCATGCAAAAGGTATGAAAAGATACCTATGTAAAGAAATTTCCCTGTAGGGTTTACAAGCATTTTGGACATGCTTACACTCTTGGAACTTGTTCATAAAGTATAAAACCTCAACCAACCTAGATTATTAATTTATTATAAGTGAATAGGGGTAATAAAAACATTTTAAGAGTTTTTATCCAAACTCTTCACGTGGTGAAAGATACAAGTACCTCATCAAGTGGCTTGAATGGGTGTCTTAACTCCAAAATTCAAATTTCCTCTTTGGACTAAAATTGACTCCTAAATTGATTTTCCCTAATTTAAATCATCATAATGGGTCTTGAAACATCTCTTCATATCATTCTTAAGGTGTCATCTTTCTTGGTAGGGCTACAAGTGCCTTTTAGTGCTATAAGCATGCTTGTTTATTTTAGCCCTCAAGGACATGTTTGCTTTGATAATGAAGTTTGAACACATATTAAAAGTTTTTTATGATTTAAAATCTTCCTATAATTATTTTTAAACTCTCAAAATTAATTGTCAAAGCTTTTATCACTTATATGCACCTTAAAAAACTTTCTCGCTCTAACTATGACTATGTTTTGATAGGCTGATGACTGTGTGAAAATAATGAGCATCTACACTAATAATTTGACCTATAAGATGAAATAAAAATATTTATCAAGTTTTAATTATGATATTCACCATTTTTTAGGTCTTAATTCCACTTATAGATGCCTAAAAGGCACAAATTTCTCAAAATTGACCTATTATGCATTGACTATATGCCTGCTATGTTATGGATGACTGTGTTTGCATGATTCACCACTTTGGTTTAAGATTGAAAATGGTGAATATTATTTATATATTTTATGATATTCCTCTTTGAAATAGCTTCATCCTTCATTAGTTAGCTTTCAACCTCATGCCACCTCTCTCAAGATCCTATCTCCTTAAGAAGCCTATTTGTTTGTACCAATAATACTATAGGTGTGTGTTTATGAGGCTTGAAATTAGATATAAATGATGTGCTCAAAGTCACATCTCATCCTCTATCTATCCATATCATCACTTATTACTCTTATGATCCACTCATGATCAATAAACCAACCATATATTGCTATGTTCTATCCTTCTTCATGCTTGGAAACATGACCGTGTTTGATGGCTGTAGGTGAGCTTTCAAGGTGATTTATTGTACCAATATGTGTTTAGAGTTTAATTTAAATTAAAAATTTGAACTCATTTATCGTGATGTTTGTAAAACATCTTCTTGATGATAAACCTCTTTTCCATTTACCCTAAACTTAACTGTACTTTACCTTTATAGGCTTGTATAGATTGAGTACAAGTCCATACCTTGATAAAGTTAAAGGTAAATTTTATGAAATTATCTTGATTTTATTTCTGGTATTAATAAATTTCAAAACCTATGTTGAATCTCAAAACCTCTCTCAAAGGTTTAAACTTAGTTCTTGGTCACCTCTTTGGTTCTTGACTATGCATCCATGAAAGATTACTGCAAGTCTCCTTTTAGCCCATTTGTTGATGGTTCTTAGATTAGAATTATATTTTTATTTAAGATATACATTGAGGTTAACAATCCTCATATCATTTATGTGGTGTGTAGTGTTTTATCCTCTTCATCGCCTTGATAAGTCTCTTGTTTGTCATAACCTTTACCTACTATACGCTACCAATGTTTATGCTTGTAGGTGTAATTTTTGTTGTCCTTGACCAAATAATAATTTGATATTAATCCTTCATGTTATTAACATAATTTAAATATCACTTTTCAAATGAAACCTTCATACTACGATGAAGTTATGTCTTTTGCTAACTGTTTTCCTATTGCTTGCTTGAAGATAACCTATGTTAACATGACTATAGGTGGAGTTTAAGGTGAATGAATAATCACTATAGATATGAATTTAGGCCTTATTAAAAGAATTTATTCATTTCATACCCCACCACCATCATGGAAATTCTATTTTCTCATGTGACTATCCATTAGGCCACTGAGCTTGTTGACCGATTTAACTTTATTTGGGAATAATAGAGTTTTATTCCTACTTTAGTTAAGGGTCTAGATTAATAAATAAGTAAAGAATATTGAAATAAATATAGTCCTAATTTATATAATTTATATGTATTTTTTCCTTTCTAAAAATATCAATAAATAAGGATAAATATGACTTAGCTAGAAACAAGTCAAGATGGATAAGACAGAGGTTGAAATTGGTTGTGAAAGACTGGGATAGTGTCATGAATCTAAATCTAGATTTCGTTTAGATAAAGGATAAAAATGATAAAAATAGGACACTTTGGTGTCTAATACTATTGTTCACTCCTACTTTTATTGTCCAAATTTGTCATAGAGACTTGAAACTTTCTAAGTTTTTATGCTATTCCTATGTGAGCTTGCCTATGAAATCTTGAGTGTTGATTATCGACAAAACTCACTATATAGTTGATTTAATATTCAAAACCCTAACCCTCCATCATGATTGATTAAAAAATGTTTTAATCACTTGAAAAAGGGGGGTTAGTGTGTAATATGCAACAAACATGTAATCCATACCCCTTTGTGTGGGAATTCTACCTACATACCAATACTGTAAAGAGGGATCAAGCCATATATAGTTCTCCCACCTAATGTGATTTGTGCAATAGTGTGATGTGGATGCAAAAATGCAAATTTGATAGTGTTGGAGGTGGATATGGATTGGTATGAGGGTTTTAGTATGTTTTTATCTATATTGGGTGACTTTATGTAGAGAATAGGGAAGTTTGCCTTAATGCTTTGTTTATATTCTTTCTTGATTGTTAAGATTTAACACCTCCTTTATAAATGAGCTTTGGATGGGATTTTATATGAAAAAATTGGTCATGGGTCAGATGTATTTATGCTAGGTTGACATAATAAAGGATAATGATCAGATGAAAATGACCATTGGGGCTCAAAATATAAATGGATAAGAGTGCCAAAAATAGGACACCTTAGGGTCTGATGCTATAGTCCAAGTATGGTGCTCTTGTCTTATAGGCTCAGGACTTAGGGGAATAGGATTGGCCTAGGAAATATAGTTTGGTATATGTGGAATGATAGATTAGAATGTTTTGTATGGTTGGTAATGAGAAAAAAATATGTCTATAAGGGTTACAAGAGAATACAAAAAGGACCTATGGATAGGGCATCACAAGCCACACTCAAACTACCAATTTAGACATTTTATATGAATAAATTTACCCCCTTTTATTCCAGTGATGAAACAAAGTGAAATAACAAGATTAAGTAAAAATATAAAGAGTACCTAAACTTACCTGTAAAGATGAAGCCCATGAAGATGTGTGATGCTAAGTGATGTTGAGTGATGTTGAGTGATGTTGGGTATGTGCTATACCAAGAGTAATATCATGAATTGTGATGAGTTCTCAATTCCTCAAGAGTGGATCATGAATACAAAGTATATCCCTTTGGCTCCATCATCACCCACTAAGTGAAGTTATGTGATCATGCATGTGTTAATCAATGTTTAGACTATGTGTCCCATCTTTCTTATGTAGGTGGCTCAAGAATACAAAGGCTAGCTAGTCCTTTGGATTTATCATTTCCCACTAAGTGTGAACTATGAAATGATATCAATATAAATGTGTGTCATATGAGATGGATCATGAAGCCCATGAATGCTTTGTAATTTGACAATGTGGCATGAATAGCTAAATGTGTATTGAGAACTAGGCTAATCTTGGCCATTCCAAAAGGTGGAGATTAAACTTGTATGAAAGCCACTCTAAAATTAAGAAATAGGCTTATATGAAATCCACTTTGAAATGATGCCAACAACCTATAGATGGATAAGGCATGAAACTACTAAGAATACTTTGGTAATACAATAAACTAGAAAGAAAAGAAGGAAAATGTGTCATGCACATTACCCCCAATCACTAGTGTCTATAACATGGATTTTGATCTAAAAGTTGTATCAATTTCCCAATATAAAAATATAACTAAGAGCCATCATGCCACACACGATGCCCCTATATCTAGATATTTTAAGCAAAACTATATTGAAATTACCCAATCTAAACTAAACTATGGCTGACAAAACTATAATTGACCTTACCTTTCTATGTATTTCTAAAAATTTTGAGTTTTTGGTTATTTGGATAGGAGCACCAAAAGGAAGACAATTTTCTATCCAATGCTATAGTCCAAATATGGTGCTTTTGTCCTTTAATATTTATAATGACTATTCTATATTGACCACTATATTTTTGGTCTATTCTACATGGTTTGAATTTTTATTAGTATTTATAATGTTCTAAAAATTGGTTTTTGACTAGTTGAAGGGTTTGATCTCTATGACAAAACCCCTATTTGTTTATCCCTCTTCTATGGGTAGGAATGAAGACCCTACAATGATTGACCTCAGAAGAAAGATCCTTGCAAGTGTGTTATGCTATGAAATACATGATATAGTAATGATAATTGAAAATATGTCTCAATATATGGCATAATTTGTATTGGAGATGGTTAGATCAATAGCAGTATTCCTAGATAGACGTAAAAATGAAATAACATGTGTAATATACTAAACTAAAACTAGAAAATGTTAGTTATTATTTGTTCAGGAGGAATGTAGTATGATGTCCATAATGGCATTCAAGAAATCAAGATAATGCATGATGTGGATCATGGCATTACAAACAACTGAGAAGCAAACAAGCAAACAAGAATGTAAGGCAAGAAGAAAGAAGCACACAAAAGAGGCCAAGGGGCCAAACAAATAAAGGACATGGGCACATGTCACTCAAACTAGGAAATCAAGCATACAAGGCATGTTCAGATTCCACATACACATACAATTGAAAATAAGAAAGATTGGCATGAGGGCCACAATCACATGAAAGAGTGTAAGCAAAGGACATTGGCAAATGTCTGAAGGCACACAAAAGAGTAAAAAATAGGAACTGAGAAATGCAATCACATCTAGTTATTCAAATCAAGAAAGGAAAGCATGTAAATGCTAAAAATATTATCTCATCTAACTAATCAAATCAAGAAGTGAAAGTATGCAAAACATGGAGTATAAGACTAGGTAGATGCTAAGAAATACACAAGTGCTATATACTAGTGAGTGGCGATAGAATAATCTGTGTAAGCTAGTAAGTAATGTACATCAACATGATAACTAGAGTGTCTAGTGTTAGAATGACATAACTTTGATGGTGTAATCATGTATAATATGCCCCTAGTGGGTATATATGTTGAAAAATGTCTTGAATGTAAAATTAGGATGCCCCCTTATTGGGTAGAGTGAAACAATCAAGGATCTAGGTGTCATTGCACACACTCAAAAAAGATCAAGTGAAGCATGGTAATGTAGATAAATCTACAAACAATTGTATATAATAGAAAAATATAAGTCTAGCATGGTATTAGAAATGTAAATTATGGATAATGCATATAGTTAATATGTTTTGGGTGTTTTGAGTTATTTAAATGTTTTTCTATTTTGACATGTTATAATATTTTTGGTATTTTTTTGAAATAATCTATGTACAAGCAATCATAAGGAAACTATGTATAATAAATTGAAAATACGCTATGTACAAGTAAGTAGAAATAAATTGTGTATAATAATGTGAGTAAAGCAATATGTACACAATGACATAAAAGACTAAACTAGAGGGGGTAAATGGTTCAAAGATGAAGCCTACTGGGAATGGAGATAGAAGAAGGGATCACATCCATCATCAAATGTCTTAAGATCATCATCATAAGTATCATCATATGCCATAGGCTCTATGTATAGGTGGATATATCTTCAAGTGTCAGTAAAATCTATGATCTTTGTATAGTCGAAGATCTATCACTCATTGTGTTGTCATCCTACTCAAGGTGAATTGAGGGTGGCTCTAGTGGTGAAGATGTTGGTTCATCTTTGGGGCATTTAACTCTAGTATTAGATCACCTCAGTAGAAGTTGTGGAGTTGGTGTTAATGGTGATATAATTTGAATAGTACCCTAAACTTATAGTTTATCCAATCTCTATTGTAAATCCATACATGATTTTGTGTCATGGCCTATGATTCTATGAAAGAGACAAAATGGGTGACCATCCTATCATGATAACTTGCCAATAGATCTATATCACATTGTAGGTAATTTGATTAATCCATGATCAAGTGACATATATAGCTTAATTTATGGTTGATGTTGTGTGTTGCCTACCTGAATCTAAATGACTGACTCTATATCCATAGAGGTAACCATGTGAACTATTTATGATAATTGATCTATTTATGGTCATGAATGTGTAGTTTATCTTGAGAGTGTAGTACAAGATGCTAAGAGTGATGTAGGGATCTAAAATCATCTCAGCACTCTCTTGGGCCAACTAGTATAAATATTAATCCTCAAAAATAGTCATATGTGAGTCTGGGTGTCGTATAATCATCTGAAGTAGCCTAAGAATCATTATCAACATCATGCATGTATGGTAACTCATAATGTACCATAAGGGGTAACTATGATATGGGAGTCTCATCAACTATAGAGTAGAAGAGGGTGTTGTTGTGAGAGTATCTATAACTAATGGAGTAACTATGACTTCTTGAGGAGCTATATCTATAGAATCAATTGGGACTACTGGAACTACTATTAGTGATTGCATAATTATAATAGGTATAGGAATTTTGACTATCAAAGTAGTTATAATGATTGAAGATGCTATAACTATTTGATTATCTAGAGCTAAAGAAATAATTGTAAATGGAAGAGTGAAAGATGTGCTAGTCTCTCCTACCTCATATGTATGCATCTGGTCAAGAGAAATGTGATGAAGTGGTTCTTGAACTATTATATGAGGTGTCTTATCTGATGAAATAGTTAAAGACAACTCTGTAATTCTATAATATCTGAATGGTTTTTATCTATTGGGCATGTGTATAGATATCCTTTATGGAGAAACTTAACACGTCAATGAAGAGTATAAGGAATTTCCACAGTAGCATGTATCCAAGGTTGTCCAAGTAAAAGGTTATAATAAAGAGAACGTGACATGACTTGGAACTGTGTAGAGAGAGATTTGGGCCCTACCATGATATCCAAAGCAATGGTGCCTAATGTTTGTCACGGTACATCATCAAACCCTCTAATGTTCTTATTTGACTTGTACATGGATGCCATATCTACACCCATGGTCTATAAAAATGTAATATTACATATATTATTTCCAAAACCACTATCAAATATAACTCTCTTAATTGTACTAGTTTTGACTTGAGATTGTATGAACAGTGGTAAGTTTTGATCAATAACTATCTAAGAAGGCATGTCAACATAATCAAAAGGAATAACATCTTCTATAGTTTTTAATGTGTTGACCATTGATGTAAAATAATAAGGCTTTGAATCGATGGGCATAAAAGTTTGAGTGAGTTCCTGATAAAGAATGTCCTTGAACACATTTGCTTTCTAGAGCAGTTCTAACTTAGAAATCTTAGCTAGTGTGTTACTCAACTGATCAATAATATCATATGCCCTACATGAATCTACCTATGCATGTGGGTTGGGAATTGGATGGGAAGGAATAGGATAGTGACAGGGTTCTTGACTAAGTGGGGGAGTCATGGTGGCACATTGAGTAACAACTCTAATTGCATTATCTACTAGCTGTATAGGACTAGTAGTAGCTATGAGAGGAGAGTGAAGATAATCGATAGGTCAAGGTGGTGGAGGGACAAAGGGTGTCAACTAGGATATCTAGCAATGGGTAGTGACTGGGGGAGAGTAAAATGGACCATGAAACATAATGCAACATTTGATAGAGGCTCCAAAGGAGGTGAGGAAAGAGGTATTTGAATATGTTTATCAATGAATTTATTAATATCATCCTATATTATAAAAAGTAAGCATGAAATAAAAAGAATGAAGCTTTGCATTAATATATAGTAAACTTCATCATTCATATACATGATAGGATCGAGTATGGGTTATTTATTATTTGCAATAAATCTTTTGAAATGAGTGAGATCTATTTTTGATTTTATGTGAAATCTGATTTATATGTAAGGTGATATCTCAAGAAGCAAAAGGACCTAGTAAATCAACTAGGGTTTGAAATAAATGGTTTTTTTAAATTACTATGGTGAATTTCAAAAATTAAATGTGAAATTATGATTTAAATATGTAGGAAAATTAGAAAAATATTGCTAAAATTAGTAAGGATTTTTTCCTAGGTTTTTTAGGGTTTGTGTGCACAAATGAAGTAAGTTAGGTTCACCAAATGATTTAACTTTATTTGGGAATAATGGAGTTTTATTCCTATTTTAGTTAAGGTCCTAGATTAATAAATTAGTAAAGAATATTTCAATAAATATTTTCCTTGTTTGTATAATTTATTTGTCTTTTTTACCTTTCTAAAAATAGCAATAAATAAGGAGAAATATGATAGCTAGAAATAGGCTGAGATGGATGAAATAGAGGTTGAAACTAGTTATGTAGGACTGGGATAGTGTTGTGAATTTAAATCTATATTTCATTTCATGAAAGGATAGGATCACTAAAAACATGATAGTTTGGTGTCCAGTGTTGTTGTCCACTCCTACCACTATTTTCCAAACTAGTCACAGAGACCTAAAACTTTTTGGGTTTTTACACTATTCTTGTGTTATCCTACATTTAAAATTTTGAGTGCTAATATCAATATAAATTTATATATATCTAATTTAATATTTAAAACCCTAACTCTCCATCATGCTTGGTAAAACAATATTTGAATCAATTAATAAAGGGGGGTTAGTGTGTAAGATGCACTGAACATGTAATCCACACTCCTTTGTGTGGGCATGTTGCCTACATACCAATACTCTGAAGAGGGATCAAGCCATTTATAGTTCTCCCACCTAATGTGATTCATTTATTAGTGTGATTTAAATGTAAAAATTTTGACTTTGATAGTGTTGGAGGTGGTTAGGGACTGGTATGAGGCTTTTAGTATGTTTGTATCTATGTTGGGTGACTGTATGTAAAGAATAAGGAAGTTTGCCTTAATTCTTTGTTTGTATTCTTGATTGCTTTGTAAGATTTGTCACCTCCTTTGTAAATGAGCTTTGGATGGGATTTTATAGGGAACAATTGTTCATGGGTTAGATGTATTCATGTTAGGCTAACATAATGAAGGATAAGGATCAAATGAAAATGACTATTGGGGCTCAAAATACAAATGGACAAGAGCACCAAAAATGGGACACCCTAGGGTCCGGTGCTATAGTCAAAGTATGGTGCTCTTGTCTTATAGGATTGGGACCTAGGGGAATAACATTGGCTTAGGAAATATAGTTTGGATGAGGTGGAATGATTGATTATAAGGTTTTAGATGACTGGTAATAAGAAAAAATATGTCTAGAAGGGTTACAAGAGAATGAAAAAAAGACCTATGGATAGGGTGTCACAAGCCACACTCAAACTACCAATTTGGACATTTTATATGAATAAATTTACCCTTACAACTTAAAGGTATGGCTGCCCATGAGTATGGCTGTAGGCATCTACTCTATGATTTGAACCGTATGACCTAAAAAAAATCTTGACACCATATCAAAATACTCTTCAAAATATACATTGACCTCATTGATCTCAAAACCGCAATCAGATCCTTCTCATGGCTTAGGACTAGGTGAATGCTTATAACGTTTGAAACTAACTTCTAACCCTATTGTAGGTGGAGATTTTAGTCAAAAAACATGCCTTAATTTGAATTTAAACCGTATTCATGGTCTACCTTTAAACTAGGTCCTTTGAGCATTCTTGACTATACCATAGTCATTACTCTTAATGCTTGAACAAATACCCTTTCATCTTACTAACTATGAGTGATTTACTTAGTCTTTGCACAGATTGTAACAAGGTATCAAACCTTGAAATAAGGCAAATTAACCTAAATTTAATCATTTTGATGATTTAATTTAACACTATCCTTATTGATCTCAAAATCTCACTTGGTTTCATCTTGATTCTCATGTCAATCACCAACCACCTTAAGTCTATAGACTAAGTGTAACATTATCTAAGTCAAATAGGTATGTAAATGGAGGTTTTCCCTTTAAAAGGATAGTAAGATGTATAAAGGTATAGAGTTAGTTGGTGCCAACTTCACTTGAAGATATAACAATCAGTCTAAACCCTTTCACTATTTTTCCCTTATTTCATACCAAGAACTTGAGATTCATTTCAACACCCAGTCATAAAGAGAGTCAATGCCCTACTGTAGGTGGATGTTGATTGTATGATTGCATATATTGAGGTGAAATAACCCTAAGAAAGTCACATTAGTCTTGGTGAACTTCACATTGATTCATGTAAACTTGAATGAATTTTGAATAAGTACCATTTAGAAGATATCCCTCACACCTTTCTTACTTATTTGCACTTCCATTTGAAGCCTTTGACTATGCTTATTGATGGTTTGTATGGATTGATCATAGGTTCAAAAATTGTTTTTTCACTAATAAAACTCCAAGGCCACTATCATACTCTCATTCCTCTTGAAATTATTTATTAAGTTATAACTCTCCCTTCATATCCCTGATTTGACCTAGAGTTACATTTTGACCTCATCCTTAACCATCATGGCTATAGGTGACTATTTGTATGAATTGTGTAGGGTTTTTGGACCTTGGGAAGGTCATAAAACAATCATGGTGAACCTACCCTCCTTTTAATCAAACTTGAAAATATGAGTTTAATCTCCTTTATGTGACAACCCTACCTTAAGTGTCCTCAACACAACCTTCTCTTGAACCATATCTTGATTATAGGTGTATTTGTTGTAGGTGACTGTTTCATCATAAATTAGTAGGCTTCCATGGTTTTCATACTTCTTTGAGTGACCATGATGTTTAGACCAGCCATTAACTCCTATGATAGCTCCTCATGAGATGAAGGTGAGGTGGAAGGTATTGAATATTTTAGATCATGGAGAATGGAGTGGTGATAGAGTGAAAATGGATCCTTACAATAGTGTGAAGGCAGTGATAAGGCAATGAGGATGAAGTAACAAGATAAGATTTATTAAGAGCAATAGGAGCATGTAAAGACTAGATTGAAGAGTCATATGAAAGCATAAACATACCATACATAACATATTAGTTTTAAGAAAATTGAAGGAGGATAAGGAGGTGAAAATGAAACATAGGAGTATGCTAGGATCCTTAAAATATGTTAAAAAACCTTAAAGTTTTATAAATTAGGACTCCTTAGAGATGCTTGAAAGCATAATGATGTCCTTCTTGATATGAATCTTGATGAAAAATTTGATTATATTTCTTGGAGGACATGTGAACATGATGGAGACCATACAAATAATACTCTCATGAAATCTTGATGTTGTTTTCTCTTTCCTTGACCGTATAATCTCCTTTAGAAGCATCTATATTGTAGATTTTCACTTCTCTTATCTTCTTGAGATTTGGTTGAACTTAAAATATATGAAAATTACCTAGATAATGTCATGGGAAGGTAAATTAGGTTCTGAATAATCTCCATAATCTTGAATTTTCTTGATATGATGCCCTGGTGAGGAGAAATTATAAAAAATCAATTGCCATCCTAGATGCAAGACTACAGATGTATGCCATAACTTAAAATGGATGATTCATGAGGGAGATAAATATAATTTGAGAATCACTTTCTCTAGTAGGAATCTCTCTAAGTCTAGTTTCTCTGGCCAAAAATGTAGATTTGAATCTTCTCTCTCCTAACCATACCAATTGTAAACTTGAAGGTCTATCTCTATGTGTAAAGAAGCAATGTCACTGTAGGGGACCAATTTTGAGCTTGTTTTTTCTCCTTTAGTATTTTATTTCTATAAAAACCTTTTTATGACATGATACTCCTACTCATAGCCTTATCTATATGGATGGCCATACAAGTCCATACTCTTTGAAAAATGCATGAAAAGGACCCTTCTTTGCTTTTTATTCACATATAAAGTTTCCACCACCAATTTTAATGAATGTAAAGATAAATAAAATTATTTTTACATGTTATAACAAATAATATACTTTTAGACATATTTTAATAGGCCAAATTGGCATGTGGGAGCTCTATTTGGACCTTTTCTAAGCTTAAAAACACATTAAATGACCTTTTTAAGGCATGAAACTTTGGAATAAGGATAATGTCATTTAAATTAAATGGTAAAAGGTATTTTGACAACTTTTATTATTTTTTGACACCAATTTTGACATTTAAAGACCAAAAATTGTCCTTTTAGGCCAAAAATACATAGTTTTAGATCACTTTGAGCGGGATCAATTGTAATATGAAAAGTTTTCATTTGTAAGGGTTGGTATTTGGACTTGAAAAGACAAATTACCAAAAATTTTGGTGACTCAGAGGGGTTGAACATCCTACTAGTCTAAATAACTGACTAGATTTCACATGACAATGGTAATCTAAAACATAACAACTTGACTTGATGACTTTCTTGAACATCCAACAGACTCTTTTGGGCTTTGATAAACCTCTTTTGACTGTAACAACAACAAAACTAAAAGGAAATAACAAATAAACTAAGAATGAATGATAACTAACCCAAGAAAACAAGACAAACATAATATAAAGGAAGCAAACCACTACTTATGTTATTCACTTATTAAAATAAGATAAATCTAAAAAAATTAACCTGAAGTCAAAATTTTCCTCTAGGATCAAATGGAAAGATATTTTTTCCACCATAAAACATTAAAAAATGATTGGTATATATTGATAACTCTCTTCTACAGCTAAGAGCATTTGCACCTTCATAATCTCTTAGGGAAGCAACTAGTTCTTCTATTTCCAATTTCATGTGCATGAATTGTAGACGTGAGTCCAAGACCCATTCAGTTTCCTCCTAGATTTGTGTAATTTTAAAGAACAATCTCAATTCTTATTCATTCATGAGTTGGTGATTATGATCATGTTATGTAGCCTAAAGTGTCTCCTATGTCACATCTGCAAGTCTAGCCTCTAAGAGAGATGGATATGATGTCATTACTTCTTGAGGACATTTGAGTTCATGTTCAAATTCCAAAAGTAGACAAACATCTAAATATAAAGTTATAAGTTGATAACCTTGCTTGAGAAACTCAAACATGTCATCTCCTAAGAAAATAACCTCTTTAATTTGATTGCTTGAAGAGCTAGTTCTTTCTTGTTTGATGTAATTACTTCTCTCAACCTACGATGAACCATTTTCAATTAGAGAATAAAATGAATTCAAAACATGAAACAAATCTAGTGATTGACTTTCACCAAGTTGAAGTACAATTGGAATTTATTCACTATGATCATAACGTTACAAATCATCTTTTGGTATCTCAAATTAGTCAATCAAAATTGTTTCATCTTCATCATCATACTGATGACCTGATGTGATCTCAAAATCAACTTGTTCTTCATCGTCTCTTGCTGATTGGTACTTGAATTCTATCACTTTTAAAAGCATTTTTGGACTATCATGATGAATGGAAGTTTTTGTCTGATCAAAGAACTCATGAAAACATAATCAACTTGTACAACTAGAACATCTTTCTCTTATATCTCATCATCTACTTTTAGGTTATCTTCTATCTTAACATCAACTTCTTTTATACTTTAAGAGATTGGATGATGCTCTTACTTGACAAAGAGTTTGCCAATGGTGATGTTCTCTTTATGTTCATTCAATATTATTTCATATTCATATACCTCAATTGAAAATTATTCACTTGACTCACAAAGGATAGGCTCATTTTCAAAAATCGGCATGGTAGACCCTTGAAAATAATTAAAAATATGAGAAAGGTCCAAAGGAGTTACCATGGATGCTTGATTCTACTCAAGAGGCTGATCAACTTGAATCACCTTCACCTCCTCTATATGTTGCAAATTCTCTTGAATAGCTTTCCATGAATGAATGACATTGAGATTTTGTGGAAAAAGGAGTGGAGGCTAAATAATCTCCTACTTGCTCTTGATCTCAACATATTGACTTATGCCTGAATGCTCTTTTTTCTTCCTTTATTGTTGCATTTATTTCCAAGTCATGAACTTGGGTTTAGGAGCTTCCACTTTTGTACATGTTGTATCCATGGGTGTGAAAGAAGGAAGTTGTTACTTTGTTTCCTTTATAACTATCATTGAATACTGAAGATGTTGATTTACAAGCTCAACTTGCCTAGCTAGATGAGCCTCAAAATCATGAACTAACTAATTAAAGATATCTCCCTAAAAAATTGAAGATGAAGGATCCTATATGATCTGCTATGAAACATGAGATTGAAGCTCCTCAAAACATACTTATTCACCCTTCTGTGGCCTATCTTGGATATATTTCTAAGAGGAAGATTGGCAAGGTCTAAATGGAATCTTGAGGGCTGTGATGTACATTGGTTTGACATTCATGAAGAGGAAAGGTCATCTCAATGGGGATTTTATGTTTCTCATGAACAACCAACATCTCTTTAATGTTAAAAATTAGACCACCTATGTCTAGGATATCAACACTAAGCTTTGAATGGCCTTGCCTTTTGAAATATGCACATACATCTTTGGCTTGATGCAAATGAGATCTCATATTCTTAATCTAGTGCTTGGGAATATCCTATCCATAACTCTTTTTTAGCGTATATGTTTATCATTTATTTCTCATAGCCAAACAATGTTTTCTTGAAGTTGGAAATGGATGGTTTTGGGACTTGAATGGGTTGATCAAGAAGATAACAAGGTTCATGAGGCTCATCATAAGATTTATATGAGTCATCATACTACTAATAAGGCTCTGTATATGATTGGTGATGCTCATCATAAGGATGATATGAATCATGGTAGGATTGATATGGGTCATGAGGATCATAACAAGATGCATATGGATCATTTTAGAATAGATGATAATTAGATGAATGATAGAATTATTCACTATAAGCTTATATAGCCTAGAAAACACATGAAGATCAACTAAATTATGAACAAAATTTGCCTTTTACCTTTGAGATAAGGACCATAGGAGTACTTGAAACTACTTCTAAAGACCAATATGCTAGAAATGTGTACTCTAATGGTTGAATCTATGTGCCACCAAGTGTGCTAGAATTATTGGCAACCCAGATAATACACTGCTTGAAAGCTAATTGCTCAAGATCTCCTTCACCCCTAGACTAACATTAAAATGATCTGAGGTGTGGGATACCTATACTTAGACCAAACCTCTAGTTTTGATGAGGCTAACTCTTCTGATGTATCACTTTGATATATGTACTAAAACCTACTATAGTTTTTGGGATGAAAAGGGTTAGAAGGATTATTGAAAATGGGAAATATTATTCTACTATTGATGATACACATGTATTTCTAGTTCATCCACTCTATTTGAGTTCCTAAAACATTGATAAACAAAGTAATGATTAAATCTATAACTCCAAATGACTCTTATGTAACAATATTTCACATAAGGGTTTCATCAAGTGATATAAGTATGAGGGAAATGATTGGATATTCCTAATTCAATGTAATATCCCCTCCAAACCGAGAATATAGCAACACAAAAACTCTGAACAAAGATACAATCCCTGTTGAATAAATTCAGAAGATAACAATAATATAGTCTCTCAATAGCAAATCACAAATCTTTTCACTTGTCCTTCTAGACTATTACAAATACAGTCCTCTCTTATGCATATAAAAATATGAAATATAGTCTTGAAAACCCTGGCTTTGCAAATCTAGAAATTGAGTTTGAATCTAGAAATTTTGTCTCGGCCTACTGTGTCGAACACACAGTCACCGGCGTCAGTTGATATACTGCTGATGTCGGTCACTAGCGGTCCTTCTCTACCGACATCGGTCTTTAGTCGGCTGATGTCAGTCACTGGGGATCTCTGTCTACTGAGGTTGGTGTCTATGTGGATCTGTACAGACCTGTACGATCTTCGTACGGCCACCAATTAAGCACAACCTATCTATTTTCAACCCTGGATCTGAAGATATGTAGCTCTAATACAGAAGATATCTATCTGTATAATTTATTGAATCAAAACATAATGAAATAAATACCTGGAATATCTGTAATAACTTCTGTGTGAAGTTATCTCTCAACCCTGTAAATTTTGTGATAACTTCTGGATGAAGTTATCTCTCAATTTGGCAATAGATCAGTTGATATTTCACAGCCTCTGAATTACACACACTAAAGAGGGAACGTTCTCCAATGCAAATGGAATCCTAGAACCCTAGGCTTAGTCTTCACAGAAGAAATTCTTCAAAATCAACAATCAATAATCAATGGCTAATCCATAATGGCCTCCATGAGAAACCCTTATACCCTCAAAAGATATGCTTGCCCTAATTAGGGTTTTCTTAAATTAGAATTAGGGTTTCTAATTTAAAATTAAACCAAATAATTAATTTTTGATTAAATCAATCAAATATTAATATCTCCCTCAATACATGTCCAATCGAGCCCAAACGAAAGCCAACTAGAAAAATTCTGCTAAACGAAGCCACGCCAATCTCCATCAAGACCCTCTAACCATCCTATCAACCTACGAGGGTCGCATAATAGGCTAACCATGAACTCAAAACATGTCAACTGAAAAGGGGACATGACATTCAAGGCACTAATTAGTAAATTATATCTACTATTAGCTCAATCAATCAACATCAAACACTGAACATGACCTGCATAAGATGACATACTAGTAACTAGGTGAGATCAGGACCTACAAAGGAAGAAAATACTACCATATATATAAATAAAACCCGTTGGCCAAAAATTGACTACATAAAAATATTTTACTTATATTTATCAAGCCACTCTAGCGTTGGAACTTTTACTAACCTTTTACCCCCATGACTAGTCCCTTTCTGGTCCTGAATTGATGATGCAGTGTAGTATTCTGAGAGGCCCTGTTGTGGTGTGAGAAGCTGAGTAGAGTTCTTATTGATTGAATTATCTAATGGTGGAAAAAATATAAAAACCTCATGACCCTACTACATGTCACTTTCAAGCTTTTGAAACACTTTAAGCAAGTTATAAGGTGATTTTGGTAATGTTGAGGAAAAGGCCTAGAAATAGGTCTAGAACTATAAGTGAAGGATCCATTATGTTTCCATGGTGTTAGAGAATCTATGGGTATTAAGGAGGTTTTCAAAAATTCTATGAGATTCTAACGAGCCAAAAAGAGGCCTAGATAAGATATTATGCTCAAAAGAACCCCAAAAGTGTATTAGATGACTTAAGTGTCCTCAAAATAGAAATTTCAAGTGAAAAAGTGACTTTTTGAGAAATTCAAATTGGCTTTGACTTATTTACACCTAAATATGGTGAATTTTTTATACATGTTAAAGTTCATTTTAGATCATTTGGAGTGGAGGGAAGGAGTTTGAGAGCAAAAGGATGTAGTTTGGAGCCTTTTGGAGCTTTGGTAGAATGGGTTTTTGGAGGATTTGATTTATGAAAGGCCTAAAATATCATATTATTCATCCATGGTGTCCATAATATCCCCTCATAGGCCCCATAAATCATATTTCAACATAGGAACCAATAGAGGTAAGGAAAACCTATTGGTTGCAAACTAGGCATGAAACATGTTTTCTACCATTAATGGAGGTCCAAGTATTTTAGAAGGTTTATATAAGGAAGGAAAGGCAATTTATAGCCTAAAAAATCTTTCCTAATTTGTGGATTACATATAAATATTTTTGGTTCTTCATGTCAAGGAAAAACCATTTTGGGCAGTTTGGGACATCTCTAGGAGGGCCTCAAATTTTCACTTATACGGTCAAAAGAGAGAGAGTTGGGATATAATATTTTGGTAATTAATAGAGACCATAATTTAATTACACTTTATGGCATTGGTGGTCTAGTTTATCTCCCCATATTTATGAACAATTGCTAATAGTTTGGGGGTGTCTAGATGGCCTACTCATCTAAATAGGGCATAAGTTTTACCTTGTTTCTTTAATTTATAATTAAATGAGAAATAATGGTTTTATAAGATTAATTTTAGGGTAAAATAGGACCTATTAAAATTAGTTTTATTATTTATTTCATTCCAAAAAGGTACTTATGTCATAAAATAGGTTTTCCTTGCTATTCTTGTGAAATGGTCATTTAATCAGTTTTAGAGAATAACATGAGTTAAATGGATAATGTATCTCATAATACTTATTAAAAATAAACTTTAACAAGTTTTATTTATTATAAATCCTTATTATCTCATTTAATCCTTTATAGGCCAAACAATCAAGTTGCTAGTTGGAGCTCCAATGGAGTTGCAAGCAAGTTTATAAACTACAGAAGTTTTCCTTTCTTGTAGTGGGTTTAGAATAAAGAAGATATGATGTTTTCACCTATAAGATACCATGGGAATCATGTTTGAGTCCAAAAGTTCCAAACAAGTTATAGTAAACCATCTTCAAATTTGAATGGTTGTGTTAGGGATAATTTCCCTAAAACACAAAACTAAAGGCTTGAAAACCTTTTGTTGATGTCATGGAATAATGTTTCAAGGAGATTTGATGAATCTAGATGTTTCAATATTGTATCCATATCACAGGAGAAGATCCTTGAAAAAGGAAAAATGTGTGTGAATAGAGGAGATTATTTTTTGAGGGCCTCCAAGTTTCACTTTTGTTCACTTTGATCACTTAGTGTATTCTATAGGATTTGAGTGTTAAATGACCTTCACACTCCAAGATAGAAATGAAAGGTCTAAAATTTGGAATGGGACATCATGTTATATTCCATAAGATGAATAAAGCTTGTACCAATAATTTTCATACATGCAAAGGATAAAAAATTGAATCAAACTTGTCCCAAGAATTTTCATACATGTAAAGGATAAAAAATCCGTTTTTTAGTTTTGTAGGCCTAGAGAGCTAAGAGAGGCCTAGAATACCAAAAGAGAAGGGGTGAAAACAATATTTTACTTATGATTTAGGACATAAAATTTTTATGATAGTTGGGGGCATGGATTATCCACAAAAACCTCTCTCATTTTCCCTAGTTCACCCCTAGAACTCAAGAACCATCATCAAAGCAAAAATAGGGCAACAAGCTGGCACTTTTTGGTTATTTTTTGTTTGAAAGATTGGTGATGTTTTTATAATTTTTTAAAATTCTCATAGGTCTTCCCCATTTATTCCTATCTAATGAATCCAAAAATAGATCTAGGTGACACATAAAACTCATTTTAACCCCCCAAATCCAAAATAGGGTCTTAAAAAGAGCATGAAAGAAGCCTTAAACTAGGGTTTTGAAGATTACAAGAGTTTTAACCCTCCAAATTTACCAAAATTTTGTAATATAATGTATTTAAATATTATATAAATTATTCAAGAAGTTTTGGGTTCATTGGAGGCCATACGATATGGTGTCTAGACCTAGGGTGTGCTTAAGGCCTAATTAGACCTAATTAAGGGGAACTTAATGAAGGAAGTGTGGTATTGGAGTTGAATCTTACCATGAAACTTGAAACACACGTAAAAGGAGGTATATGATGGATTAAAAGGTGATTAAATATTCAAAAGGGTGCCTAGTTTGACCAAACTAAGGAGAAATGACAAAGAAAAGGCTACGAGCCTCATAAGGCCATTAAAAGCTTAAAAGGTAGAAATGAATGTTGAAGTGTGTTTGGTAAAATATATGAGCTTGGAATAGATTTTAATTGAGGTTAAAATATTAAATACCATTGGAGAAAATTCTAGGTTCAAGAAACCATGCTCAAGTTTGAAGATCTTAGTTTGGGGACAATTTCCTTAAATCACCAAAATAGAGGTCCCAGGCCCTTTTGTTGATGCTAAATAACAATGTTTCATAGGTTTTTTATCAGATTAAATGCATATATATTTCATACCTATCATATTGGAAAATACTTGGAAAATTAAAGTGGTGTATGACTAGAGGAAAGGAGTGGTTGAAGGCTTTCAATAGTGACATTTGTTCAATGAAGTCATTCAGTGATTTCTATAAGATTTCATGTTCAAGAAGATGCTTAAGGATAATAATTGGAATTATATAATTATAATAATGATAAAGGTTTTTAAACAATGAAATATACATAAATACATCTCATATCCATCACCTACATCACTGAGCACACAGGCATCTATGGATTTTCCTTGAGAAGCTTAAGCCATACATGGTGGAATGAGGTTGAAGGCAAATAAATGAGGAGTTTAAACATGAAAGGAGAAGATAAATGAGAATTTAAAATAAAATTAACCTTATTTTATCTCAATCCAAGTCAAATAAAATAAAAAATTAGTTGTGAATTTTGACCATGCATGCACACGTCACTATCTTTTACCAAAATGGGCCTACAGGCCAACATATGCAGGATCTAATCATGAAATTTGGTGGAAAGGATAATTATAACATATTATACCTATTAAATATCATTTAATTTTTTTTTTACAATGTTAACTATTCACTATTTTAGTATAGTCAACTTTATGTGAAATCATGATCAACATTGGAGCATGCCTTGGAGGAATTGGCCATTTTGGGGCATCTACAGGTTGAGTCAATTTTTTTTTGGTAAGTATGGTATAAATGACCTAAAAAATAACCCCATGCCATAATAAAATTCATATAAAGAGTGAAATTACCTGATGTTCTTACACAATCCACAGGCACTCAAGAAGGTAGCCATTGGATACCAAATGAAGTTTTGTCAGTTCTGGATGCCAAGAAGCATTTTAAGCCTTAAATAGGTATTAAAATAATATAAAATGATTATATAAACCTATATTTCATTTTTTAGTGATCTAATTTATCTATTTAATGCAAAATTTTGTAGAAAGACAAGTTTTGGCATGAAGGAAAGATGCAGGTAGCTCAAGGTAACTTTTGGTAAAAAGGGTCTACATGACAATGTACACATATAAATGACTTTAAAATTGGTAATATTAGTAATAATGACATATGATATCCATAAATAATCTATTTAAGGTCATGTGATTAGTGGAAGTGCCCACTGTTTATACACAATCCACCTTATGTCTCGAATGGTCACTATTCATGCAGATACGCTTTTTAGAGTTAAGTTGTGTTTTAGGTTTAAAATATTATGGGAATGTTTTATAAGCATGATAATATAGTTTTAATCCTATTAAACACCTTTAAATAGTGTTCACACTCTAAAATTCATGCAAACTCTGAAGGCAGGCTCAAATCCCTGTAGGCAGTCTCAAAGGCATAAAAGGCAAAGTTGAGTTTTGATAATTTAGAGAGATGTTATGATGTTTTTCAGATTTCATGAAGATTTTTTAAATAAAATAATATCAGTGGGAAATGTTGAATCGGTCATTTGAAGAAATTTAAGCTTTTTAGGCTTAAGGCACCTAGTTTTAGCCCATCTTCATATGTTCATTTCTTTCATACCATGAAGAGTTTGGACAAGTGATTCTAGTATGGTTTGATTATCACTATTTAATTTAAATTAATTATGGATTTAGGTTAGTTAAGGTCTTTATTTTTATAAAAAATCATTAAGAGTGTAAGCATGTCTAGAATGCTTCCAAACCCTGCAAGTAATCATCCTTACGTGTGTATCTTTTCACACCTTCCACATAAGAGTCCAATATTTTAAAGGGTGTTGTAGGGGTATATTTACCATATATAAATGGAAATAATTGGTGTAATGGGTGTCTTAAATTTATGAACAATCATTTTGAAAGTGAACTTGCTTAAGCTTGCAATGGAGCTTTTTGACTAGTTTTGTGTTTTTGGACTCATATGTCCATAAAATGGCCTATAATTACTTTTAAACCACTTTTAATGTGTATATTACTCCATAAATATCTTGATAAACATGTCTTAGAAAATAATCTAGCACATTTGGTTGCCTAGGAGGCCCAAAATGGCTCAAAATTACATATTTGTATACGTCTTCAAAGAAAGAAATGGTATAAAACCATGGAAGGGGTCTACTAGGACATAAAAAATAATTATATTGAATTTATATCTCTTCAAAATAGTTTACATGGTGTTTTGTTGAGAAAAAGGGTTAAAAACCCAGTTTTTGACATATTTGTGCATCATTTTAGGTTTAATGGTGATTTTCACCATTGTTATAGGTATTGAAGGTTTTCCAAATATTCATTTTATTCATCATAAACATTCCATGGATGTCTAGAATTCTTCTATAGGTCTAGAAGTGGTCTTCAGGATGCCAAATGGCCTTGGGAGTAGTTTCAAGGTAGTTGGTTGAGGGTGGCTCAATCTTGTGACCTCCATCAATGGGGTTTATGGGAGTTGCAGGTATCATGGAGTTTATTGTAGGTTGGAGGATAAAATTGAAGTTGGAAATAGAAATGAACCTCAAAAAGCAAACTTGAAAGATAACCTCTATGGTCACTTAAGCATAAAATGACAAGTTAGCTAACCTTTTGCCTAACATCTTCTAGAAGAGCAAGTGGAGGGGGGATGTATAAGTCTATGAGATATATATTTGGAGGTTGGAGAGTATAAGTGGAGCATTCAATACATTTTCAAAGTCTTTGAAGACTTTTCCTTCGTAGTGGATCATGACATCATCATCCTCAACAAGTTTCTATCTTCTAGTGTGTTTCTCAACCAATGAGAGGGTTTTAAAAATATTGGAGCTAATGGAGGTCAATTTGTTAAAGAAATATTAGTTATAATAACCCAAATAAGAGTGAGAATCCATGGAGGGTGTTTGGATCTCATTTATTGAATTCTATTTGCTTACTTCTTCTCTTTCCCTTTTTATATCTCCCATTTCTCCCCCATTTTTGTTAGATATTCTCATTTGACAAGGAGAAACCTTGTCAAAATTTTATAGAAAGACCTTTTGAAACAATAAAGATCAATTTTTACCTATCTCTTGCCTCTAAATTATGCTTAGCAAGCTTGTGCATGATGGCCTTGTGAAGAAGTGTTCTTCCATGTCCATTGTCCTTCCTTCTTACCTATTTTAGGTGTTTTAAGGTTAGTTTCAAGTATAAAATTGAGCTCTTTCCACCATTATTGAATGCTTGATGTGAATATTTAAATTCCTCTTTGTTTCATGTATTGTTTGGTGAGCCTAGTTTATGAAACACTTATGTAAATTAGCTAGTTTGTGAGGTTGTGTGAGCAAGAATTATCTTATGCTGAATTAATGTTTATTTCATGCTTATGTGAGTGTCAATAAATTTGGTGTATCACTCATTTAGATTTCTAGGTTACCCTATACCCCCTCTTTACCTTTTTTCCAAGTAGAAACATTAGTTTAGGTGATCTATGAAGAGGAAGTTGGCCTTCTTCGGAGGTTCAACCTCACTAAAAGATACCCACATATTGAGGGTACTCCAATATTGTAGTTGGGAGTGAGAGAACCTAAAAAAATCTTCCACAAGGGTGAAATTCTATGCTACAATAGTTTCTATCACGCTTAGTGGGAATGCATTATTCACTAAGTGAAAAGTTTTGGTGTTCTCTTCATCCAATCAACCTTTGAAGGCATGTGTACAAACACTAATGGTGAGCAAAAATATTCATCAACTGGTATGAGTGACCCAATTTTCTAACCATCATTATTTGGTATGTATAATTAACCATATTTTGATTAGTATGCTTATTCTCTACCTCAACATCACACTTATCAAGCTAACAATGTTTATGTGTTCTCCCCAAGTGGACCTCAAATAACCTATCAGCCTTATCATGGCCTTTACCCTCCTCTGACCCCTACGTATGACCAAGATTAGCCTCTTATGCATTCAAATCATTCCTCTAATTCCCCTTGCCAAGACTATGTTTATCCTGTTACATCCTTGTCAGGATTTAAGTAATAATTATTAGATTATATTAAGTTGATAAGGGAGATTGGTAGGGGTTTAGAAATTTCTTTAGTCATCCCTATTAATGTTCTACAAGAGGCAAATATTTCTCTTTAGTTTGTTAAGAATAGGTGGTCAATTTGTGAGGATAAACAATTGGTAGTTTATGAGAGGGAGAGAAAGGTGTGGTTGAGAAGCATGGTCTGAAATTTGGAAAGTGTGTTGATATCTTATTAAGATCAATAGACTCATGGAAATCAGTCCTATATGTCCTCTCCCCTCTAAGAACTCAATCTCAGCCTCCAAGGGTTTCAAATCAGCCCCCTAGTCAACCTTGTCAAGGTCCATCCTTGTCAAGAATCAAAGAAGCAATAATGGACCAAGGGAGAAAAATCATGAAAATACATAAGAAGGTTGGAATTAGACAAGAATTCCCCATTCATGCCATGGAGGGGATAAGGATCTTCTTGCATAATATTTAGAGTGTATGGGCATCCATTAAATAAGCTGACTATCCACATGTTGAGAGGCAAGAGATGAAGGAATATACTCTCGATAGAGGAGATGTTGACTCATTAGGAGGATGAGTATGTTAAATCCAAACCAATTAGTTTTTCCTCTCCTACCCCTACACCCATTCCCACTCAAGATTTTGAAACCATCCCACCATGGATATCCTCCCACACCTTCGACCCTGATTATGTCATTCCCTCTCTTGTGAAACCACCCTCTCCTATACCTATTCAAAAGGAAGAAAAGGTGGTTGTTCCCTACACATTTATATAATGGAAATCAATTCAAAAAGGCATAGAGAAGGAGAGGTGTTAGTTGTGGTGGTCCAAGAACAAGTTCAAGAGAAGGAGGAGTTAGTGGTTGAAGAAAATAACAACGAGGTATTAGCTCAAATCAATGAGTTTTCCCTACAAGAGTTCCAAGACTCTTTCTCCCTGCCTCAAGAGCCACCAAAGAGACCACTTAAGGTACCTAGTTAGAAGGATGCTCTCTTAAGCTGCAATTATCACCCTCCCACCATCTCCCTCTTGGAGAAAAAATCTATTTTATAAAGGATAGAGGAAGAGCTTGTAGTTTCAAGTGAGTCTCAAGAAGATGAGGTAAGTGTGTATGAGGAAGAAATATTTATAGGTAGCCCACTTTATTAATAAGAGGAAAAATCAAGTTTGGACCAACCTTATTGGCATGGATTTGACATTAATGAACTAGAACTTGAAGATGACAATCCTCAAGATGAATATAGTAGAGACCTTGAGTGGACTATCAAATGTCTATTCTATATAGATGAAAAATAGGATCAAAATTAATTAAGGAAATAATTGTACCATGACTTCATGGACTAGGCAAAGGTTCTAAACCAACTTATATCTTCTCTAGAGCATGAAAATTAACTTGTAAATTAGGTTACAGAAGTTGACCAGTCTCAAGATGAATTATTCATTGAAGGCAGTACTGATGTTTTCAAGAAAAAAAGAGTGATCAGATCTAAAACCAAAATAATATGACATTTTAAACCTTAGATGGGTTGGTGAGCTTCCATGTGGCTTTTTCCAAGGTGAGTAGAGAAGTAATGGTGTTAAGGTTGGCATTGTCCCAAGTGACTAAGAGGAAGATACTTTTTGGGATGATCTAGAGTGTTTTTGTGCAAACATGGATGCCCAACCTTGACTCCCAAGAAAATAAATTGATCAAATGGATGCAAAGACAAAGTGTGATCCTAATGAGATATTTAAAGCTAAGGCTGTAGTCATAAATACATTAGAATACTCTATTATTTTTGAAGAGACACCAAGTGGAGAGATAACAATCACTCTCCAAAATCAGATTGAGACCTTCTCCCAAGACATTGTTCGCATTGGAGATCATCATGGGATTAATTTTGAGTCATCTCAAGAGTACTTCTAGATTGGGGGCATGTTTGTTCTAGTTGATCCTCATGAGAGACATGATTGAGAAAGTATAGAATTTAATAAGTAGAGTCCCTTTAATCATGTTACTCTTCATGAAGGGAGTGATCCAAGAACCTTTCCTTTTGATCTAGGAGGAGGACAAATCTTTAGGTTTGTTGTATATAGTAACTTGTGTGTTTTCTTTCCCTAAGTGCCTTGTGCACATATTTTTAGTTGTGTGTTTACCTTCCATAAGTGCCTTAGGCACAATTTTTTTTGCATTTCTTGTTGTCCTTGTTGCCTTAAGAGGAGGTTTTTAGAAAGGGACAACCTTGTATCAGTTGGGAAAGAAAGACTTGTGACCTCATATGCCCAATAGATCAGACAAAACAACTAATCTATTGCATAATAGATATGTAATCCAAGGAGGTCACCAAAAATGTTGGCCACAATTATCCTACATATGAAACTTTTTATTAGATGTATCAGACCACTCTCTTAGAACTTTCAGTAACCTTCTACCCCCATGACTAGCCCTTTGTGGTCCTGAATTGATGATGTAGTGTAATATTATGGGAGGTCCTGGTGTGCTATGAGAAGCTAAGTAGAGTTCTAGTTGAGTGAATGATCTAATGGTGGAAGAAAGAGACAAACCTCATGACCCTACTATAGGTCACTTTCAGGGTTTTGAAACACTTTAAGCAAGTTTTAAGGTGATTTTGGTGTTTTTGAGGAAAAGGCCTAGAAATAGGTCTAAAATTTCAAGTGAAGGATACAACAATTTTCCATGGTGTTCGAACATCTAGGGGAATGAAGGAGGTTTTCAAAAAGTCTTAGAGATTCTAATGATCCAAAAATGAGGCCTAGATAAGCTATTACGCTTAAAAGAACCCCAAAAGTGCATTAGATGACTAAGTGTCCTCAAGTGAAAAGGAGAATTTTTAAGGAAGTAAAATTTATTTTAACTTTTCCCACCTCTATATGGTGAATTTTACCATTTTATACATGTTAAATTTTGTTTGAGATCATTTAGAGTGGAGGGAAGGAGTTTGAGAGCAAAAAGATGCAGTTTGGAGCCTTTTGGAGCTTTGGTAGAATGGGTTTTTGGAGGATTTTATTTATGAAAGGGATAAAATATCATATTAAAGCATCTATGGTGTCTATAATATCCCATCATATGCCCCTAAAATCATATTCCAGCATAGGGACCAATAGAGGTAAGGAAAACCTATTGGCTACAAACTAGGCATGAAATAGTTTTTTAACCATTAATAGAGGTCCAAATATTTTATAAGGTTTATATAAGGAAATAAAGGTAATTTATAGACTAAAAAATCTTTCCCAAGTGTTGGATTTCATAGATAGACTTTTGGTTCTTCATGCTAAGAAAAAACCATTTTAGGCAGTTTGGGATAGGTCTAGGAGAGCCTCAGATTTTCACTCGGTACAGTCAAGAGAGAGAGAGAGAGATTTGGGATATAATATTTTGGGAAGTAATAGGGACCATAATGACCTTCTAATTTTTGGCATTGGTGGTCTGGTTCATCAACCCATAATTATGAAAAATTGCTAACAATTTGGGGGTGTCTAGATGGCTTACTCATCCAAATAGGGCCCAAGTTTTACCTTGTTTCTTAATTTAAGAATTTAATGATAAAGGATGGTTTTATAAGAGTCATTTTATGGTAAAATAGGACTTATTAAAATTGGTTTCATCAGATAGTTCATTCCAAGAAGGTACTTATGGCATAAAAGTTGTTTTCCTTGCTATCCTTATAAAATGGTCATTTGATCAATTTTAGAGTGAAACATGTGTTAGATGGATAATTTACCTCATAATCCTTATTAAACATAAATTTTCACAAGTTAATTTTCTTATAATTCCTCAATATCTCATTTAATCCTTTATAGGCCAAACAATCAAGTTGCTAATTGGAGCTCCAATGTAGTTGCAGGCAAGTTTATCAACTACAAAATTTTTCCTTTCCTATAATGGGTTAAAAATAAAGAGGATATGATTTTTTCACCTATAATATACCATGATAATCATTTTTAAGTCTAAAATTTCCAATCAAGTTGGAATAAACCATCTTCAAAGTTGAATGACTGTGTTAGGGACAATTTCCCTAAAACACAAAAATAAAGGCTTGAGCACCTTTTGTTGATGCCATGGGACAATGTTTCAAGGAGATTTAATGCATAATTTTTTTTCCATGTTGTATCCATATCATGGGGGAATATCCTTGAAAAAGGAACGGGGTGTGTGAATAGAGGAGAGCATTGTTTGAGGGCCTCCAAGTTTCACTTTTGTTCACTGTGATCACTCAATGTATTCTACAAGATTTGAGTGTTAAATGAACTTCACACCCAAATATGGTAATTAAAGTTATAAAATTTTGCATGGGAAATAATGGTATATTACCCAAGGTTAATAAAACTTTTCCCAAGAGTTTTCATACATGTAAAGGACAAAAAATCCATTTCTAAGTTTTGTAGGCCTAAAGAGCTAAGAGATGCCTAGAATACCAGAAGAGAAGGGGGTGACAACATTATTTTACTTGGGAGTTAGGAAATTAAATTTTGAGGATAGTTTTATGAATATATGATTCACAAAAATGTATCTAAGTTTCCCTATTTCACCCCTATAACTCAAGAACCATCATCAAAGCAAAAAGTAAGCTGACACTTTTTTGTTATTTTTTGTTTGAAAGCTTATTGATGTTTTTATGATTTTTTACAATTCTCCTAGGTCTTCCCAATTTATACCTATCCAATTAATCCAAAAATAGATATAGTGAGGCATATATCTCACTTTAACCCCCCAATCCAAAATAGGGTCTCAGAAAGAGTATGAGAGAAGCCCTAAACTAGGGTTTTGAAGATTCCAAGAGTTTTAACCCTCAAAATTTACCAATTCTTTTAATATAATTTATTTAAAGATGATATAAATTATTTAAGAAGTTTTGGGTTCATTGGAGGCCGTATGGTATGGTTTATAGACCTAGGGTGTGCTTAAGGCCTAATTAGTCCTAATTGAGGGGAGCTTAATGAAGGAAGTGTGGTCTTGGAGTTGAATATTACCATGAAACTTGAAACAAACCTCAAAGGAGGTATAGAATGGATGAAAAGGTGATTACATATTCAAAAGGGTGCTTGGTTTGACCAAATCAAGGAGAAATGGCAAAGAAAAGGCTACGAGCCTCATAAGGCCATTAAAAGCTTAAAAGGTAGAAATGAATGTTAAAGTGTGTTTGGGAACATATTGGAGGTTGGAATATATGTGAATTTAGGTTCAAATTGTAACTATAATTGGAGAAAATGCCAGGTTCAATAAACGATGCTCAAGTTTGAAGAGCTCAATTTGGGGACAATTTCCCTATAACACCAAAACAAAGGTCCTAGACCCTTTTGTTGATGCCAAATAACAATGTTGCATAGGCTTTTGATCAGTTTAAATTCATATATATTTCAGAACTATCATAGAGGAAAATCCTTGGAAAATGAAAATGGTGTATGACTAGAGGAAAGGAGTGGTTAAAGGCCTTCAATATTGACATTTGTTCAATGAAGTCATTCAATGATTTCTACAGGATTTCATGTTATAAGAAGATGATTAAGGAGAATAAGGGGAATTATATCATTAGAATCATGATAAATGTTTTAATACAATTCAATTTAAATCCATACACATCATATCCATCATCTACATCACTGAGCACACAGGCATCCATGGATTTTCCTTGAGGAGCTTAAGCCATACATGGTGGAATGAGCTTGAAGGCAAAGTAATGAAGAGTGGAAACATGAAAGGAGAAGATCCATGAGAATTTAAAATAAAATTAACCTTATTTTATTTCAATCTAAGTCAAAGGAAATAAAAACTCAGTTGTGAATGTTGACCATATAGGCACACGTCACTATCTTTTGCCAAAATGGGCCTACAGGCTAACATATGCAAGATCTAATCATGAAATTTGGTGGAGAGGATAATTATGACATATTATACCTATTAAAAATAATTTATAATTTTTTTTATAATGTTAACTATTCTCTATTTTAGTACAATCAACCCTATGTCAAATCATGATCAACATTGGAACATGCCTTAGAGGAATTGGCTATTTTGGGGCATCTACAAGTTCAGTAAAAGGATGAAATTTGGTATGTATGGTATAAATGACATAAAAAATCATAAAATTACATAATAAAGGTATTATAAAGAGTGAAAGTTCTTTAATTTCTTACACAATCCACAGGCACTCAAGAAGGTAGCCATTGGAGACCAAATAAAGTTTTGTCAGTTATGGATGCCAAGAAGTAGTTTAAGGCTTGGAAAGGTATTAAATGATTTTTTAAACATATATTGTCCATTTTAGTGATAAAATTCATGGGTTTCATGAAAATTTTTGAATAAATATAAGTTTTGGCATGAAGGAAACATGCAGGTAACTCAAGGTAACTTTTGGTAATAAGGGTTTACATGAAAAATTAAAGATCAAAATGACTTGAATATTGATAATATTGGTAATAATGACATATTATATCCATCCATAATATATTTAAGGTCATGTTATTAATGGAAGTTCCTATTGTTTATACATAGTCCACCCTATGTCTCGTAATGGTCACTATTCATGTAGGCACACTTTTTAGAGTTTTAAGGTGTGTTTGAAGTTTAAAAGATTAGGAGAATATTTAATAATAATTTTAATATGTTTTTAATCATATTAAATACATTTTATGAGCGTTCATACTCTAAACTTCATGCAAACTTTGAAGGTAGGCTCAAATCTCTATAGGCAGTCTCAAAGGCATAAAAGGCAAAGTTGAGTTTTGATAATTTAGAGAGATGTTATGAGGTGTTTCAGATGTCATTAATATTTTTTAAATCAAGGAATATCAGTGGGAAAGGTTAAATTGGTCATTTATAGAAATTCAAGCTTTTTAGGCCTAAGACACTCTATTTTAGCCTATCTTCAGATGCTCATTTTTTTCATACCATGAAGAGTTGGGACAAGTGATTCTAGTATGTTTTGAGTATCCATATTTAATTGAAATTAATTATGTATTTAGGTTGGTTAATGTACTAAATTTTATGAACAATCATTAAGAGTGTAAGCATGTCTAGAATGCTTTCAAACCCTACAAGCAATCATCCTTATGTGTGTATCTTTTCACACCTTTAAAATGGGAGCCTAATATTTTTAAGGGTGTTTAATGGGTATATTTAACATATATAAATTTAAAAAATTTGGTGTAATAGGTGCCTTTATTTTATGAACAATCATCTTTAAAGTGAACTTGCTTAAGCTTGCAATGGAGCTTTTTGACCAATTTTGTGTTTTTGGACTCATAGGTCCATAAAATGGCATATAATTTCTTGAAACCCACTTTTAATGTGTATAATACCCCATAAAACTCTTTAATAACCTATCTTGTAAAATAATTTGGCACATTTAGGTGCCTAGGAGGCCCAAAATGGATCAAAATTACATATTTTTACAGGGCTTCAAAGAAAGAAATTGTATAAAACAATGGAAGGGGTATAATAGGACATAAAAAATCATTAAATGGAATTTAGAGATCTTCACAAGAGTTTCCATGGTGTCTTGCTAAGTAAAAAGGTTAAAAACCTAATTTTTGACATATTTGTGCATTGTTGCAGGTTTAATGGTGATTTCTACCATTATTACAGGTATTGAAGGTTTTAAAAATATATTTTTAATTCATAATACACATTCCATGGATGTATATAAGTATTATACAAGTCTAGAAGTGGTCTTCAGGGTGCCAAATGGCCTTAGGAGCAGTTTTTAGGATAACTAGTTGAGGGTGGCTCAAGCTTGTAACCTCCATCAATGGGGTCTATGGGAGTTACAGGTATCATGGAGTTTATTTCAGTTTGGAGGATCAAATTCAAGTTTAAAATAGAAAATAACCTCAAAAATAAAACATGAAAGATAACCTCTATGGTCAGTTAAGTATACAATGCTAAGTTAGCTAACCTTTTGCCTAATATCTTCTAGAAGAGCAAGTAGAGGGGGGAGGTGTAGAAGTCTATGGAAGAGAGATTTATATGTTGGAGAGTGAAAGTATAGAATTAAATACATTTTCAAAGTCTTTTAATACTTTTATTTATTATTGGATCATGACATTATCATCCTCAACAAGTTTCTATCTTATAGTGTGTTTCTCAACCAATGAGAGGGTTTGAAGAATATTGGAGCTAAAGGAGGTTAATTTTTTGAAGAAGGATTAGTTATAATTAACCAAAATGTGGGTGATAATCCATGGAAGGTGGTTGGATCTCATTTATTGAACTCTATTTGCTTGCCTCTTCTCTCTCTCTTCCCCTTTTCTCCTATATCTCCCATCCCCCCCCCATTTTTGTAAGATATTCTCATTTGACAAGGAGAAACCCTATAAAATTTTATAAGAAAGACCTTTTGAAGTAATAAATATAAAATTTTACCTATCTCTTTCCTCTAAATTGTGCTTAACAAGCTTGTACATGATGACCTTGTGAAGAAGTGTTCTTCCATGTCCATTGTCCTTCTTTCTTGCCTATTTTTAGGTGTTTTCAAGTTATTTGTAGGTCTGAACTTGAGCTCTTTCTACCATTAATGGATGATTGGTGTGAATTTTTAAATTCTTCTTTGCTTTATGTATTGTTTGGTGAGCCTAGTTTATGAAACACTTATGTAAATTAGCTACTTTGTGAGGTTACGTGAGCAAGAATTATCTTATTATGAATTAGTGTTTATTTCATGCTTATGTGAGTGTCAATAAGTTTGGTGTATCACCCATTTATCTCTATTAGTTACCCTATACCCCCTCTCTACCTATTTTTCAAAAATAAAAAATTAGGTTAGATGATCTACCAAGAGAAATCTAGCCTTCTTCAAAGGTTTAACCTCACTACAGGATACCCACAACCTGAGGTTACTCCAATATTATAGCTAGGAGTGAGAGAGCCTAAAAAAATTTCAAACAAGGGTGAAATTATATTCTAAAAAATAATATATTACACACTATACTGGCATATATGAATCTAAAAATAGTCATTTTATTCATCTCAAAAGGTTACAAAGCTCAATCTTATCAGAGTTTAATCATGTTCAAGAGAGGGATCCTCAAAATTGGATTGAAAGCTTGAATATATAGAAGTGAGAAAGAGTTATCCAAGATATTTGCATATAAGAGAGGAGAGGAGTCAACTAAACATCAATTAAAGTCAAACTTGAGTTAAAATTTTATAAAAATAGTCTTCAATATATCTCATTTGTGTCAAAAGCCTTGCATGTTCCCTTTTGGCATTAGAAAGAGGTGGTGGGCCCATTTGACTTGTCTAAACTCTTATTTCATGTATGATACACCATATATTGATTAAAAATCCACTTAAGGTAAGTTCAAAGTGTTTTAAATATCACTCCTTTCATGAATACCATAGAACATGCTACTTTGGATTAGTTAACTTAGAGTCATTGGCACTTAAGACTAGTCAACTCCCTTCTAAGCCCTCCTTGGCATGAAAAGGCATTTGAAGGCTGTAATGTGTATGATAACTTGAATTGGAGATCAAATATTAATTATGGATTTTCCACATGAATTCCTTTGACATTATTTCAATGCCATTATTTACTTGACTTATTTGATCTAATAGGCCTAATAGCCTAATTATTGAACTTTAAGACCATGATAACCTCCATAGAAACATTCAAAACTTGAAAATATGGTGATATTAGACTTGAAACAAGACCTCATATCATGAAATAGGTCTTTTTGATGAAAAAACACCTGCAGCTTAGTCAAAAAGGTTGACTAGGCTAGCTTTTCCTTGATTTCCTATAGATTGGCTATTTTGGATGAGATGGTAAGGGAACTTATAGGCATATTTTTTACTAGATGATGATTTTATGATGAAGAAAAATTTCCAAAATTTTATCTCCATGGATTGGATTTCTTGTAAACTACCTTGTACTTCATATTTTTTGTTTTTTTCTCTCAAAAACCTATTTTATACCATTATCTATATAATTACATACAAAAAATTATAATTTATAGAACCATATCTGAGTTTACTTGATTTTTAAATAGGTTTTAGGTTGATTCATGAGGTTTTGATTGCAATGAAATTGACTTTTCTCAAAACTAGTCATTATGAGGGTTTGGGAGGGTTTTGGAGGTGAACCTTATTAACAATGGTTCTTAAATTTAAAACATCCAAACACAAAATTATTTCCATGAATATATATTAGATAAATCCCCTCAACTTCCCTAATAATATTGGGTTTCCATGTAAAACACATGAAAAATAACCTGCATAAATAAATTTGTCTATAGGGTTTACAAGCATTATGAACATACTTATGCTCTTAGTGATTGTTCATAAATTATAGATACTCAACCAACATAAATTATTAATAAATTTTAATTTCATATGGTTACTGAAAACATGATAATATTTATTGGTCAAACTCTTCACGTGGTGAAAGATACAAACACTTGATCAGGTGGCTTGAATGGGTGTCTTGAATGCAAAATTCAAATTTCCTATTTGGATTAAAATTTAATCCTTTATTGATTATACCTAATTTAAATCATAATAATGGGACTTGAAACATCTCTTTATATCATTCTCAAGGTTTTATCTTGCTTGGTAGGGCTACAAGTGTCTTTTGGTGCTATTGGCCTGCTTACTTATTTTAGCCCTCAAGGGCATGGTTTGCTTTGATAACGAAGTTTTACCACCTCCAAAAATGTTTTTTATGATTTTAAATAATATTATAATTCTTTATAAACTCTCCAAATAAATTTTCAAACCTTTTATCACCTATATGCACCTTAAAAAACTTGCTTGCTCTGTATGACTATGTTTTGATAAGCTAATGAATATGTCAAAATAGTGAGCATATACACTAATAATTAGACCTATAGTATGGAATTATAATATTTATAAAGTTTAATGATTATATTCACCAATTTTGAGGTCTTAATTCCACCTATAGATGCCTAAAAGACATAAATTTATCAAAATTGACCTCTTATGCATGATTGTGTTTACATTCTTTACCACCTTGGTTTAAGCTTGAATATGGTGAATATGATTTGGATATTTTATGATATTCCTCCTTGAAATAGTCTCATCCTACATTATTTATCTTTCAACCTCATGCCATATCTCTCAAGATCCTATCTCCTTAAGAAGCCTATTTGTTTGTACCAACAATATTGTAGGTGTATGTTTATGAGGCAAGAAATTAGCTTTGTATGATGTAATTAAAGTAATATCTCATCCAATATCTATCCACTTCATCACTAATTAGTCCTATTACCCACTCATGATCAAGAAACTAACCATATATCACTATGTTCTACCTTCTTCATGCTTGGAAACATGATTGTGTTTGGTGGATGTAGGTGAGCTTTCACAGTGATTGATTGTAGCACTAGGTGTTTAGAGTGTCATTAAACTTAAAAATTTGAACTCCTTTATCATTATGTTTTCAAAAAATATTCTCAATGATATAACTATTTTCCATTTACCCTAAACTTTAATTTACTTTACCTTTAAAGGCTTATACGAACTGAGTACTAGTCCATACCTTGAGAAAGTCAAAGATAAAGGTTATGAACTTCTCTTGCTTTCATTGGTGGTCTTCATAAGTTTTAAAACCTATCTTGAAGCTCAAAATTCTCTCAAAGGTCTAAACTTATTTCTTTATCACCTCCTTGGTTTTTGGTTGTGTGTCCATGAAATATTATTGTAGTCTCATTTTAGCTTATTTGATGATGGTTCTTGGATTAAACTTATATTATTTTTTAAGATTTGCATTGAGGTTAACAATCCTCATAGTATTTATGTGGTGTGAAGTGTTTTATCATCTTCATCACCTTGATAGGTCTCTTTTTTGTCAAAACCTTTACCTAATGTAGGTTCCCAATGTACATGGTTATAGGTATACTTTTTGTTGACCTTGACCAAGTCCTAGTTTGAGATGATTCCTTCATGTTATTAACATAATTTCACCATCACTTGTCCCATGAAACCTTCATACTACCATGAATTTATTTCATTAGTTCATTCTAATAACTATTTTCCTATTTCTTGTTTGAAGATAGCCTGTGTTAACATGACTATAGTTGGATTTTAAGGTATATGACTGAGAACTATAGATATTCATGTAGGCCTTCTTCAAAGCATTGATTCATTTCATACCCCACCATCATCATAGAATTTCTATTTTATCATGTGACTATCCATTAGGCCACTGAGCTTGTTGACCCTTGCAACTTAGAGGTATGTTTTCTCTTGAGTATGGCTATACGTGTCTACTCTATGATTTAAACCATATGACCTAAAATAACTCTTGACACCATATCAAGATATGATTCAAAATATACATTGACCTCATTGATCTTGAAACCATAATCAGATCCTTCTCATGGTTTAGGACTAGGTGAAGGATTTTCATTCTTGAAAATGACTTCTACCCCTACTATAGGTGGAGATTTTGGTAAAAAAACATGAATTAATTTGAATTTAAACCTTATTCATGATCTACCTTCAAACTAGGTCCTATGAGTATTTTTGACTATACCATAGTCATTACTCTTAATTATTTAACAAAGATCCCTTCATCTTATTGACTATATGTGAGCTACTTGATCCTTGTATAGACTATATAAGGGTGTCAAACCTTGAAACAAGTCAATTAACCTAAATTTAATAATTATGATGTTTTAATTTAACCCTATCCTTATTTATCTCAAAAGCTCACTTGGTTTCATCTTGATTCTCATGTCAATCACCAACCACCTTGAGTCTATAGACTAAGTGTAACATTGTTTGAGTCAAATATGACTATAGATGGAGGTTTGACCTTGAATAGGATAATAAGATGCATAAAGGTATAGGGTGAGTTGGTGCCAAATTCACTTGAAGATATAACATTCACTCTGAAGCCCTTCACTATTTTCCCCTTCTTTCATACCAAGAACTTGAGATTCATTTCAATACTTAGTCATAAAGAGAGTCAACATCCTGATGTAGGTGGATGTTGATTATATGATTGTATGGATTGAGGTGAAATAAACATAAGAAGTTAAAAATAGACTTGGTGATATTCACATTGACTCATGTAAACTTGAAGGGATTTTGAACAAATACCATTTAGAATATATCCCTCACACCTTTATTATTTATTTGCACTTCCATTTGAAGCCTTTGACTGTGCTTATTGATGGTTTGTATGGAATGATCTTAGGTTCAAATATTGGTTTTGTAATAACAAAACTCTAAGGCCACTATCATGTTTTCATTCCTCTTGAAAGTCTTTATCAAGTTCTAACTCTCCCTTCATATCCCTGATTTCACCTAGAATTGCATTTTAACCTCATCCTTTGCCATCATGGCTATAGGTGACTATTTGTATGAATTGTGTAGGGGTTTTGGACCTTGGGAAGGTCAAAAAAATATCATGGTGAACCTACCCTCCTTTGAATTCAAATTGACAAAATGAGTTCAATCTCCTTTATCTAACAACCCTACCTTAAGTGTCCTCAATACAACCTTCTCTTGAAATATATCTTGATTATAGATGTAATGGTTGTAGGTGACTATTTCATCTTAATTTAGTAGGCTTCCATGGTTTGCATAATTCTTTGAGTGACCATGATGGCACTCAGTGTTCTTGACTCCTCCTCATGGTGGATTGGTGAGATGGAGATGGGTGGAAGGGGTGGTGATGGTTGAGAGATGACAAAACCATGAATGAATGGTGAACAAAGTATGAACACTATGAGGAATGGTTGAGTGTGACAGTGTATATGGAGGTGATTAAGAGCAATAGGAGCATGAAAAGATTAGAATGAAGAGTAATATGTAAGCATACACATTACTTTTACCACATATATCAGTTTAGAAGCCATTGAATAAGGATAAGAAGGTGTAAATGAAACCTAAGGGTATGTTAGGAACCTTAAAATGTGTTAAAAACCTTAATCTTTGCCAAACTAAGACTCTTTGATAACTCTTGAGAGAACATGGGTGGTTTTATTGGTGATGTAGATTCATGAAACCTTGATAATATTGTTTGGACCATATGTGAACATGATGGAGACCTTATAAACAAAATTTCAAGAAAAAATTGAAATTTTTTCTCTCTTCTTGACCATACAAATCTCCTTTAGAAGCATCTAGACTATAAATTTACACTTAACTTATCTTATTGAGATTTGTTTGACCTTAAAACATGTGAAAAGGACCTAGATAATGTCATGGGAAGGTATATTAGGTTCCTAAGAATCCCCACAAACTTTAATTTCTTGATATGATGCCTTGATGAGGAGAAATTATAGAAAACCAATTACCTTCCTAGATTCAAGACAACAAATATATGACCTAAATTCAAATGGATGATTCAAGAAGGGGATATAAATAATTTGAGAACTAGTTACTCTAATAGGAATCTATCTGAGTCTAGTTTCTCTAGTAAAAAATCCAAACCTAAATCTTCTCTCTCCTAACTATACCAACTACAAACTTGAAGGTCTATCTCTATTTGCAAAGAATCAAGGTGACTGTAGGGGACCAATTTTGAGCCTATTTTTCCTCCTTAATCCTTACATTTATTATGAAACCCTTGTTATGACCTGATTCTCTTACTCATATCCCTAGTTGTATGGATGACCATACAAGTCCGTACTCTTATTTGAAAAATGCATGAAAAAAGACCCTTCTTTGCATTTATTCACATATGAAGCTTTGACTACCAATTTTAATGCATGGAAATAGAACATGAGTCTTTAGACATGTTATAACAAATAATAGACTTTTAGACATGTTTTAATAGGCCAAATTGGCATGTGGGAGCTCTATTTGGACCTTTTCTAAGCTTAAAAACACATTAAATGACCTTTTTAAGGTATGTAACTTTGGACTAAGGCTAATGTCATTGAAATGAATATGGTAAAAGGTATTTTGACAAATTTTATGACTTTTTGACACTAGTTTTTATATTTAAATACCAAAACTTGTCCTTTTAGGCCAAAAATACATAGTTTTAGACCTCCTTCAACAAGCTAAATAGTAATATGAAAAGTTTTGGATTGTATGGGTTGGTATTTGCCCTTGAAAGGCCAAATTACAAACACATATAGATATTCATAACATAATGAATAATTGGTCAAAACTAAGTATGTAAAATGAATAGAATAACTAGAGGGAAGATGCATGATGTGGATCATGGCATCAAAAATTGGGGAGATGAATGATATTGAACATGGAATCAAAAATTGAGCCAAAAATAGCATATAATTTTAGGAAATAGTTCTAACATTAGTTTTTACATGTGGTAAAAACTAGTTGCTATTTACCGTGTGTTAGTTACCATGGTTATAAGTAAAGTTATAATGGGTTAATTAGTTAAATGAATATATTATTGTTAACAATATATTTCATATTTGGGTTAGTTGGTTAGTTTAGTGAGTTATTACTGGGATCATAACATCCCCAATTATAGGTAATAAGTTCTTAATATTGTAATTTTATTGAATAAATAAAAAAAGCTGGTTGATTGACTGATAAAATTATGTATGAGCCTTCACTTATGGTCTGATATGGGTTAACTTCATTGTTTGGTATCAGAGTAGGAACCTTGATGGGACCTCTATGTATATTACATTCACTTGTAATTTTCATCCAAATGATTTTTTAGTATTGCTATTCAGACCACATGTAACTACTATTCATACATTCATCCACCCTTCTCTCAAATTGGCTATCAATTCTTAGTGCTGACCATGTTAGAATTTGTTGGCTCCACCATCCATCTAAATTTTCCTCTTTGATTCCGCCCTACTCATTATTTCCACACTTCATACACCCATTATTGTTCATTGCATGCATTCTAAAAATTAAAAAATGGATATATGTATTAAAAAAATTATACATCTTTATATATTTATTTACAATATTTTTCCTATAAGTTTTTTGTTTTCCAAATATTTGAAAAATAAAAAATATTATAAATATTCTATATATTGTTACACAAGGCTGTACTGGACCATCTACATGAGGGTTTAAAATGATGAAAGTTTTTGATCTGGCAGCCTTAACTACCCTACCTGATTGGTATACGCATTTAGTAGATGATTCTTTGATTTGGTGATTTTTTTGACATTAGATCCTCTATAATCTACCTACCTTAGCACCTGAGCACCATCCTTATTATCTCATCGATTTAACTTCAATCTAAAGAGATCTCCTTTAAATAAACTATGAGATCATCTCCTCTAACAATGAGCCTTCTATCTACAATAGTTTGACCCTACATCTCAATGATTCCCTTAAAATTATTAACTACTCTTCTTAGGATTTGAATTGGTTTGTTACATAGTTCCCTCCATGATAGACTCACACATGATCTTAAAATCTAACCTTCCTCAACATGGCAATGATGAATGAAAAAAATAACCTTCCTCCCTCACTGTTTGCAGTTTGCACTCGATGGGCTCCCTCCTTGGCAATGACTTGACTTCTTCCTCAAATCTTGATTGTAAATGGGATTACTATGCAGATCTCCACCTTTCACTTTGATTAACACCATTTATCTCCAAAAGGAAGAATGAGGATCAAATATTTTAGGTTTTTTTAATTATATTTCATAGTATTTAAGTTTTTAGAGTCTTAGGTATAAGTAATTTTTATTTTATTTTTTTGGTCATCAGGATTTTATAGCTTTAATGGTTATTTATTTAAAAATAAAACATTTGAGACTTTTGTTTTTAAGTTTTAGTTTAGTTTTTTAATATTTAAAGTTTTAAAGTATTTTGGTTATGTCAAAATTCCTTTAGGGGATTTTTTATTAAAAAAAATCAATAGTGTCATTGTTTTTTAAGGTCATGTTTCATATTTAGATTTTAGATTTGAGTCATGCAGACTTATTTAATACTTTTATGGTTTGTTTATTAGTTTTATTATTTAGAATATTTTGAAATATATTAAGTCATATATGTTTTGAAAAATTATTTATTTGTTTGGATTTTAGTGTCTTAGTTTTTAATAATTTAATTTTCAATTAAATTTGTTTTGTGCAATTCTAGTTTAATATTTTGTGAGATATAAGAGTCTTATGTCAAGAATAATTTTTATTTCATAAGTGTCAAATTAAAGAGTCAAGTCCTTGTCATCTTTGTCAAAAAGTCATTTTTAAAAATTATGAACTTAAAATAAGCCTTGTAAGGCAATTTTTAATAAGGCATGATTTTCAAAGTCACATGTTTGTAATTGAATACACTATCAATTTAAACCAAAATTCAAATTTATTGAACCATGTTAAAAATAGGGGGTGAATGTTAGGAAATAGTTATAACATTAGTTTTTACATGTGGTAAAAACTAGTTACTATTTATTGTGTGTTAGGTACCATGGTTATATAAAAATTTATTATGGGTTAATTGGTTAAACAAATATATTATTGTTAACAATAAATTTTGTATTTGGGTTATTTGGTTAGTTTGGTGAGTTATTACCTTGATCATAACATCCCCACTTATAGGTAATAACTCCCTATATATTTTAATGTTCTTGAATAAATAAAATAAGTTGGTTGATTGAATGATAAAATTACGTATGAGCCTTCAGCTCTAGCCTGATATGGGATAACTTAATTAGATAAGAGTCATGAACATGATAAATACATAAAAAACACACATAGCATGAAAAAAGGATAAGGGGCTGTATAAAAGAATATGTTCAATATCACTGGCATACATAGTAGACACACAATAAGAATTATATCCACAAATAAGGACATGTTCAAATGTCCACAATCTAGAGCAAATAATACACAAAAAACATGAAAAAAATAAGCAACCACAATAATCTACATGAAAAATTGACATTTATTTACATAAGTAATTGGTACATTAGTATATTTAGAAACTCATGTATCTAGTAAGATATCAATGTGAAACTAAGTGAGAAAATATTGAAATATTTAGTGTAATGTACTATATTTATAATGTGAACAAAAGGGATAGTCACAAAATGATAAAAACTAAGTAAAATATGCCCCAAAAGAAATTTTTGTGTTGCACAAAAGTTTTATAATGTATATGATTAGTTTAGATATGAGAATTGATATCCTATGTTCACTTGGACAAGTCTGTTGGAATCATATAGGAGCACAATCCATTACTATTTGGATAATGTGATTTTATCTATGTACAATTTTGTGTCTAAGACAATATCACTACCTATAACAACATATAGAAATAATAACCTGTATGTTCTAAAATTCACTCAAATACACTTGTGAAGCATATTTGTTATCAAACTAGATATACACAATACTAGATATACAAAGAAAAACTAACCATGTAAATGAGCTACACATATCATGAACAAGTCCTGATTTTGAATTTTATGAGATTTTTTTATTGTAATTTTTAATATATTAAATTAATAAAAAAGGAACATACTAACTAATGGCTCCTACAAGATCCTCAAAATCAATAGGTATTATATCTAACATAGGAAGGATGACCTCTCATGACTAGGAAGTGACATGAAACTATAAATAAATGTCTCAACTAAAAATGTAAAACCTAATCCAAATATATAATATAAGTGCCACTATCATGATGGTAATTTATAGTATGTTATGTATGTTGTCTAGTATTGTGAATTATATGACTATTCAGAACTCATCATGGAGTGTATGAACTATGTGTTGGTGTTATTTATGGAACACTCTTAATTACCTATAGTATCAATCTAATATGTGTTGGTTTAGAGAGTGAATTTCTAGAATCTATGACAAAACATTGATTGAATGGATTTTTAAGGATAGGCTTCCTTGGAAAGGTAGCCACTTATTTATAAACTTTCTATGTAGGTTGAACCTTTTTAGGTTATTCAACTAAAATCTCTTGTGTAGGAAAAATGATTTTTAGTTGGAGGGGGTATTCATATGGAATTAAATAAAATAAATGTAGTGTCATAAATATGAAATGAATAAATATTCAATCAAGTAAAAGACAAATCAATGTAAGATGTAAAATCATTGCCTCCACAATATCCTTGGATCCACTTGTGAATTTCCAATCATAGGTATATAATGCAAGTTTAATATAATAAAATGTTTAAGGCCAATGCATGTTAGAAAAGGCTAACTAATGACATGATTTCCAGTGGAATCATAAAATTATAGGATTGTGGTATAAGGTCATGCATAAGCTGTAGTATAAGATGGTGATGGATCTATATTAAAAATGTTATCATCATCAAATCCCTTATATTGAGATATATCATTATATTCAAAATTGTCATACATAAGAGATGTTGTGCTAGGTGTTGATAATTAAAGAATTTTTATTCTTCCATGGTATTTTCATTAGGTGTTTTATTATCTACTGTTGGCTAAAAAAAGTGTAAAACATTTCAGTGCACATGTTGTGGTAAAAAATATCATGGGATGAAGTCCTATTTGTAGGTGAAGCTACCTTTATTTAAAATTTAAAAAAAAATCTAACGTATTCACAAATGTACATACTAAATTCATTTGGGGGTTTTCATAAATGAGAAATGAAATACAAACAAGAAGTTGATTTAGAGAAAATAGGAAGTATTCATTATAAAAAAGAGAGGGAAAGGATGTAAATAAGTGAGAAAATGTATACTTGACTTATATATCACATCCATTAATTGACAATAGAACTACTAAAAATTGATATTTATGTTATAAAGAAATGAAGATAATAATAATATGAATAAATGAATTTAAAAGTACTCATTCACAACTAAATATAAGCCAAAAGTATTGTAACATTTATTTTTATTGATTCTCTTAAAAAAGATAGAAAGTTATTTCCTTCTCCTTCTCCACAAAATTCCTCTTCTTGTAAAAGTGACAATTTTTTTGAAAGATCCCCTTTAGAGGAAATACATCCTTATATTTATAGGAAATCTTAGGCCTAGATCATAGGAAACAAATTTTAAAAATAGAATTTAGTTGCACATTTCAGGGTGCTTGTTAACTTGGTCTTGTCTCCCACAAAATTGTAAAAAAATTTGGTTCAAAATGCAAGTCATAGCCTATAGGGAAGATCATGATCAATCACAACTCTAAACTAAAAGTTAGGGGGTATTATCTGGTAGTTTTTCCTTATCTCCCTCCTTATCATAAATAACAACTTCTTATTGCATAATTCATTACATTTCTCTTTATATTCCTTAAATTTCTACAACATGTTTTCTAACTTCGCCTGGTCTGGGCCTTTAGAGTGCTGATATGGAATCTTGGCCTCTACTCAAAAATTTATTATTTGTGGAGGAATTATCCTAAAATTATTTAAGTCCTTGTTCAACTTGTTAAAGGTTTTCTATAAATTTACAAATTTATGAATTGATTCATAGTTAAACAAAGTAGTAAAACTATTTCCTGTTCAAACAATTATTTGAATGAGCTTTACATATCTTCCCTAGGAAGTATTTTTACCTCATTTCCATAAAAATGTCATCTTCTCAATGTCCTAATTGATATCATAGGTGGGATTATATGCTAAGATCCTTGATTCCTTAAAATTTCACAAAGATTCATCTATAATCTTGATCCTAAATTTTATTAACCCTAAAAACTCAACTTGTTCTCCCAAGTCATCTTCTATAAGAATTATCTCACTAACCAAAACATCTTCATCTTATTTGGTCAAGGATTAAAACCATTGTATCTAATTCTTCAATTTAATCAGTTCATCTTTATACTTAGCCTCTTTCTTATAAACATATTCTTTTTCTTAATCCATTGAGGAACATGCTTCAATAGTTGAAGCTATAGTTTTGGTTCCTTGTTATAGAAACTTTTCAAACCATTCATCCATATCTCTTTCCATATTACCTATTATTTCAAATTTTTGAATGGTCTTAGTATCAAGATTATAATTAGGTAATTACGGTTAAATCATACTGACTAATCTTTGTATTACATAGGTGAGTCAGTCGACCTTTTCCTTTAATTGATATTTTGTGGCTTTATCCTAATTAAACCTATTTATTAATGAACCAATAGAAATCTGCACATCCTCCTTCAGTCCTTAATGAGTATCTTTTCCCAAGTGAACACATGAAACCTAGTAGTCTATCAATGTAATTTATTCTCTTGATTTCTCCTAAGGGGCAATGGAAATCTTTACATATCTCTCACCTTGATCATCTACCATAATATGAGAAACCTTTTTAGGTTTCTTAACAACTTGAGGATGTGGAGGAATTAGATTAATGAATTCAACCTCTAAAGGGAAAACATATTATTCCTCTTATTCACTATATTACTCAACCATTAAGAGGTTCTAGTATCTACTTCCTTTTGTTGTGATGATGATGATAGTATCTAAACCTATTCCTAGACAACAAGAGATTGCTCTGCCATAGTTTCCATTTTGTCTTCAACTTGAGGAAGAGGAAATGTTTCCACTTCTAGAGTCTTTTAAATGTCAAGTTCTTATTCTTCTGGGATAATAGGAAAATGTCCTAACTCCTTGAAAGAATTTTTTACTAATTATAAAAAAGATGTGCTTTCCATAGGAATTAACTCAAGATCTTTTTTGGAAATGAACTAAGGAGGAGTCTCTTGGAGCTTATTAAAAGGAGGAGAAACTACTACAATTTGAGAAGTTTCCTTAGGATCCAATAAAGGAGGATTTGTTGTTAAAAATTAAAAAACAATATTTTTTATTAAGCCTTGTGTGTGAATGACCTTTTAAGGTATTTCACTTAGCACAATTACTATCCCTAGATTACCCTTTCCACCAATTGACTTTTTTAGCTTGAACTTTAAGGGTCTCTTCTTAGGTCAAGGTGAGGGATCATTGGTCTCTTTGATTACCATAATAGTGTCTCTTGTAATACTTGAAGGTATCAATTGATCTACTACATATTTTTATTCTGCTAGATTAGGGGGAGGAATGTTTGAAGCCTTCAACATCAGGGGAAGTTAAGCATTTTGAGCATCGATTCCCTTATTATCAAGTTGCACCAAAGTCCTCCTAAAAACTCCTAGAGTTTGAGTCTCTAAAAATTTACTCTCTATTCAAATCCAGTCAACTCTAAGAATAGGTACATTATTAATACCTTGTGAGAACATGTTTTTATCCACTACTTCACCATCATCTTAAATATCCACATCATTAGGAATATCATGGATTCTAAACCTAATTACTTGATCAATTGTGAAATGGGTATAGACAAGGATTTTGACTTCCATTTCACCATCACAATCCATCTATAAATATTCATAATAGGGGACATGTTTTAATGATATAATTAAAGCATGTTTCATTATTCCACTTATATCAAATGAAGGGTAACTATGAAATGATTGGAGGGTAACATATGCCATATCTAGTTCCATTGATTTAGCTTTATGTAATGTTGCACATGCATATCTACCAAGATATTTTGTGTTACCATCATTTTCCACACTAACTCCATGAGAGCCCATCTATCATTAAAAAATATTGGAAGCATAAAATGAGTAGAATCACACCCACATGCCTTGATATATGAAAAGGTGGGAAACTCGATGAACCAACCACCCCATCTTGAAATTTTTATTGAAAAAAAACTGGAGAAGCACATGTTATGAGTTTCTCTTTTAAACATTTGAATAAAAAATTGAATAAAAACATTATTAACTTGACAAAAATGTTTTTATCTTTCATTTAGGGTTGACTGGGGGTAGTACTCATATATTTGAGAAGTAGAAATCAAACCCACTGTAGACAAGCCACTATAAATTTTTATTCATGCAACAACATAGATAAGATATGACATCATATAAAACTTAAGAGTGGTGATTACCTCACATATTTACTTGTGAATTAAATCATTAATCAATTCTACCTAGTTGATATACTACTTATTAGCATGAATGATCTGAATATATTGAAACATCTAATCATTATATTGTTTTGTCACTGGATTACCCACCACCATGTTTAGGAGATAATGATTCCATTTATCTTGGGCTTGAAATATTGTCTAGAGATCACCTTAGGTACCTTGGAGATTGAAGGTCTAGGCTTAATAAGTTAATGTTTATTTAGTGATATAAGACAATCATCCTTATGATTATCATGAAATTGTTGAGATGATTTTGTAGTGATTTCCATGAAAAATTCATGACCAAGAATCTTAAGAATTTATTCAATATATTTTGGACTAAGCCTCAAAACCAATCCATCCCATGAAATATGGACTTCTCTCTAGTCCTTATTGTAGTGACTTTCTAGGTTTATTATGAGTTTTGGGACTTGCATGAAAATTGAGAAGGCAATAGCTTGTGGAAGATCACTATCATATATAATATATAACCAATCATTTTTGAAAGAATAATTTATCCTTCTCCATAAATATTTCATGTCGATGTGTCCTAGGTCTATTTTAGTGACCTAATCTATGTTGGAGTCTATATTGGAAGGAGGTGTGACCCAATAAAATTGATACTTCATCTTAACTGCATTTTCTTTTCCATTTTTTTAGAGTTCTATATGTTCATCAACTACACCAAGGATTGGGGAATGAGAAGTGGAGAAGTGGAGTGTGGAGGGGAAAGAGGGAATGATAAAAGAGTGGTAGAAGGAGGGGAGGAAAAAGTAAGAATATATAATGTAGTTTGGAAGTCACATTATGGGAGAAGTGGGAAAGCCTAATATTGGGGTTTTAGGGGTGTAATACAAGATAGAAACCCTGATGCAGGTGAGAATGAAAATCTTTATGTTGGATATTTATTACTATGGTGCCCTTACGAAACCCCAATTTATGTGAAGGTGAGAACCCTAATGTTAGAATAATTAGAGTGAAATACATAGGTGAAAACTTGATACATGACTAATGAACAAATTTGAATAATCCTAATGTTAAGAAGATGAGTATAAAATTTCCAAGCCTTTTAAGAAGGCAAGGATTCCAAGAGGCAATAGATACTATTAGTAATGGTTTAAGAGAATATTGAAACTTTCATGGAAGAAATTCCAAACCTTAGATGCTCTAATGTGGAAAAATATGAAGAAAAACTAGATGTAATCAAAATTCCAATCACCAAGACAAAGTTCCTAAATCCTATCAGAGAAAAAATGTGATTTATAGAGTCCAAAATCTAGCAGCCCAAGTGTTTTAATCAATAGAATGATGTTTATTAAATAATAAGAGTCAAAAATACCCCCACACATGTAGGACTAAGCCCTAATTAATGAGGATAGATTTAGAATAAAAGGACTACCTATAGTTGGTGGGGTTCATCAATTCCTTCGAGGCAGTCATCAGGTTTTGATAGTTGCATCATAGTCATCAGGGCCTAATGACTGATTTAAAGTCATCAAGACTTGATGGTTGATTTAAATTTGTTGAGGCCTAATGGCTACATTTCAATCATCAAGATTTGATGACTGTAATGCAACCATTGGGGTCTGATGACTATATTAAAATATTTGAATCGTGATGTAGAAGAAACCAAAAATAAACTAAGTCTTTAACAAAAAGAAAAAAAACACTCTTTAACCCATTTTTAAAGGATTTTTTCAAAAAAATTAATGGGGGTACAAAATTCCACATGTGAAATATTGGGGACAACAACTAGATCTAACAAGGGACCTCTATTTGAAAAATGCAAAGATGAACTCCAAAATCTCTAGGTTTATAAGATTAACTTTACAATCATCATATTAGGCTATAGAGTCATTTTGACTACAACACTTTAAAATAAAGAGGAACTAAAATAAGGAAAATAAAATAAACAAAATTAAAAATTAAAATCAAAGAACAGAAAAAACACACAACAAAAATCCTAAAACTAAACCATCTTCTAAGGAAACTAGTCACTACTGCTTGAAAAGCTTCAGATTATTTCTTGTTGTAGGGAAGTGAGAGATGAGTTCCATCCATGTAAGATAGATAATGTGTTATTTCCATAAAAATGATGAATATTGAATGGAAATTTACATAGAGAATAAAACTTCATGTGGCTACTTTTTAGTTCACATCTTTTATCCCATATAAGAATAGAACACCAATATGAAAATCTCTTTATTTGGAATTTTTATCTAAAATTTCCTTCACTTTCTACTGATGTTCTATAATCTTGTCAACCACTATGATTCTTTCCTATTCCAACTTATTCAAGTACAAAATACTCTTATCTAGTGACTCCCTTAAGTTTTGATTTTCAATTGCCTTAGCCAATTAAAGTACCAAAAATTATAATGTGACAGGCAAAGTGATGTAGAGGTGAACATCAATTTAACTTTAGTGCATGAAAACAAGAATTCAACAAACTCATTTACCTCTACTTTGTATCTACCTATCTTGGAATTTGCTTTGTATTATTTTTTCTTTGACTCTTTGCTTCCCAATTCTTATCTCTCCATTGGTACTTGGCATATATCTCACATTTGTATACCATTCATTGTATATGTTTTATATCATACTAAAGATGGTCTCACCAAACTCTTTAAACTATTCACCTTATTCAATGCACAATGGGATTTATATTAGTTACCAACTTGGTTCAAGACACATTCTAATTTCCACTATCTCTATTAAAGTTCTAACATGATTTCACAAGTTATATGTGTATTCTCTATCAAACCACGAATCTTCCCAACAACCCTTGTTGCATAACCTTGCTTTTGGCTATGTCTCTGACTTGTCTAATAGCCTTTTTATTTATTTTTCATTCTTGTATAGGATTGTACAAAATATTATTAAAAAGTAGTTTCATATTATGATACCCTTTATTTTTCTACTACCTTCTACCAAGTTTCATATCATAATTCCTCCTTTAAACCCTTTTTCCACTCTCTTTAAGGTTACTGATTAGGTCTCCTAGGTTAGTTAGGGTTATATCTACATATAGAAATTAAAAAACCATACTTTACCGTACCTTATCAACTTGAAAAACTCAAAATCACTTAGAACACATTTGTCCCTTCCTATTCACAAAATTTTGGGTATTTCCATCGATGAAAACTCCCAAAAAATCATATTTATTCTTGAAACCATAGACATAGGGTATGACAGTCTGTGAGGAGCTTGAGAAGGATCTAAATTCATTTCCAAAATTAATAATGGGTTTCAAACCATTTTGAGTAGTGCTTAAGGTCTATTCAATGTCTTGACACCTTTTTCAAAAGGAAATTTGTCTTATTAACTCCACTATCATGCTTTTATATCACACTCTATTGTTAGACTGTATGACTGTGTTCCTATTAGAGAGAAAAATAATGAGATTTTGGTCACTTAATGGTTTTATATATTTTATGAGAGATTATAAATCTATGTTATAACAAAAAACACCTTTTCCAAACATTTACACCTTCCTTGACAACCCATATTTTCCACTTCTTGTCCTTGATATATTGATTATCAAAGTTTTTTGTGTAATATATATTTAGACTTCATTATCACAATGAATGGGGTTGTGTGTTTAACAAAGATCAATCTTTATCAAGATAACGACATATATTATCTAAAGACTCTTTATAGATTATTGTATCAAATTTTTAATGGTTCATACATTCTAAATATCAACCACATAGAATCTTCTCCCCACTCAATGTTCAAGACATAATTTGAAGCACATATGGAATGCACGATTGAGTCCTTCAATCATGTTATAAGATTATGAAACCAACTCAATAAATACATGAATCTTTCAATAAATCATATATCAAATTTCCAATTCATCAAAACTTTTTCAATATGTCATAAAGAATGTCTTTTTCTAAACTTTGCCTATCCACTCAATTTTCAAACCCAAATTGTCTCACTCAACATACACACATATTTTAGTAAATTCAAATCTTGCTCAAAATTGAAATCAATAACTATGCTTTCACAACCTGTGAAATATGCAACCAATCTTCCACTATCAAAATAAACTAGAAAAGCATGTCAATATCATAACTTTCTTCACTATTTGTTATAAATTCATCTCATTACTCTTGATGTAGGAAAATACAGGGTATGTAAGTCTCATTTCCTAGAACAAGAGTCTTCTTCATTTAATTTTTTGGGGGTTAATTATACTTCATCCTTCGAATCTAACCCCATACCAATTTTATCTACCTTGAAATGACTTGTACATCAACACTATTATTTATTCAAAAAGAGGCTATAACTAACTTTTAACTTCTCTTACTATGTTTGAGAATTACCAAACTATCTAATTCCTAACATAACTACCTATGTGACTCATCATGTGAGTCATTTATGAACCTAGGTGTAACTAAAAACTTAAACCATAAGACCACCCTATATTAACCTCATACTAACATGTCAATTTCTCAAACTTTAGACTAAAAATTCAAAATTTCAAATGAAGGACTTTTGGTGGGAAAGTCCAATATAATTTTAATTCAAAATTGACACTAGACTATAAACTTAAAAAGAATCCTACCAACTTCATAGGACCTTGACCACCTTCTAAATACTCAAAACATGTAAACTAGATCACTTATTTACATTGGTAGTGATGATCCTGCATCATACTACTGAGGAGTAAGAGAAACTTTCCATGTAATTTATAATTGATTTGTCTTTCAAGTTCTTTGCAACATCTTCCTTCCAATTTATTGACCACTTTTTATCTCAAGGAATCTTTGAAATATATAGGCCTTTTTGAATCTTGGATCCTCTTTTGTTTCTCTTTATTTTTCTCTTCCTCTTGCTTTGCATTCTTATTCTAATCATGGGCAAGTGCTGCTCATTTATTTGCCTCTAATAAACTACACATGGAACAAACATGTCAATCAAATCCACTTCTTGTTTTCTTCTTTGGAGTTCTCTTTGTTCCTCTTCAACTCCTACTTGTTCTTTGGCTACCATCTCTCTTTCTCCTTGACTCAAGATTCTCTCCAATGCCAACTTAATTGTGATGATACTTTCCTTGTCTCTTATGAGACTTATATCATCAGATTATTCAATTATTTTCTACCATAGATCATCTTATTCTATTATACACTTATCCACATCACTTTGATCTTCCATTGGTGCCCAAAAAATCACTCCAGCTTGCTGCAACTCAGTCTTGTCAATCACTCAAACTTGTGCTTCTTTCTCATATCCTCTTGCTGCTACCTCAATACATGTCTAGCACTACATTTGGTGCTATTGTACCTTATTTTTTACCACCAACATGTTCATTAGTTTTAATATACTTGCATACAATTAATTTTCCTCAATATTTAAGTCAGAATACTCATTAAAAATAGCATTAACATGAATAGCTTGTACCTTTTGGTTTTCCTCCATTCTTTCTTAGCTATAATCTTCTCTCTTGAGTTCTTTTCATAACAATTTATTTTGCCTTATTTCCTCTTTATTTTCTTGCATTCTTATTTTAATCACATGTTTCTTGATTGGCCATTTGATTGGAGTCTTCCTCATGACCCATCCAATATGTGGGTTTTCAATCTCTCTCATCTGATCTATCTTGGTTAGCATCTCATCTATTTGTTGCCTCATCTCTACCATCTCTTTCTCCATCTCAATCCTCTTCTTGGTGTCTTACTTGACCTTCTCTTTATGGTGGATCTTCTCAAACTTGCCATTTTCCCTCTTCTCTTTCTCTTTCCTCATCTCAATTAGGATGCATATTAGTTCTTTAGTCTCATCTAGACCTATCAATCCTTCTGACAAGCCTTCCATCTTGCCTTCTTGACCATTCATTGGTATCTCACTTGACTCTCTTTTTTGGAGTCAATATATCTCTTTTTTCATCACTTGGGACTTCTTCTTTCTCTTGTCCTTTCTCTTAAGATTCTCTTCAAGCTCATTTTTGAGCTTCTCTCTCTTAATCTATCACTATCTCTCTTCATTATTTTAGATTTATTGGCTAAGAGCTATGCCACCTATCCTCTCACTTTATTTATTTAACTTATTACTTCCTCTCATATACCTGTAGCCTTGTCATTTCATCCCTACATTCTTCATTAGCAACTCATATCCATCTCTATGTAACCTTTCAACATAATGTCTTAACAATCTCAATCATAATATACAAATTAAGTCAATAAAAATCAAACATACCTCTTACACATAATCTTACTGATCTGATACCACATAATGCAAAGGTGAACATAAATTCAACTTTAATGCATGAAAATAAGAATTCAAAAAACTCATTTACCTCTACTTTGTATCCACCTATCTTTGAATATGCTTTGTATTGTTTGTTCTTTGACTCTTTGCTTCCCAATTCTTTATCTCTACATTCGTACTCTTCATACATCTCACATATACATACCATTAATTTTATATGTTTTATATCATGCTCAAGATGGTCTCACCAAACTCTTTAAACTATTCACCTTATTAATGCACAATGGGCTTTATATTAGTTACCAACTTGGTTCAAGACACATTCTAATTTCCACTATCTCTATTTATGTTCTAACATGTTTTCACAAGTTCTATGTGTATTCTCTATCAAACCATAAATATTACCAACAACCCTTGTTGCATAATTTTGCTTTTGGTTGTCTCTGACTTGTCTAGTAGCGTTTTTATTTAGTTTTCATTATTGTATAGAGTTTTATAGAACATTATTTCCAAACTAGTTTCATATTATGATACCCTTTATGGTCTTACTACCTTATACCAAGTTTCATATCACAATTCCTCCTTTAGACCCTTTTCCCACTCTCTTTAAGGTTACTAATTAGGTCTCCTAGGTTAGTTAGGGTTTTATCTACATAAAGACCTTCAAAAACCATACTTCACCATACCTTATCAACTTGAAAACCCAAAAATCACTTAGAATACATTTTCCCCTTATTATTCACAAATTTTGGGGGCTTTCCATTAGTGCAAACTCCCAAAAAATCATATTTATTCTTGAAACTATTGACACAGGGTATGAAAGTCTATGAGGAGTCCGAGAAGGCTCTAAATTTATTTAAAAACTTAATAAGGGGTTTCAAACCATTATGAGTGATGATTAAGGTCTTTTCAACATCTTGACACCTTTTTCAAAAGGAAATTTGTCTTATTGACTCCACTGTCATGATTTTATATCACACTCTATTGTTAGACTATATGACTGTATTCCTTTTAGAGAGAACAAAAATGAGATTTTTGTCACTTAAGGGTTTTATATATTTTATGAGATCTTCTAAAGTTATATAATTACAAAAAATACCTTTTCCAAACATTTACACCTTCCTTGACAACCCAGATTCACCACTTCTCATCCTTTCTATATTGATTATCAATTTTTCTTGTACAATATATATTCAGACTTCCTTATCATAGTGAATAGGGTTGTGTGTTTAACATAGAGAAATCCTTAGTAAGATAACCACATAAATTGTCTAAAGACTCTTGAAAGATTATTGTATAAAAATTTTAATGGTTCATACATTCCAAATGTCAACCACATATACTCTATTCCAAGCTCAGTGTTCAAGACATAATTTGAAGCACACATGATAGGCAAGACTGAGTCCTTTAATGATCTTAGAATATCATGAAAACAACTCAATAAATACATGAAGATTTAAATAAATCATATATCAACTTTCCAATGCATTATAACTTTTGCAACACGTCATAAAGAATGTCTTTCTCTAAAGTCTGTCTGTCCACTCAGTTTTCAAACCTAAATTATCTCACTCAACATACACACATATTTTAGTAAATTCAAATATTTCTCATAATTGAAATCAATAACTATGATTTCACAACCTATGCGACATGTATCCAATCTTACACAATCACAAGAAACTAGAAAAACATATCAATCTCATACCTTTCTTCACTATTTATTACAAATTCATCTCATTACTCTTGATGTAGGAAAATATAAGATTTGCAAGTCTTATTTCCTAGAACAAGATAATTCTTCATTTATTTTTTTTGGGGTTCATTACACTTCATCTATTTAATCCAACCCCATACCAATTTTATCTACCTTGAAATGACCCGTACATCAACACTATTATTTATTCAAAAAGAGACTATAACTAGCTTTTAACTTCTCTTAGTACATTTGAGAGTTATAAAACTATTTAAATCCTAACATAAATACCTATGTCGCTCATCATGTGAGTCATTTATGAAATTAGGTTATGCTAAAAAATTACACCACAAGACCACCCTATATTGACCTCCTACTAACATGCCATTTTCTTAACCTTTAGACTAAAAAATCAAAATTTCAAATGAAGGACTTTTGGCAAAAATGTCCAATATAATTCTAATTCAAATTTTACACTAGAATATAAAATTATATAGACACCTATATACTTCATAAGACCTTGACCACCTTCTAAAGACTCAAAACATGTAAACTAGATCACTTATTTACATTGGTAGTGATGCTCCTACATCACACAACAGCATCAAAAACATACATCAAATAAAATGGAAACATGCCATTAGTTATCCTAGGAGTAATGATATCAAACCAAAGTATTTCATATAATTTTTTATGCCAATTTAATTGATTTTCATCCACTAGTTGCAAATAATGTTGAGTAGATTTTTGTTACTTGATTCTAATTGACCATTACCTTGAGGGTAGTAGTTTGATGAGTGAGATAATGAAATACCATATTTTTAAAATAAATCAATGAGATTGGAAGAAGGAAAAATTGATGGATTATTAGTAACTATGTTTTGAGGAGCCCCATATCTAACTAAGATGTTCTCTTTAATGAAATTGCATACTACTTCAAAAGTAGTTTGTTATACCAAGATGGCCTCAACCCATTTGGTGAAATAATTTATCATGGTGAGGAAATGAGTGTGACCCATAATATAATGGGGATTTAGTACACCTATAAAATCAAAGCCCCATTGTTGAAATGGTTTTTTGATTACCACCAGCTTAATAGTAAAGCTACAAGCTTTAACTTCTTTATAAATTATTGATAGACCTCACATTTAGAAATGCAATAGTGAGAATATTTGAAGAGGGTGGGACAATAATAATTTTCCCTAAGAATTTTATGTGTTTTGATACATGATGAGAAGTGACCACCACATTCATTAATTTGAAAGGCTTCCAATAACCTCTATTGTTATTCCTTATCGACATAACATAGGAACATACCATTGATCCCTCTTTTGAAAAGGGTATTATCCCACATAACATATTTTTTAGTTTTTAGATTTATTTTTATTTTTTATTTAACACTCAATACCTCATGATATAATACATATCTAATAAAATAATATATATTTGAGTACCATTCCTTTGTAGTGACAATAACTAAAACTCTAAGTGTTTCCTCTAATGAATCTAACTCTTGAGTTTCATCAACAATATCATTTGGTTTATTTTGAGAAATTAATTGGCATAAACCATGACATCAAAAAAGTTTGGGAGGCTTGATGTACAAATAAAACTCTAGAAATTTAACTATCCATCCTCCCCTTTTTGAGATAAGATCTTACTTTGTTAAGATGGATTTGACTACTGGGTCTGAAACCAAGACAACAGTGTGTGAATTCGAAATGTAATACCTAAATTGTTTTACTATCTTGAAAATATAATAAACATGCTTCTCAATGGGGGAGTATTTTAGTTCATGATTTTTCAATCCACAACTCATAAAGGTAATAGGTGATTCAATGACCTCATTATTTTTTTATACTAGAATTGCTGAGAGAGTATGATCATATGCATAATAACAAATGATAAAATCTTTATTAAAATTAGGAAAACTAGGGTTAGGGCCCTATAAATGTAGCTATTAATTTAATCAAAGGATTTTTTACCTTATATAATTCATTTAAAATTTACTTTCCCCCTCATCATACTGGTAATTTTCTTAATGAGCTCAACAAAGTCATGTACAAACCTCTTCAAGAAATTGACCTTACCAAATAGGGAATGAACACCTTACTTATTTGTAGGTAAAGGTAAGTTTTGAATGGATTAAAATCTATTAGGATCAATTTTGGTTCCTTCTCTTGACACAATGTGGCTGAGAAGTTTTCCCCTTGTTACTCCAAACACAGATTTCTTGGGATTCAATGAAATACCCTAAACCTAACACTTGTCAAAAAATTTCACCAAATGAGCATAATAATCCTCATGATTTTTAGAAAATACCATGAGATCAACTAAGTAAACCAATATTATATTATTAATAATCTCATGAAAATCCAAATCCATAGCCCTCTAAAATGTGGCCTTGACATTTATGAGTTTGTTCTTGTAATAAAAAGTTCCCTGAGGTGTAGTAAAGGCTATTTTATGTTGATATTCAACTGAAAGATCCTCTTAATTATATCCTAAAAACCCATAAAGGATGGAAAGAATATATAATAATCTAATAAATTTAATTTTTTGTTCCATAATTGGTAAGGGATAATTATCCTTTAGTGACACTTGGTTCAAATTCCTGAATTCCACACAAATGTGAATCTCATCATTCTTCTTATGAACTGGGATAATATTGGCCACCCATGTGAAATTATGATTATGGCATATAATACATGTATCTATTATATTTTTAATCTCGTCATGAATGGTCAAAGTAATATTTGGATTGTAGTGCCTCTATTTCTGGCTATAAGGTGAATTGTTTGGTTTCAATGGGATGCTATGCTTCATCTATTTAGGTCTAAAAGGTTTTAGGTCATCATAATTCTAGGTAAACACATATTTATATATCTTGAAGAGATTAATGAATCTATCTCTTTATTATTTAGAACAAAATTTTCCAATGTTGACTTGTTCATATTCAAAAGAATCTTACGTTTCATACTACACTTTTCCATTTACATATTTATCATGTTTGTTAAATAAATATTTAATGGAAACCAATCCTTTTGGAATATTATTACCTTTAAGTTGTATTAACTCTTAGTTTCCACCCATATCTAAATTTTTAGATCCTCTTATAGTACTGGTGGAAGATTTAACCTCATTTTGACCCTCATCTTATTAAACATGTGATTCTCTATAAGTTGAAGTACTTCCTTTGAAATACAAATTCCTAAAATTGTCTACTTTTTCCAAGAAAGTAACTATTTATTGATCATTGTTGGAAACTTGCTAAAGGTCAACATTATCAAGTACACTTTCCTTAGACATAATGTTAATAGTGTATTTATCATATTCAACTTTAGGAGGAGGGATCATAAGTGATGCTAAAATAGTAAATGCATCAACATTGGAATTTTATTCTCTTAGGACTGACACAATTGAAAAAGCATCAAAATCCTCAATATAATCCCAAACTCTGTTCCTATAATTCCTCAAATGATCATTATTCAACTAATTTTATTTTCTTACTTAACTTATGATTATTTTAGCATCTCCTTGTGCTTTCAGGTTCTGTATTCCCATTTATATAATTGTATGTAAACCATGAATCAAAGATTCATACCCTATAGTGTTATTAATACATTCAAACTACAATTTGAAAGAAAAATGGAAGATTTCTTTGCTTAGGGAAATTAAGGATAAAACCTACCCTAGAACCTATCAATGAGTAACTCCCATCAAACTCAAGAAGCCAAATGTCATTATAATTACTTTTGAATAGTTTTGGCATACCTATTTATAATTTATAAATCATCATATAATTTACCAAACCTACATCTTCATAAATAATATCAGCCCTCAAATCATTAAAATTGCATATGGTAAACTTAAATTTTGACTCAAGTTATAAATTATGCTTAATTTCATTGATAAAAAAAGTGGCATGCTTTTCAAGGAATGGGCTTGCAAAGGGAAACGAAGGGGCCCCTTCCAAATGTAGTAGGGTAGGATAGCCCAAGGACTGAAGTCACTGGACACACCTGTCATAGTTAGAAAAGGGTCATCCACATCACCACAACATAGAGCACGGCACTCAATCACACCCTTGGATTATATACCCCAAACAACAAGTGAATGACTTGCAGAGGCTTGAGCCCTGCTGTGACACCTGCCTGGAGTGAAGCATGACAAAGCAGCAGGGCCCCCAGTCCAAACACCAGTGAGATCAGGGTTTGAGGAGACCATGTCAGGCTCATCCCCTCCCCTGCATAGTTTGTGGGCTCAAAACCAATAATGATCCTACCATAGGTTCACCTATAATAACCTTGTTATGACTTCTCCTTCCTCTAAATGATAAGGTTCAATGAACTTCTTGCATTGTCCCTGACAAAAACCACTATCATTAATGTGATCCACACACTTCACCAGATCATTCAATTGGTAGGAGTGACAGGTGGTGTGTACAAAGGGCAGGGACGTAGTCCATGTGAGCTGAGGACTCGCACTTACTAGGAATTCCTAGTTGAAGATCAATAATTGCAATGGTCTATCCCCATCACGATGCAATTTGGCAAGATTTCCTGAACCTTTCAGACCAGGGAGAAAAACTAGTTGGTTGCATCAGTGTAGCATGCGTGCAGCCCAGAACATCTAAGGGCATCACAGACCTATTATTGCCTCAAACTTCCATGGCCTAAATGGCCATAGTCCCTCTAAGAAGCTGGCTACAAAGGGGAACCTCCATGTAGCTAGTTAGCAGGCTGAGGTCTCATTCGTTAATGGAATTAACCAGACAAATTGCTCCACCAACTAAGAATGGCCATGCACCACCACCCATAGAATCAAGAAAGAGCTCTCAATCTATCAATCCTTATTATGTCTAGACCTGGTAAATTTCCCCATGTTGAGTCAAATTAAGTTGTAGGCTCCACTCCTGGCAGTGCCCTTCCATCAATTCCTTTAAGTTTCAGCCTTGTGACCATACTCCCTCGAGAACCCAAACACTCTGATTTCTCAGAAGGTGCTGGTGGAGTCCTTAGAGAAACATCCACCGATCCCTGGTTGGCATCATTTGTGGTTGAGACTAGGATGGTATCTGATCATCTTTGAGCCCCCAACTTTCATTCTTGATTAATGAAAACATCCTTGGCAAATGCTTTCGTAGTGGTTCATCTTCCATAAATCCAAGAATTTCACCTCTAACAATGAAATACGAATGCCTTCGACAGTCCCTATTAACCATTACTCTGGTCCTGAAGGGCAACAGAATAGGACCAGACTCCTATTGCGTTATTCCATGTTAATGTATTCAGAGCGTAGGCTTGCTTTGAGCACTCTAATTTTTTCAAATTAACGGTGCTAGAACTACAACCCAGCTAACTAATTCTAGGAACACACTGTCGGTAGAAGGGATGTGAGGGCCAGTGCACACCCAGGGGGTAGACCGACCATGATAACCCAAGATCCAACTACGAGCTTTTTAACTGCAACAACTTAAATATACGCTATTGGAGCTAGAATTACCACGGCTGCTAGCACTAGACTTGCCCTCTAATGGATCCTTGTTAAGGGATTTAGATTGTACTCATTCTAATTACCAGACTCGATGAGCCCAGTATTGTTATTTATGTCACTACCTCCCCATGTCAGGATTGGGTAATTTACGCACCTATTACCTTCCTTAGATGTGGTAGCCGTTTCTCAGTTTCCCTATCCAAAATCAAACACTAATTCTCTATCACCTGTCACCACCATGGTAGGTCTCTATCCTACCATTGAAAGTTGATAGGGCAAAAATTTGAATGAATCATCACCGGCACAATGGCCGTGTGATCCATTGAGTTATCATGAATCACCAGAATAGCGAGCGAGCCTGTGCCACCCTTTTATCTAATAAATGCATCCCTTCCAAGAGTTGGGATTTGGTGCACATATTAGCTCTAGAATTACTATGATTATCTAAGTAGTAAGGTACCATCAAAGAAACTATAACTGATTTAATGAGCCATCCATAGTTTCATAGTCTAAAATAGTTCATACTTAGACATGCATGGCTTAATCTTTGAGACAAGCATATGACTACTGGCAGGATCGACCAAGTAGCTTCCAACTGCAAGTAGGATGCCGACAAGCGTGTCAAGACCCCAGCTCTTGAAGAGCATAGTTGATTACCTTTGTATAAGCAACTAAACATAGAATTTAACCAGAAGTAACAAGTAACTAGAAATTCAGAAATAACACAAAATATGAGAGACAATACCCAATTGTATTAATAATCTTCCAAAAGGAAATACAACAAAGAAGATGCCACAATCTTCTTCACACTCCTCTAGGGCTCCCACACCTCTAGGGCATAAATAGTAAATCTCTTCAAGAGTTCTCTCTCTCAATCATGGTCACAACACACAACTCAAACACAGAGTTGTTGTTCACCTCCAACCAGTCAGTATCACTACTACCAGTACACAAGTACTCAAAGTACTTCAAGTAGATCTCCCATGAACTTGCAACAACCTGCAAATCAAACCGATCTTACCATGTAGATCTAACATGATCTTGCTACACCACAAATCAACCTGGCCTTGCACACCTATCGACCTAGATCATACACACATGAAGAAACCTTCTGATTCTCCACACCAACACCTCTATGGATCTTCTACCAGATCTTGATCTCCCACAGATCTACCTGATCATACACACTTGGCACTGTGGCACTATGAGGAGCTAACCTTGCTCTCTTCCCTCTGAAGGAGCTAACCTTGCTCTCTCTATCTATCACACTTTACAATATAGCCCATGAGTCTATTATATAGATCCCATGCAAATAATAATTAGACATCTAATTACAATAATTAGAACTGCAGCTCCAAGACTAAAATTAGCCTTTAACATGCAAACAACTGGTTCATTAACAAACTGTTCATGAAATTGCAAGTTTCAAAATTGCACAGGTGACCGACGTTGATCGTTGTCTATCTGGAGATGACCGACGTCAGTTGATTCTGACTGATGTTGGCAGCTTCCTATTCACCCCTAACTGATGTTAGTTGGCCTAACCGATGCCAGTGACTGTGACACTCAGCAACTCCTATTTGCATCCTGGTGAAGCTTTTAGCTCCACAACCTAACAATCTCCCACTTGAAGATAAATAGATACACCTGTACATCATCTAATTTGTTTCCTGTCTTGTATCCCTCTTCAAGATCAACCCTGAAGACCAACCACCACACATCCTGTGGTGCACCACATGTCATCCAAGTAACCTGCCACATCCAAACCTACATACCCATGTAGAGAAGTCCCTGACCTTGCATAGCATGTTAACCTACTATTGGTCCCTCTCAGATACCTGAGAACCCACTGAACTGTTCTCTAGTGCTTCTTTCCTGAATTGGCTATGAACTTGCTGACAACACCTGCTATTAGGGAAACAATAGGTCTAGTACACATGTACTTAACCTCATCATGTGAATTGAGACCCTGTTCTGTGAACTGTCCATCCATTAGTGTGCAAAATGGTTCTGCATCCTGCATCATGAACCTCACCACTACCTTATCCACACAATCATCTGGAGACAAAATCAACCTGTGACCTTCCATGTCTCTAGAAAAACTCATGCCAAATGATTTCGCTACTCCCAAATTCTTCATGACATACCACTGAACTAACTTTATCTTTAGCTCAAAAAAACCCTGCATGTGTGCCCCTACAACAAGCATACACACTACATATAGTAACAAGATAATGTTGTAATCATCATCCAACCTGGTAAAGAAAACACAATGGTTACAATGACACTGACTAAAGCCATGCTTTGTCATACATCTATCAAACCTGTACCACTATCCTGTAGCTTCCTCAAGACCATACACCCTGGCCTTCTATCTCATGTGTCCATTCCCTCTCTTCTTTAACCAAAGATTCCATTTGTCTTTCAGTGCTTTCTTTTCAGCTGTCAACTCTACCAAATCTCTAGTTTGGTTTTGTATCCTAGGAATCAAATTCCTCATCATGCCATGCTCCCATTATTTCTTAGATCCTCCCTACTCTACAGTGAGCAACAAGTATAAAGAAGGGGAATAATGAATTTGAGGCTTAATTACCCTTTCAGTCCTCCATATGGGTGTCTGAGACTCCTTGACAACTTGCTATTCACCCAAAATCTATTCCTTGGTCAACCTTGGTCTGTACCCAACTGATGTCAAATCCACCTGATCACCGACACTAGTTCCCTGACTGACGTTGGTGTCCACCTGGTCACTGACACTAATTCCCTAATTGACATTAGTCTCCACCTACCTGACACCACTGAATTTGTCTATCTACACATGACTGACATCGGTACCTATTTGTTTGATGTTGGGTATCCTTGACCGACATTGGTACCTATGTTTTCCTGTGAGTGATGAATTTTTACCTGTGAGCTCACCTTGGATCAAAACCCTATCCAAACTGCCCTACTCAGAGTTATTCAATCCCTTCTACTGATCTCTATCCATCATCTCTTCCATAAACACTAAGGATTTCCAGTTCTTAAGTTTGTCAAACACATCTGAGTTTCTCTGAAGAACATGCATCTCCTTCTTGTTCATGTGACCAAGCCTACAAAGCCATGTCTTCACAATAGAAGAAGAATCAGTAATACAAGCAGGTAGATAAAGAGTACCTACTTTCTTACCACATGCTAATTCAAGTGCATCCACTATGAGAGTTATTGTGCATCTCTCATCACCCAACTTTCTAAAAGAAATTAGCCTCATCTTCAAGACTTGGACCTGCATGACATCCTTCAACACCCATGTGTTGGCCATCTGCAATTTCAGCCACACTTCCCCTTTGCCAATACTTTGACAAGGCTCACCAACCCCTAAATAAATCTTTCCAAAGTCTCCATGGACCTTAACATGGAAAAATACTCTATTTGGGGCTGCATGGAAAGAGGCAATAGAATCTATAAACCAAGATTCTACTTTATCCAAGGAACATATTAGAACAACCAGTGCAATAATACCTGCAACACATGCTCCTTCATGCTGATCTTCTACCAACCAGCAATCTTTCTTTACCTACTATTTATTTCCATAACTTTGTAATTGACCATTCTTGCTTTTGAATTCCTCCATACTTTCTTCTGCCATTGCTATACTCCCACTCAATCAAAAACCCCTGAGAGTGACCTGTAATCAACAAACACTTAACAAGCTCTGACCACCTGTTAGTTGATCCTAGATCTGATACCACTTTGTTAGGACCCTAGCTCTTGAAGAGCACAATTGATTACCTTTGTATAAGCAACTAAACACAGAATTTAACCAAAAGTAACAAGTAACTAGAAATTCATAAATAACATAGAATATAAGAGACAATACCCAATTGTATTAATACTCTTCCAAAAGGAAATACAACAAAGAAGATGCCACAATCTTCTTCACACTCCTCTAGGGCTCCCACACCTCTAGGGCATAAACAATAAATCTCTTCAAGAGTTATCTCTCTCAATCATGGTCACAACACACAACTCAAACATAGAGTTGTTGTTCACCTCCAACCAGTTAGCATCACTACTGCTAGTACACAAGTACTCAAAGTACTTCAAGTAGATCTCCCATGAACTTGCAACAACTTGCAAATCAAACTAATCTTACTTACCATGTAGATCTAACATGATCTTGCTACACCACAGATCAACATGGCCTTGCACACCTACCGACCTAGATCATACACACATGAAGAACCCTTTTGATACTCCACACCAGCACCCCTATGGATATTCTACTAGATCTTGCTCTCCCATAGATCTACCTGATCATACACACTTGGCACTGTGGCACTATGAGGAGCTAACCTTGCTCTCTCTATCTGGCACACTTTACAATACAGCCCATGAGTCTATTATATAGATCCCACGCAAACAATAATTAGACATCTAATTACAATAATTAGAACCACAGCTCTAAGACTAAAATTATCCTTTAACATGCAAACAACTGGTTCGTTAACAAACTATTCATGAAACTGATAGTTCTAGAACCACACAGGCGATTGACATTGGTTGTTGTCTGTCTGGAGATGACTGACATCGGCTGATTTTGACCAATGTTGGTAGCTTCCTGTTCACCCCTGACTGATGTCAATTGGCTTGACTGACGCCGGTGACTGTGACACTCAGCAACTCCTCCTGTTTACATCCTGGTGAAGCTTTTAGCTCCACAACCTAAAAAAGCACTGGCAAAACCCACCGCTGTGTGAAATCAGGAGCAAATCATTTGTTCTTTCCTTGAAATCAAACATAAAATCCTTATGCTTGACATGTGAACAGGATGGAAGAGGGTGAGGGAACCCTCGATGCCTCCTTTGCACATACCAATGTAAAAATGTGACATTAAATGAGAAGGGAGGGATGCACAAGTCAGAGCAAGAAAAGTAGAGAGCTTCAGTTCATAGACCCCTGGGAAGCTTGTCCCGTATGGAGCTGCTTACCCTACGTCAACTCAACCAACTTGCTTGCAATAAGGCAACCATGGACAGTATGCACCATGCACGTGACCACCTCAATTATAAGGCTGCTCAGGGACATCCTTCCTAGGAAAGCCCCCTACGCACTTTTAAAGAGGGCACATGCCATCCACAAAAGCCAAATCTGGACCTGCACAAACACCTTGACTCTAGGCAAAGGCAACATTTGGAACAGGGGCAAAGGTAAGCAGGCCGTAGCGCTCTAGCCTTAGGTTTTCAGTTTATAGGCACCTATGAAGAACATCATGTACAAAGCCCTACACCCTACATCTCAAAGTGATCAAACTCATGATCGACATGAAGGACAGAGTGCACCGTGCAAGTGGCCACCTCAATTTTAAGACCACTCGAGAACTTCCTTACCCAGGAAAGCCCCCAATGCACTTTTAATTGGCGTAAACAGTTTGAACGCATCAACCTCAGCTTGCAGGGAAAAGTACCACTATAAAAGAGCAATTTTAAGCCATTATTTGTGCATGCACATGGATCTGACATATACTTGGAAGCCACTAGGATATGTGTGATCCAATCAGACATGCAAAACATTCACACTAACACCTAGACTGACTAGCAAGCCAAGTTTTAGAGCAAAACTTCCAAAATGAACCATTGTAGTGGAAGAAGAGACATATCCTGCCTTCCATCATAAATTCCCACACAAGCGCAAGGAGTTCAACACAAGGAGTGAACATGCCAGAGCAAAGATAGTGGCACAAATGCTAATAATGTATACTCTAGCCCACATCATCTTTGAGAACAACTGCAAACACGAGAAGAGCAAAAATGCTCCTACCCTCCCGCTCAGCATTCATAACCCAAATGGAAAGCAAATAACCTAGTGGCATGTAATAGGTCCATTTGAATATTCCCACCTAAATATTTACAAAAAAATCATTCCTAAGAACATGCCATATGTACCAGGAATATCTACCACCAAGATTGTCATTTTAATTATTTTATATGAAAATGAGGCTAGGACTACTTGTGCATCTTTGATATATCCTAATAATGGGACTTACTTCATGTCCATGGAGAAAAACTAACCAAAAGTCTTAAAACAAGTGAGACCTAGAGCATGATCAACGTTAGCAGACATAACACTATCAGATCTCCCATATCAATGATGTAGTTACTCACTTGCATCCCTTTAAGAAAAGGGATATGTAGAATGGTTCTTGTTTACCAGTAAGAGTAGTCACAACTATAGTAGATGTTGAAGGTTTGGAATTTTGAGGTATAGTTAGAATCTTTTTAAAATTATACTTGTTCATATTACATAAACCCCCTTATATGAAATGATAAAGATGATTTAATCGATCTAGATTAGATCTTAGATATTCAGCCTATGACATCTGAATCTTAGAATTATTGACACAATCCACTATGTAAAATGAGGTAACTTGAGATGAAGATGTGGCATCAAATATTTTAGGTGTTGAAGCCACTTAATTTTTTGATTTTTTACTGGTCTTTGAATTGTTTGGATTTAGAGTGTGATATGGAATAATCACCTTAGCTTCAAACTATTTTGTCTTTGCTTAGAATGGTATAAGAGAATCTCTAGGGAGTATGGGAGGAATAGATGTCACCTTAGAGGTAGCATTACTCATGATCTTCTCATTTTAGTTCATCTTATTATCTTCTTGCTTCTTATTAACATATTCATTCTAGGACCTTGTAAACATAACGTAAGATTAACCATTCATATCTTCAACTATGTCATTGTAATTATCTTCATCACACTCATATTCCAAAAAAGCATTACTAGTTTCACCACTAGCTTCATCAGTTTCATATTCTTGAAAACCTAGATCTTTTATTTCAAGTTCATCTTCATCATAAACATAAATTTCATCTATCTTCAAGATTTCATTAACTAGGGGACCCTGAATGGCTAACACTTACTGTGGAGTGGGCAGTCTTCGATAGTTGTTATTTGGTACATAATTTATCTTAGATATTTATTGTTGTGGAGATGTCAGATATATTTGAGGTAACTACTTCTTCAATGACACAATATCATTTTCCAATTTTTAAATTAACTATTTGGTGGAATCATGACTTGAAGTTTGCCCTCTAGATTTTGAAGAATCCTTTCAAAACTTACCAATCATAACCATGTCATCTTAAATTTGGGTAAAAAATGTTTGTGTCTACTCTAGGTTAGGTAGTATATTCTTTTTCAAGAGGAAACCAACTTCTAAAAGCTGAGCATTAATGAAGAAACATTTCCAATTTTCCATTGTTGGTTTGGATGCTCATGGGATTTTATTTAATAACCTATTGAATTTAGCTATGAAGTCACACATGAGTTCATGAGCCTCATTTTTCATCTAAGTCAACTAATCAAGTTATGTATGAGCATATTTAGATGGCTTAAAATGAGTTTCAAATTTAGTTTTCATGGTATTCCAATTTTATTATAACTTAGTGATGTGTTCATCTGGGTGTAGCTTCCCATCACTAGAAAACTTAGGGAAAATCTTATGTGAACCCCTTAGCAACTGATGCAACTACCCAAGAGCTAGTGGGCCAATGACATTTTCCCATGGGAAAAACATTCTCTAAAAAAATACTATTTGAGGTATAATGGTTCTAGGAAGGATAATATATTGACTCATCAAGATACCTCCTTGACATTACCTTGAAGCCTTTCAACTTTTAGGCAAACTTATAGACTCTCCAATTCTAATTTTCTTTTTTGGGTTAAAATGAAAACTAAGACATTGTTGTAAATCATAGAAAAGGTCAGAGATTCCTTTAGCTTTTTTAGCCTTGGTGAAATGTCTTTCTACCAAAATGGTAAAACAACTTCTCTTCCTTTAGATATTTATGGTTGCATGAGTTAGTAAAAAACATGCCCCATGGTGGATGCCAAAAATTATTGGCTAAAAAAAGTTTAAAACACTTCAACACACTTGTTATGGTCCATAGTATCATGGGATGAAGTTCCTCTTCTATTTGTAGGTAAAGATAGCTATATTTATAAGAAAATAAAATAAAATACCTAACATATTCAAAAATGTACATACTAAATTCACTTTGGGGTTTTCATTATGATAAAGGAAATATGAATAGGAAAGTGAGTTGGAGAAAATAATAAGTATTCACTATAAAAAAGTGAGGGAAAGAATGTAAATAAGTGAACAAATGCAGATTTCACTTATATGTCACATCCATTAACTTAAAATAGAATTATTTCAAATTTATATTTCTGTTGGAAAGAAATGAATATAATAATACTATGAATAAATGAATGTAAGAACACTTATTCACAATTAAAGACACACCCAAAGCCATAAAACATTTTGTTTTGTTGGTTCTCTTCAAAAATACATAAAGTTCTTTCCTTATCATTCTTCATAAAATTACTCTTCTTGAAAAATTTACAACTTTTTGATAGATCCCCTTTAGAGGATTGCAAACATTATACTTATAGGAAATCTTAGCCCTTGATCTTAGGAAATAAATTCTTAAAATATAAGCTAGTTACATTACATTAGATTTGAATGTTGTTATTGATTGTATTATCTTATATCTCTATTGTATCTTATTTATAATGAATTGTGCATAGTGTAATTACCCTTACCCATAATTAGTTTAAACATTTTGGTAAACTTTATCTTAGCGATCATCCAACCTAGGGTTTCATAAACCTTCTCCCACAGGGTTTGAATTTTTCTTTTTTTTTGAGTAATGATTATTTTAGGGTTTCCTTTAAACCCTTTCCTTATTATTATTTTTTCCTTTCCTTTTGATGATGTTGTCTTTGCCAAGCCTTGGTCTAGTTTCCCTTGATAACTTATATGTAGGAATGTATGTTTTCCATTTTCTCTTGTGTATATTATATTTTTATATAACATTTATTATTTAAATTCCATTTACTAGAGAATACTAGATTATGGATTGAATCATGATAGGGTTGTATGTGATATTAATATTCTATGTGATGATACCCTTGTAATTGATAACTTTTATTTCCATCCTCTTATTGATATCCTTTGTATTTATGATTGTATGATGATTCATATGTGGTAGATGTTGTAAAAACATGATGAGTAGAAAATGAAATGCTTCTATCCTCACTCCTTATCAAGTTCAAGGTGGGCCTAACCAAAACACCCCTCAAGATTTTAAACTCCCCCTTTATCTTACCAAGATTAGGATTCAAACACCTAATATATATGATACAATGGATCAAATTAATAATACCCATGCTAATATTTTTATCATGGAGTTGCTCAAAAGGTCATATGTTTATAAATATATAATCTATGAGGACTTTCATGACTCTACTTTGCCACATGATATGAACTAACTTAATTTGAATCTATTTTTAAAAATGTATAAGAAAATGATACCCTTATTGTTGACGCTGGAAAGTGCACCCAGCGGCAGGAACACGGATTCCTGCCCTCTCCCCGCAACATGGAAACCCCTCTCTCGCCTGTGGGACGGCGAAGCAGGAGAGGAGAGTCTCTAGATATGGGCTAGTTCCCTCTGATGTATCTTGTTTGTTTTAGGTAATGCAAAATATAGATATATAGGTATACACTTGGGGGGGGGGTGAAAAGAGAAAGAGAAAAGCTTGAAAACAAACAGCCTACTCTAAAGGAGGTGATACACCAAAAACATGAGTGACCTTCCAGATCCACTCTCAGAATCAGGGGAAATGCAAGTATAATCTACACATCTGGTAGAGGGATCAGGCTGCTAAGACAAAGGGGGAGGCTATAATGGAAAATATGTCACAGAGGTTTACCGAGGTGCTGTGGAATGCACACTTGCAAGCAACTTACTCTGTTCTGTCCTTCTCAAGTATTGCTCTTCTCCTTTCAGCTGTAGAACCGGTCCCTGTAGATAGCTGGTCTGTTGGTATTACCTGTGAAAGCATGGAAGATAATGACTAAACACAGATGGTACTCAGGGCATACACAGCAAATCAATCCAAGATGGAGGTAAAAACTGTATTTTTATTGATTCAGGTGGGAAATTTGCAGAGTAGTGCTCTTTACAAAAGTCAGGAAGATCCCTAGAAAATGACTAAGTCCTTGTATTTATAGCAAAAGAGCCAAGAGAAGTCTCATTGAAAAGTGTGAAAAACACTATTGATGATGTCACAAGTCTGCCAAGACCATGCTAGTTGCCTCGTTTTGCATGCTGGTCTTCTCCTCTGGCGGCTGGGCGGGTTTTTTCTTGTGCACTGTAGGGGAATTTTGCCGCCCTTATAGTGGGCAGCAATTTTGCCGCCCTTTGCATGAACTTCATGTAGGAATACCTGCCGACGTCGGCCGATAAGCTACCAACGGTGGCAATCTTGCCGATGTCGGTTACAGTAAGCTGCCGACGTCGGTAGAGTTATACTCTGCACGGCAATTTCTTTTTCCCCGCCATGGGGTGGGGTTTTCCATTTCACCACCTTAGGGCAGGTTTTTTCAATTTTCTGCCATGGGCGGGCTTTTTCGATTCGCCGCCATGGGGCGGGCTTTTCTGGTTTTTGTGCCTGCCTTTGTGCTACCGAAGTCGGCAGTTCTACCGACGTCGGTCTCTGTAAGGTGCCAACGATGGCAGTATTGCCGATGTCAGCCGACGTCTTTGCTTTTCTTTGTGTTTTGGGTGGCGAATTTGCCGCCCTCTGCATTTTCTTCGTAGACGGTCTCATTTTACCTGCCCTTGTAGTGGGCGGCGAATTTGCCGCCCTCTGCATTTTTTCTGCCTCTTTTTTGACTAAGTGTCGAACACTCCATTTTTTCCCCTTCTTCTCTTGTGGACGTCTGAAGACTCTGTCCTTCGCTGCCTATTCTCTGTAATGGCGCTGTCAAAACCTGAAAGTGGACCTTGCAACCTGAAATGACTGGGCCTGCGAAGCGGGTGTAGGAGGTGACCGAGATTTTGCCTGAGGGGCAAAATTGGGTCAACAAATTGGCGACTCACGGGGGAAGCGTGCCTGCTATGCTTAGAACCCAGTTGCCTTACATATCCATTGGGTGCGGAGTCAGATGGTGACTTTGAAGCGAGTTCACAACAACTTTGAAGATTCCAAAATCAAAAATATAGTTTTTACCCCCACTGCCAAGGGAAACACACAAGACTAAAAACAACTAACTGTGCAAACTGCACTTAGGGAAAACAGGGAAGAAAACAAGGGAAACTATGTACGGTGGAACCAAAAATTCAGTGACAATGCTTCAGGTGTATCTCATTGACTGGGATACGCAATTCTTCACCGTCCAACCTGGAGAGCTGGAACGCATTATGCTGCTTGCACTGAGTAATTATGTAAGGACCGCTCCAGAGGGCATCAAATTTTGCATGTTTTCCAGGCTTAACTCTATCTTCGTCCCATTTTAAGACAATGTCTCCTTTGACAAAACTCTTTGACGAAGACCTCTTGTCGAAATGCCTTTTCACCTGATGCTGGTGACTGATCATAGAGACCATGGCCTAGTTCCTTACCTCCTGGAGCTCCATTAGTTCACATAATCTGACCTCCATGCTGCTTCCTTCTTCTAGCTGCAGCTGATGTGTGAGGTCCAGCGCTGGCAATTCGAGTGAGATAGGAAGCCTTGCTTCCCTTCCATACACAAGCGTATATGGAGAATTTTCAATTGATCTTTTCAGAGTGATTCGATCGGCCCATAGAGCTGTTTTCAACTTGGCATGCCAAGTTTTCTAATTTTCTTCCATGGTCCTCTTTATAATCTTGATCAAATTTTTGTTAGTAGACTCAGCCAGTCCATTCCCCTGCGGGTAGTAATTTGACGAAGTGCTGAGGTATATACCATACCTTAGTGCCCATTCACTAGTTTTGGTTCCCAAAAAAGCCAAGGCATTATCTAAGATTATAGTGGCTGGGACCCCAAAACGTGTCACTAAGTCCTCATAGAAATCCAAGACTGCGCTCTCATTTGCTTCCTTCAAAGCAATGGCTTCCACCCACCTGGTGAAATAATCCGTAGCAGTCAGGACCCACTTGTGTCCGACGCTAGAGGGAGGGTTGATCATCCCTATGAAATCCAGGCCCCACTGCATGAATGGTTGCTCAACTTGAATGGGCTGTAGGGGCATGGCAGCCAATCGCTGCTTTCTGTCAAAGAGTGCACACTTCTGACACTTCCTTACCCAGGCATGGGTATCCTTGAAGAGAGTGGGCCAGAAATAGCCAGCTCTCATTATTTTTGCTGCTGTGGTCTTAGGAGCGAAATGGCCACCTGTTGGCCCATTGTGAAACTCAGCCAATACCTTGTCAGCTTGATTGGAGTCAATGCATCTCAAGAGAACCCCAGAGAGATCCTTCCTAAATAATACTCCATCAATCAAAACATAGGGAAGGGACTGAAGTTTAAAATACCTTCTTCTGGCCCTATCGAGACCCTGTGGACATTCGCCCGTAAGAAGGAAACGCCTCATGTCCAGTGTCCAATCTCTTACGACAGCTGGTTCTTCTGCAGTGGCTGCGTCATGGATCAGTAAGCTGTCTTCACCCCTTTGTCTCAAATCTGTGGCTAGCTGTTCACACAGGCCCCTTCCTCTAACCAACTTGGTGATTTTGATGTCTATGTCGTACTCCATTACCTTGGTGATCCATCCCGCTCTTTTCTCGTTTAAGTCTCGATTGGTCAAGAAATCCTTGACGCCAGGATGTGGAACCATGAGATGGATCCTGCTGTTCAACAACATATATCTAAATTTCTTCAGGCTGCGCACTACTGCCAAGACTTGCTTCTCTACATAGGTGTACCTAGTTTCAAAGTCCTCTAACCCTTAGCTGAAAAAGGCGAGTGGTTGCTCGAGGTCATCACTATTTGCTTGGGTAAGCATGGCAGATATTACTTCTCCGTTATTGAAGGTATAGAGATTGAGGTCTTTATTAAAGTCGGGGCTGATCAGAGCGGGAGCCTGGGTCAAAGCCTGTTTGATAGCTTCAAATCTATCCTTTCTTGGCGTTGTCCATTTGAATTCTTCACCCTTCTTTAGCAAGGAGGTTAGGGGTTTAACTATTTCAGCAAAGTTTGAAATGAACCTCCGAATGAAATTTATTCGGCCAAAGAAACTCTGCAGGCCTTTCTTGTGCTTCGGTAGGGACATCTCCCGAATGGAGCGGACTCTCTCTGGGTCAATAGACAAACCTTCCTTGGACACAATCTGGCCAAGAAGTTTCCCCTCATGAATCGCGAATACACATTTCTTTGGATTTAGGGAGATGCCAAATTCCCTGCACCTCTCAAAAATCTCCCTGAGGTGCTTCATATGTTGTCCTGCCTCTTTGGAGAAAAACGTTATATCATCGAGGTACACCAACACGTTCCTATTTATCAAACCACTGAAAGCCATGTCCATGGCTCGCTGGAAAGTAGCACCAGCATTGGATAGCCCAAAAGGCATCTTCTGGTAGGTGAACGTTCCCCATTTAGTGGTGAAGGCTGTTTTGTATTCGTCACAGTCACACACCAGAATCTGATTATATCCCGAATAGCCATCCAGGAGGGAGAAGCGTTCGGAACCAATTACCTTTTGAAGGATCTGCTCCATGTTTGGCAGGGGATAATGATCTTTTAAAGAGACTTTATTAAGGTCTCTAAAGTCGACACACAGCCTGATCTCCCCATTTTTCTTTCTAACTGGAACCAAATTAGCCAACCATGAGGAATGTTTGATCGGAAATATAATGCCAGACTCAATCAACTTGGCCAATTCTTTCTGCATAAGGAGCTCGACCATCGGGTTAACAGGTCTCTGCTTTTGTGTGACTGGTTTTGCGCCTTCATCTAATTCAATGGTGTGTTGGGCGAGCCTTGGATCGAAGCCTTTCAAGTCGCTATAATTCCAGGCAAAAATATCAGCGAACTCCTGGCACAGCAGAATGAAAGCTTGTCTTTCTTGAAACGTGCAGACCTTGCCAAGCGCCAGCAACTTATCCTTGAAGATTTCCACTTTTTCATGATTCTCCTCTTTGGTAGTGATGCATGCTTTGTCATCTCTTAGTTGGTCCTCTCTGTTGAAAATACTTTCAAGTGTGATCAGACCCTTAGGGAGTTTATTGTTTTTCAATTGAACAATTTGATTTCCATATTGCTGCTGCAATTTTGCCTGATTGTGGACCGCAAATTCAGCTTCCTTCTTTAGGAAAAGGGCTATCTGTTGGTCACTTTCGAAGACCTGCCAATTTGTAACATTGTCTGGAATTGAAGGCCGGACCACCACTTTTAAATGGTGTGAACTATAACCCCTGCTTATCTCTTTTGAAACATCAAATTGGGCACCAATAGCTGCCAATCTGTCAGCCTACTTATTCTGTTCCCTGGGGATAGAGGTAATGTTAAGAGCAAGGAAATCCTCCATCAAGTCCCAGACTCTGTGCTTGTAAGATTTTAGTAAGGGGTTCTTGGTCAGGTTCAGGCCTCTGATTTGGTTCACTATTAGTTCACTGTCCCCCAGGATTTGCAATTTTTTGATCCCTCTCTTTCTTGCCCACTCAAGTCCGTGAATCAAAGACTCATATTCTGCAACGTTACATGTGCAAGAGAAATGGAAACAAAAAGCTGAAAAGTACCTTTCTTTAGAAGGGGAGACTAACATTACCCCACCACCAGCGCCCAGTTTGCTTCTAGAACCATCAAAATATAGCTGCCACAGGCCAAGATCTTCTTTGTTTTCCTTCATTATATTGGGCATGATGACACTCTCTTCATGCAAGCAATAGATGCCAAGGTCTGCCTCCTCAATAAACTTATAAGGATCATGTTCAAAGTTATCGCTTCCCCACTCATCCAAGAGTAGATCTGCGACTCCTTCAAGAGTAGAAGATGAGGACTTGTCTGTTTGAGAGTCTTCTGGATCAATGATAGTATAACTGACATTCGCTGCCTTGGGTGAATAGGACTCTAGGTGGTCCTTATAGAGTGGCTCGGATTCAATTTTCACTTTGGTCCCATACTTGGTTCTAAAAACCAGGTATGACCAATTTGCTGCTAGATAACCACCTATCTTGGACGTAAAGTCCCTAGACAAACAGATTGCAAAATATGGAGGAACGTCTGCTACCACTATATCTTGAGGGATTGAGAATGTCGGGCAGGCATGCAATGTTAAACTCAATCCTTTCAGGACTCCGACTGTCTTTGCGGGTGTCCCATCTAGTTGCAAGACTCCTTTGTTCATTGCTTTGTACTTTAACCCCATCTTATCAGCAATGCATTTAGGCATTACTGAAGTGCTGGCCCCGCTATCAATTATGCAATTATGTACTAAGAAATCTCCTATGATCAAAGATACATAAAAAGGGGGAGTCTTTTCTTCTTTCCTTACCTGACCTGGAGCAGAAGGCTGCCCATTCATCATTAGGACGTTATTAGTGTCTGTTGGGATGGCCTGGCGATCTAGCTCATGCAATTCTTTCTTCAATACCTCCTTTTGTCCCGGAAGAGACAATGAATCCCATAGAGAAATGGTCACATGCAATTTCTTCATCTGATCAACTATATTAACTTGGGGACTGACTCCTTTCGTGTTTTCCTTTGGGCTGATCCCAGTTGGAGCTTTAGACTGAGGAGCTGGGGGTACAGATGGTTCACCAGAAATTGGGGCCTTTTGAAAAGGGTGTGGTGGAGGATTCGCTGCTGCCCGAGGGGAAGCCTTCACTTCTCCAACTGCTCTTCTTTTAAATCTTGTATTGGCCGCAACGCAATCAGCATGATTGCCTGCAGTGCCCCCATGATTAATTGCACAGAGCTCGCCCTCTTTGTGATTTATCAGGGTAGAATCCGGCTGAGTCTGATTGTTGCTTGTGCTGGTTTGAGCTGGGAACTCAAAAAAATGAGAAAAATCAGCACCCTGATTTTCTAAATTCTGGAAAAAATTCATCATGTCATTCGGGTGGACAGCTTGCTCTTGACCTTGTCCCATGTTTGAACAACCTGGCTGCTCCTGCACTAGATTGTTCTGTGTAGGTACCATGGCTTTAGATGACGAAGGAGGGTCTGAGTTATAATTTTGATAAGGCCTAGTTGTAGTGAGCTGCCCCTGACCTTGGTTATAATTTTGAAAGGGGGGTCTAGGGGCATGGCCATAATTTTGATAACTCTGGTTTGGCTTGTGGCTTTGAGCTTGCTGCCTTTTAAGGGCAACAAGTTCATTTGACATGCTCTGCAACAGGCCCTTAACTTCACTTAATTCATTGGATGGAACATCAATTGGCTTCTCAATGACAGGTAGTGGGGCAATTGTAGGAGAGACTGCTTGAATTGGGGGTAGCGGTTTTGGGAAAAGTGGCATGTGAGGTCTAGGGGTGATTTTCCCAGCTTGAATCAAGCAATTTTCGGTCGCAATGGCTATGTCATATGCAGCTGGCAGTATGTGTCCCCCCATAGATTGAATCATCATAGCAATGTCACTATTTAATGCTTTTAGATAGTACAAGAAAGCGTAGCTGGGGGTCGGCCTTACCAGGATGGGAATTCTATCCCAAGTCTTTTGAAACCGCGTATTAAAGTCCTGCATATATTCATGCGGAGCTCTTTTTATAGTTGTCAGCTGCTCAGCAAGAGAGAGGCCATCACTTTTTTCCCCAAAACGATCAGTTAAACGAGTGCCCAATTCGTTCCAAGAATGTATGGAATTCACAGGCAAGGTGCCGTACCAGTCGAGAGCTTTCCCTTTCAGAGACAAGGCTAACAGTCTGATGGCAATATTTTCTTCTGTTATATTATGAATATTGCAAAGGTTGGCAATATTTTTTATATGCTCAACAACTGTAATAGGTCCCACTCCATCAAAAAAAGGCACATTTTTTAGAGCTATTCCGGGGATCAGATCATAGCGTGGGAGGTTTAAAGGGCTTTCACCACGAAAAGCTGCAAAAGGCAAGGCCATGGCTGGAACAGGTTGTATTTGTGGCTGAGCTGGGTTGGTGTTTCTAGCAACAGGTCTAGGAGGATTTATCAGTGGATAAGGGTGAGTTCTTCCAAACCTGAGTCTTTTAGCGGAGTTTAAAGGTAGTTCAATGAACTCAAAGGGGACCCTTCTTGAAGCTGACCTGGTGGTGAATTTTGGCATATAAGTTAAGTAACTGGTCTTAAAAAAAGAACTGAGCTCTTACCAGTGGAGTCGCCAGATGCTGGAAATTTTTGAAAATCACTGTAGTAGGACCAACATCAATCCTGAAATACTACTGTGTTAGAAACTTTGATAAAATTACAGTCCCACCGGGCGTGCCAGAACTGTTGACGCTGGAAAGTGCACCCAGCGGCAGGAACACGGATTCCTGCCCTCTCCCCGCAACATGGAAACCCCTCTCTCGCCTATGGGATGGCGAAGCAGGAGAGGAGAGTCTCTAGATATGGGCTAGTTCCCTCTGATGTATCTTGTTTGTTTCAGGTAATGCAAAATATAGATATATAGGTATACACTTGGGGGGGGTGAAAAGAGAAAGAGAAAAGCTTGAAAACAAACAGCCTACTCTAAAGGAGGTGATACACCAAAAACATGAGTGACCTTCCAGATCCACTCTCAGAATCAGGGGAAATGCAAGTATACTCTACACATCTGGTAGAGGGATCAGGCTGCTAAGACAAAGGGGGAGGCTATAATGGAAAATATGTCACAGAGGTTTACCGAGGTGCTGTGGAATGCACACTTGCAAGCAACTTACTTTGTTCTATCCTTCTCAAGTATTGCTCTTCTCCTTTCAGCTGTAGAACCGGTCCCTGTAGATAGCTGGTCTATTGGTATTACCTGTGAAAGCATGGAAGATAATGACTAAACACAGATGGTACTCAGGGCATACACATCAAATCAATCCAAGATGGAGGTAAAAACTGTATTTTTATTGATTCAGGTGGAAAATTTGCAGAGCAGTGCTCTTTACAAAAGTCAGGAAGATCCCTAGAAAATGACTAAGTCCTTGTATTTATAGCAGAAGAGCCAAGAGAAGTCTCATTGAAAAGTGTGAAAAACACTATTGATGATGTCACAAGTCTGCCAAGACCATGTTGGTTGCCTCATTTTGCGTGCTAGTCTTCTCCTCTGGCGGTTGGGCGGGTTTTTTCTTGTGCACTACAGGGGAATTTTGCCGCCCTTATAGTGGGCGGCAATTTTGCCACCCTTTACATGAACTTCATGTAGGAATACCTGCCGACGTCGGCCGATAAGCTGCCGACGGTGGCAATCTTGCCGACGTCGGTTACAGTAAGCTGCCGACGTCGGTAGAGTTATACTCTGCGCGGCAATTTCTCTTTCCCCACCATGGGGCAGGGTTTTCCATTTCACCGCCTTAGGGCAGGTTTTTTCAATTTGCCGCCATGGGCAGGCTTTTTTGATTCGCCGCCATGGGGCGGGCTTTTCTGGTTTTTGTGCCTGCCTTTGTGCTACCGACGTCGGCGGTTCTGCCGACGTCGGTCTCTGTAAGGTGCCGACGACGGCAGTATTGCCGATGTCAGCCGACGTCTTTGCTTTTCTTTGTGTTTTGGGCGGCGAATTTTCCGCCCTCTGCATTTTCTTCGTAGACGGGCTCATTTTACCCGCCCTTGTAGTGGGCGGTGAATTTGCCGCCCTCTGCATTTTTTCTGCCTCTTTTTTGACTAAGTGTCGAACACTCCATTTTTTCCCCTTCTTCTCTTGCAGATGTCTGAAGACTCTATCCTTCGCTGCCTATTCTCTGCAACGGCGCTGTCAAAACCTGAAAGTGGACCTTGCAACCTGAAATGACTGGGCCTGCGAAGCGGGTGTAGGAGGTGTCCGAGATTTTGCCTGAGGGGCAAAATTGGGTCAACACTTATATATATATATATATATATATATATATATATATATATATATATATATATATATATATATATATATATATATATATATATATATATATATATTGAATCAAAGGACTTACCCTCTAAGGAGATCATTGACTAGTATGTCCCTTTGTGCAATCAAATTATTATTAACTATAAGGAGTTAAAATGAGTCCTCAGAGACAATGGTTCGAAATTAAATTTTTTAGTGACACCTTTTTCATCACACTTGGGATTTATAATCATTCTCTTAAACCTTTGGATATGATCATGAAATGTTTTGAAAATCAACCAAGAAGCTATCTAATTACATTGAACATAATTGGTTAAAATTTACCTTTATCTACTCAATGTCAAGTGATATCTAATAATGAAGCTATACTATTTCACTTGGTACATGATGAATCTAACATAAATTCTTAAATTTTTTTCATGAGGTTTAAATTTATGCATACTTTTTGGATGTTGTTATGTATTTGGTTTTGAAAAGTTGTTGAACCCATAGACATTGTTATCTTACACCTAAACATACCAAAACCAACAATCATATCTCCTAAGTAATCCATTCTTATAGAGAGAATGTGTACCTTTGATGTTAGTGAAATTGTTAAGACTAATAAGGATAATGAGACTTGCTATGATAACATATACAAACATTTGTCTAAGCATCATTTTAATCTTATCAGTCTTGAGGAATATACATATGACATGCATGCTTTGGTATTGGATAATTACATCACACCTTTAAATAATTTATAAGACCTTTTACATCATTTGTGCTTAATAATATATCACCTATGGATGATAAAGGTAAACAAACTATTATGGAAACACTCTTCAATACTAATAAACCAAATCAACCTCTTAGTTTAGTCAAAACTACTTTGGATTGATATGGAATAGGATACACGTGCAAATAAAATGGGATAAAAAGTTCAAGGATTAGAAAGAAATGAATAAGTTATTCATGAACAAATTATCTCAATTCCTCATTAATTAAAACTAAGCATTAGGTATGGTAAGGAGACCCAAGATAAAGAGGTGCCCTTCCATGCACATCTCAATAATCTTGATGCTTATAATGAATATTATGATTACATGACCAAATTATTATATACTCGCTTCTCTAAGGCTTGGACATCTCATTGTAAATACTTAAATTTGGTCATAGGTTCTTTAAAATGATAATTCTTGACACATATTAAATCACTTGACCTACATGAATCTTATTCACCACTCCTCTAATCCAATCATATATATGTGGGCTTGAACCCTTAGTTCATCATCACTACAACTTGGAATCTCAAAGTAAATACTCAAATGATCTTATATTAATCATAGATTTCTTCCCATCTTAGGACAATTATTTACAATTTTTTGGGATAGGTCCACTCTAGGCAAACAAATTCACTAACATAGACCTATCCACCTAGTGCAACATTGTCCCCATTACACTTAATGGATAGTTTAAAAATTCAAAATATTCATTTGGGTCTTCCCACATGTTTCATAAGGTTAGATAAAGGAAAATTTTAAAAGGTTTAAATATATAAATAAATCAAAATCTCATTTCAAAGGGACTTGATTCTATCTAGCACCTATATTTTAAACTATTGCATATTGATTTATTCTACCCTATAATTCCAAAATTCAAAATCAATCACTAGGAATAGTCTCAAATAAAGTCTGAATAACCTCAAATCAAATCAAGAGTATTCATTTTCAATTATCATGATCAAATTTATAGTTGCATACATATAGTTAAGAATCATAATCGCATAATCACTCTAGGTGGGAGAACTATGTGTGGTTTGATTCATTCCTTAGAGTATCTAGATACATATGCAATATTAAATCAATAAGGGGGTGATTGGGGTCAACTAAACCCATTACACTTCCCCTTTATTTTTATAGGTTTCAATCTCTCAAAAATACCCCTAGGGTTTTAAAGGCAAGGTCATTCATTTGTTTAATATAAAAAAGGTAAAACATATTGGTGAACTCGTACATTTTTGAGCATTTTTTCTATTTTTTTCTTAGGATTTCATATTTTTCTTGTTTGAAAATATTTTTTTCTATTTTGTTTTCAATTTAATTTTTTTAGAACTATGTCCAATAGTTGTAAAAATCATAAGAGCTATCACTTTATGAAAATCAACCATCAATTTTACCTGAGATATGGTATGAAGGGTAATATTCCATTACGCAAAGCATTAGACAACATTATATACTAACTTTAGTTTCCACGTACTTCATGGTGTATAAAAAATATATAAAGTTTTTAATTTCAACCATAGGACGTCTCTTTTCCATTTGTTTTTGTAATGCATTGGTAAATGGTTAGCCCTTAGAAATTACTCTCAACATACCTTAGAGATGGGATAGTGCAACTACAGGATAATATAATCCTTCATAGTTAGTGTCTTTTATGCCTTGTTCACTATTTATGATAGGGATAATTGTATATGAGAGCCTAAAAATCAAACACACCCTATCTAGTTATTATAGACACTTCACTTTAATCACTTCCATGTCTAAACTATAATTAAGAGAGACTTTCTATAACTGTATGAAAGTTTAACCAAAAATCATCAATGGAGTTAATTTACCTGCACAACTACCATTTAAACCAAAATCAACTCAACACATCCCTGATTAGGGCAATAGATTATATTTCATCATTAATCTTGCCAAGTGCTTCTTGAATTAAATCAGATATTTGTGTCTTCACATGATAATTAAGTGAATACTTGATTGATAAATAAAATATTTTAAAAATCCACCGCTCTTCCAATTATTTATTAATCTCACTTAATCAAGCCTAATAATTCTTCTAATAGGAAAATCCATGGATTTGGAATTATCCTATTTTCCTAATTCAAAATTGGATTATTGCCTCACAAATGGATGACATTATAAGGTAAAGTGTGCAAGAAAGCAAAGGTTATGAAATGTATTACACTTTAATTACACACTCAAGATAAATTCTTACACACTCTTCCTCTTACACCCCTCTTACACACTCCAAGAGGACCAATGATTGAAATTTTCTTCTAACATGCCTTCCACACTCCAAAAAATCCATAAATGGCATATATTACACAATCTAGATGTCTGATCATGAGTTTGAGGACTCATCCTCCACCATTAATATTGATCTCAAATCAATGGTTCACAAGCATCCAAAAAAGTCTAAATAAAAGTGCCACTGGACATTACAAACGAGTTAATTCATGTAAACTTACTCTACCAAACTATACAAGGAGCTTCAACCAATTCTCATGCCAAATCCAAGCGAATACAAGAATAAAGTGTAGATAATGAGAGGTATTCCCATATGATAAATCAAACATTGAAAAAGACTTTTACATTTACAAGCTGATATCAACCTTTTTAGACCAATTTTCAAGCAAATCTTCTAAGGAGGTATAAACATTTATTTTTATCTTCTGATGTGAATTTATTGCTTATTTTCCATATAACTAAACCTAGGGATTAGGATTTAGATACTAGTTCTTCAAGTTCATTTTGATTTTATTCGCTAAGGGATAAGCTAACCTCTCTTGTATTTATAATATACATAATGGCATACTTGGTGGGACTCAAGGAATTAGACACACACCACAAGCTCTTCTAGACCATTTACATTCCTCTAATTACCAAAATCAACCTTGAAAACAAGTTAATTCCTCTTTTTTTCTTTAATTTCTATTTAAAATCTATTCTAGATCAAATAATGAATTCATTACTACATAATTTTGAATTTAAAGAAAACTTTAGTGAAATTGCCTTTAGCAGTTGTGAAATCATTGATTCTAATTCTATTCTACTCAATCTACATCTAAATTATGAAATTAGAGTTATATTAAATGAAATCATTAATTATAGTGGTGAAATTATCTCATCCTATTTCCCTATTTTATGACAAATTGTGAAATTGTAGGATGCTTCATGGAAATCAATTTTGCCACAGTGGAATCATTAATAATTTGTAAAATTATTTTGTGCCATTTTCTATTCTATTTTTAACATATAAATAAATTTAGGGATATCTTTAGTGAAATCATTATATGAAATAGTGAAGTCATTTATTTACCTTCAACACCTTGCTTTTGAACATTCCACTACCTTCTATATCTCCTTTTCTCTATTAAAGTTGTTTAATTTTAGTTTTTCTTGCCTCTGAATTTCTATCTTAATGATTTGACTAAATTTTATAGAGTAGTGAAATTGTAAGAAAATTGGACAAAATCATTTTTGCTATAGTAAAATTATAACTAAATTTATCAAAAAATTTACACTCAATAGAGAAATCATTTTATGCCTTTTATATCTATTTTTTGTGCATGTCAACATTTGCAAAATCATTGACCTTGGCAATAAATTTATTTTCAATGGTATCAAAATCATTTTCTAACTTTTTTTGTGTTCTATGTGTAGGTTATAGTAGTGAAATTAGAGGATTAAGAAATGGAATCAAACTATAGATTTTTGAAATTATTCTATAAAAACACTAAGACTTAAAAAAACTCTCTTTAAATCTCCTTATTGGCTCAAAACCACATTTATCAAAAAAATTAACCATTTGTGCTATAGGACCTTGGCTAAAGAAATGGTATTTTGAGTCAAACAAATCATTCTAAATTCATATTTTTATTTGGGAATTAAAATGAATTCACATTTTATTTAGGTTATAATAAAAACTTATTTATTTTCAAAGTTATTTATCTTCTTACAAGTTTTGCTTGACACTTGATTGTCTTGTGGCATTCTATTATGTGTATTCTCTCTCTTTTTTGGGTGAATCAAAAATGCAAAGTTCCGATTTTCCATTTACTATATTTTTATTTTGGTTGCATGAGGTGGAGTTCATTGCCTTCTCATAGGCCCTATGGGTGTGTTGACCAGGAGGTCACATCCTAGCATCATACTGACCCCATTATCTAATGGGGTATACAAATTGAGGATACACTAATGGTTTATTAGATGGTATTTCCCTTAGATCTTGGCTCAACCAGTATTCTTAGCAACCCAATTTGCACCCTGCTGAAGTAGATTGCTCAGATCTCCTTCAAACTTAGACTAACATTAGATTGGTCTACAAGTTATGGGGTACTTGTAACTTAAAACTATATATATATATATATATATATATGTATGTATGTATGTATGTATGTATGTGATATATATATATATATATATATATATATATATATATATATATATATCACATACATACATACATACATATATATATATATATATATATATATATATATATATATATATATATATCACATACATACATACATACATACATATATATATATATATATATATATATATATATATATATATATATATATATATATATATATATATATATATATATATATCTCACACACACACACACACACACACACACACACATATGTATGTATGTATACCAAGAGGTCACTGATAGACAAGTTATGTGGTGTGGGGATAAATTATTCCTTGATTATCATTTAATTCAACCCTCTTAATAGTCTTCTATGCGATCTTTGACTTCATTTTATTGAACAATTAGGTCCGCTAGGCCAATTAGGCCTAGAAGCCTAACTATTTATACTTGATGACTCTAAAATCTTACATAAAACCTTAAAAACCTATGAATAAGTTTGTTTTAGGCTTATAACAACCTCTCATATCATGAAATAGGTCATCTTTGGTAATAAACACCTAAAAATATATTAAACTATGTGTCTAAGTCACCTTGTCCTTTACTCTTACAGAATGGATGATTATAATGAACTCACAAGGGATATTACAAGCATGGTTTTGATCATATGATGAATTTATGGGGTGTAAAAAGTGTCAAGATTCACTCTCTAATTATTGACACTTTATTAAACTACCTTATAGCTCTCTACACTTTTTCCTCTTTAAACCCTATTTTTTAATAGGTATGTACACCATTTGTATAATAAAGCTTCATGGACATGAATATCTCAAAGTGTACTAGATGATACAAGTGGTATTCAAGTTATTTCAATCTATTTTTATGCCTTTTCCTTCAATTCTTCTCAATCAAGTATGTAGTAGGGTTTTGGAAGGCTTTAAGATTACTCAAAACTTTTAATGATGATTTATAAAGCTTGGGAATTGAATGTCTAAACCAAGGCCAAAAAACATTAGTATATTAGGCCCTCTAACTCTCCCAAAGTCCTCATCCTCCCATGAAAAATATCCATACAATGATGAGCATGTGAAATAAACTCTTAGAGTAGAAAATAAGATTTTTGAGCATGCTTGGTGCTTTAAGGCCTAGATTTCTAGTCATGTCACTCTCTTGTAGCATAAATTTGGCATACACCTCTCTCACAACCTGATTATGATGTTCATGAAGATTGGAGGTGCACTTATGACCCCACTTTGTCTCCTATTTCCCCTTTTTGATGGAACTATTAAATAATGTCAAAGACAAACATAGGTGTATGAGGGTTCTTCAAGATTATGACCTCATGATGAGTTGAAAAATATCTTACTCATTTATTCCAACATTAATAACACTCATAAGGTATTTAGAGTAATAACATTGGCTTGATCAAGCCATTCACCTTCAACCTACATGCACACTTCTTATTTGAAGCTTCAAACCTATTTTCATGTATAAATAGTCATTAAAACCTATGTAGATGTATATAGGAAGCTTATTTAGGAAGTTTATAACCCCATCTTTATTCACTACTCATTAGATGTGCAAACACCTTCCATTAACTTGTTCATAGGCTCAAACTAGCCTTATTTAGCCTAGTCCATATAACATGGCTCATTCATGTGCCAACCAATAGGTTTTAGAGATGCTCAGGAGAGTTGATAAGATCCCCAACATCATTTCATGGCTCAAACACCTCATTATAATGCATATTTATGCCTATTTACTCCATCAAGGATGTTTCAAATTTTTAGAAGGGTTTTAGGTTTCTACAGTTCTTAGAAATGGCTCATAACATATGGACCCATAATGGAAAACATATTATAATATATTTTAATTAAATTTTCCCCTTAAACTATCCTAACCATCTCAAGATCCCATGCAAAAGATGTGTAAAGATAGGTATGTGGTGAAGTGGTGTCTCAACTAGTTGTTTTAGACTGTACAAGAAGAAATAAGGTTAAAGAGTAAAAAATGACAAGTATGCTACATTATATAGACTAAAAAACCTCCTAAATAATTTAAATTAGTCTCCAAACTATTCCAATGATCATCAATGTGATAGAAAACACATGAATCAATTGAAAGTGGTGGTAGGGTTTCATAATGGTTTATGGCATGTCTACATTTTTTAGCCCTCAAGGGAATATTTGTATGAAAATCAGAGTATGATCATTCTCACCAAGTGTGTGAATACTTAGTTTCATGTTTCCCTACCTTAAAAACCCTTACATGAGGTTCTAAACCCTTTTATGATCCATTAAACCTCCAACTAGTCTTTCTAGCTCCATTGTTGATTGTTAACAGAAAGGCATAGGAATGTGACCAAAAAGTGGATGTTTCCTCTAATAAAGTGAATATTAGGATAGACTATAAATATTAAACAAGTCATTAATATCATTTTTACCAATTTTTTATAGTTATATCATGCCTATAAAGGCCACAACACTCAAATCTTCCAAGACTAGCTTAGGCTACCTATGTGTCTCAAAAGGTTTATGACAAAAAATGCTTTGTCACTCTTGTGTTTACATTGTGAAGGTGATAATGAGTATTTTATAATGTTATTATAAACTTCACACATTATTCTTATCTCACCAAGGCTCTTCACAACCCCATAAAACTGATTACAACACTCTATCTCCTCACTTCCTTCTTGAAACTACCTATGTCAACACTTTTGTAGGTTATCATTGGGGAATTGGAAGTGGTTTTATCCATTCCATCACCAATTATCAATTTTTAGACATCACAATATATTTTTAACCTTCATCTCACCTCTTTATTTATTACATTTTCTCTTCAAGGGTGTTTTTAGGTTCTCACAGTCCTAATTTTGTACATAAGTCTATGTACCTTCATGAGTTGGCAATATATGTCATATGATCTTGTTGAAGGTTTTAAGATATCAAATTTAAAATTTGAGTGTAGAGGTGAATTCATAATTTTTGTCCTTGAATTAAATGTATCTTTAATTTTACCTATCTAGGGTATATGGATATGTCAATACAATTGACCCCAATATGGATGTAGGTGACCATTTCAAGGTTAACCATAGAGTGAACCTTATTTGGGGACATCCTATTCACACCCTAACATATTTCACATCTTCATCATTCCCATTAATCTTCCATTTGATACTATAAATATTCCATAGACATTCTGCTCCCATCCCTTTACAACTTGGAGATAGGCTTGTTTTAGCAAAGTTGTAGATCTTCTTTTGTGAGATGAATGGCTATGCTATTTTGTAATTGAACCTCATAACTTGAAATAAATCTCCACACCATTCCAAGTGAATCTAAATTCTAGTGAAAAAACCTAATTGAACCTAAATACATGACAATACCTTCCTCACATTCTTGATGTGATATAGTATTGACATACTTTAAGAGGCATTCAACTACTACTATAGATGAAGAATCGTATGAAAATATGTCCTACTATGATTTTGATTCATCCCTAGGGTTTGAATTTTATCCATGTTTAATGTGAATAAATTTACCACACTATGTTATCTGACTCATTACTCCACTTTTGAACATAGACCTTTCTTCATTATAGACTTAACTGTTTGTGATAACTTGATCCTTGTACGAATTGTGCATAGTTTTAGGTCTTGAACTTGACACTAACAGACCTCCAAGGTCACTATAATGTTTTAAATTTCCATTGATATTTTAATTGATTTAAAACTCTCCTTTCAAACATCAAAATATCTCCTTATTTTCATCTTTGATCTCACCTCTCCTTAGCATGGTTGTAGGTGATGATCACTATGTTACTTGTACAGATTGTGTGTAAGATTTGATGCTAGAAGATCTTAAGGAGGTTAAAAACATATCAATGGTGTTATTAGAACTTGATGAGATATTTGAAACAAATAACTTTAATTATATATCTTTAAGTCTCTCTTTTATTACAACTTATTATGAAAATTTCTTGATTGTGTTTTCATTGGTTGTAGATGATCTTTAACCTCTATTTAACAGTGTATAGGATTGCATTATCATACCCTCATGACCATAAGATTTTTTAAATAGTCTTGAAATTTATTTTATAATGGTTACATGAGGTGAAAGTGAATTAGAAGTGATATGATGGTGATGACATGAAAATGATAATGGAGATGGAGTGATGGGCCTACAAAAGTGATGAAAGGTAGTGTACAGATTGTGGAAAAGGATGAAACATGATAGAAAGAAAAGAAACTTGAATCTAACCTCTAGTTAGTCTTGAATACCATGAAGGGAGAATAGGTTTATAAACAAATTAGACATAACACTTTGGATGATTTTGAGCAATCATATACTATAAAAAAAGAAACCTAGGAATCATCAAATACCTTAAGAAATGTTATCTTTCCTTAATATCTACTAAACTGGGACTATGAGGTTATTGGGGATGATTTAGGGTAATAGAGGCCATAATAATTTGAGATACATTAATAAAATTTAATTAAGGACTCTTGACATGAATGAAAACCTATAAACAAAATTCCAACAAATCTTAATATTCTTTCTCTCTCATGAGCCATACAATCTATCTTTATTTGGTTGTAGACTGTAGATTAATAGTGTATTTATTTTTAAGATCCATGTACACTCACACATGTGAAAATAAGTTGAATAATATCATGTAAAGGTGTTTCATACTCTTAAAAATCTCCACAAATTTCCATTTTTTTGTCATGATGCTCAAAAGAAGATAAAACATAGAAACCTAATTGCTTACTTGAATGAAGAAGGCATAATGAGTGCCTTAACTTGTAAAGGATTATTAATAAAGGATAGAGAGAAAAACTAAGAACCAATTCCCAAATATGGAATCTTTATTAGACCCCTTCCTTTGCCCAAAATTTTAAATCTTTAACTTCTCTCTCATAGCCATACCATCTAAGAACTTGAAGGTCTCTTTCTCTTTGCAAAGAAGTTCAATGAGGCTTAAGGACTAGTTTTAAGCATGTATGAGATAATTTTACCTTTAATATTTTTTATAACACCTATCATGAAACCTTCTTCAAAATCCTAGCCTCTACTATACACAAAATTATGTACAAATTCGGACTTCCTATAAAAAAAGCCTTTCCTTTGCATTTTCTTCAAACTTCAAGTTTGGAAGCACCAATTTAGGGAAATATAAGGAAGAGTATGGGTCAATAGGGAGAATAGAACAAGTTAAAACTATTTTATATAAAAATAGGAAAATTTCACATGTGGGATCTTTTCAGAGTTTTTATACACTTTAGGCTTGCATGAGGAGATATTTCTAAAGCATGAAACATTATACCTAAAGAAATGAGATGAATATAAAGGTGATTAGATAAATTATGGATGCTTTAGTGGCCTTATGAGGTCAAAAAAATCATTTTAAAACCAAAATATTCTCTTTGACAACCACACATATAGTTTCAAAATAAGCTTTGTTAATTAATATCGTGAAAAACACTTTATAACTTTTTTTAGGTCTCAAATTGGCTTCTATATGTATTCGACACACCTTCTAAGATTATAATCCATTTAATACTTAAATATACCAAAGAAAATCATAGTGATTTATCAGTTACCACCTCTCAAACATCTCCATCAAGGTACTTTTAGATCATAATACCACTTGAATTCCTTGTCTCAGACCTCCAACATTCTCAAACATCATAATGACACTTGACACCAACTGACATGACACTAAGACATACTCCCTTGATTTGATATTAATGAACATTATGGTGGTCAACAAAAAAAAATTAGTGGTAGAGGTTGATATTTGACCTTGATGGGCCAAATTGCTAACATTGTTGGCAACTCATAGGGGTTGACCAATCTCCTGGTCAAGAGAACTCATTGAATTTTCATATGACAATGATAGTTTCAAAACATAATAACATGGTTTTGATGACTCTAACAAATATTTAGCACTATGAGACACCTCTCTTTGATTGCAACAATAACAACACACAAATAAAATCAATAAAAGGAACACAACCTAAACTAAAAGCACACCTAACCTAAGGAAAATAAGAATAAGACAATAAAGTAACAAGGAAACATACTCTACTAGTGCTGACCACATTTTGAAACAAGACAAACAAACTAAAAAAAATAACCTGAGAACAAACTCTATCCTCTAGGGTTGAATGGAAAACTTTATTAACTACCATGGAATCTTGAAGTATGATTGCCACCTTTTGATAGCTCCTTGTAGCTAAAAGCATTAGCATGTTTATGGCCTCTTGGGGAAGGATATAGGCCTTCTAGTTCCACTCTCAGGTATATAGATTGTACATATGAGTCCAAGACCCAGTCATAATCCTCCCATATCCATCTTTCTTGCATCAACAATACTAAGACTGCCTCAGTCATGGGATGATGATGGTTTATCAAATTCTCATGTAATGATTGTATTGGTAACTCAACTGATATGCTTTGAATAGTGTCTCCATTGTGATCCATTTAAGATAGTGGTTTGACAAGGTATTCAAATTATTGATAGGTGTACAAACATGGATGCAATATGACATTAGTATCTCTTTAATTATAACTATAATAATTTAGATGAGAAACTATAGTAGTATTCTTTACAAGACCATCCTCAAACTCCTTATGGGGTGGAGATGGAATATCAAAATTCAAACAAAATCCATCCAAGTATTCTAAAAAGGCCATCTCTTCATGATCAGTTGGAAAGACATAGGGTTCACTACCATCCTTACCATTTTTTGTGAGGCATCAGGTTGACCAATCATCTCTAACTCTATTATAAGTTGGTCATATTCATCTTCAATGGGAAATCGCATCTCATCAACCCACTCAAACTCTATCTCATCTTGGTGACTGACTTGGTTCTTCATCTTCAATGAATCTAGAAGCTTCTTGAACACATACTTTTGCTTGGATTCTTGAAGACTCTATAAGGTCATATCCTTACCTTGTAACTATTACAAGTTCTTGTGAGCTATCATGAGTGAGGGTAGCTACCATGTGACCAAGGGGTTGTTGAGGAACACCCTCTTATTTTTCTATTGAAACCTCTTTCTCTTGTGTCTCATATTGTACTTTTAGCTCAACTTGCATCCTTACAACCTCTTGGAGTTCATCCTCTTTTGCATTGAGAAATATTGATTCACATCTATCCTTAGCAAGGGGTGTCCCAATGGTGATTTATTCTTCTTGATCACTCAAGTCACTCTCATCTTTCATGATTACAACTATTTATTCCTCAATTGCCTCACAAGGTAGAGGATCCTTCTCAAGGATTGGCATAGTGAATCCCTAAAAACACTTAAGAAGATGAAACAAATCCAATGGTGCTACCATGGATGATTCCTTTTGATCATTGGGCTGTTCAACTTTGAAAACCATCACTTCCTCTCTCCACTACATATTTTCATAAATAGTATTCCATGAGGGGAGGCCTTAGGATTTTGAGGTAGGAAGAGTGGAGAATGAATGATTTTAGGCTTGTTATTTACTACAACACTTGATCTTATGCTTGAATTCTCTTCTCTCTCCCTTGACTATTGTATTTATTTACAAGTCATAAACTTGGGTTTAGGAACTTCTTTTTTACTTGTTAAAACCATGTGTATGAATGAAAGAACCTTATATTGAGGTTGTGTTAATTTTATAACTACTATCGACTAATGTAAATGTTAGTTTGCAAGCTCAGTCATTTATCAATGTGATCCTCAAAGTATAACACCATCTCATTGGATATCTCTCTCTATTGATCAGAAGATGAAGGCCCTTGTATGATCTACTATGTGACATGAAACTCAACCTCCTCAAGACATACTTTTTTCACCTTTTGAGGTCTCTCTTGGATAGACTTACAAGAAGGAAATATTGACAAGAATTTTGAGGGTTGTGACACACATTTGTTTGACACTCTTTATAAGGAAAAGGGAGCTCAATTTTGGATTGATGTGGAATAAACCAAGGAACATACTGTTGGTTATGGAAAACTTGGTGTCTCTCATAGACTACCAACTTATCTTCAATGCTTTCAACTAAACCACCTATGTTAAGCATATCATCACTGAATTTTAAATGACCTTATCTTATGAAATATGACCACTCTTATTTACCTTGATATAATTAATCTCTCATATTGTCAATCTCATGCCTAGGTATCTCCTATCCATAGCTCTTTTGTGTGTCAATTCTCATTATGTGCTTTTGATAGCCAAACAAGGTTTGTTTCAAACTTGATATGGATTGTCTTGAAACTTGGCTAAGCTAATCAAGAATGTCATGATATTTCCATTACTGATTGGATTGATAAGCAGGCTGCCAAAGAAGTGAATGAGGTTCACAAGGAGGGCTAGAATAGTGTCCTTAGTATTGAGATGGATCATAGGCATGATAAAGGATCTTATACTATTGATCTGGGTGAATATAAGGATGATAGGGATCATATTATAACTAGGATGGATCATAGGGATGTTGATAAGGAGGTGAATGATTTTTTTTTTCTCTATAGGCTACCATAGCCCACCAAAAGACACATGAAAATCAATATAATTATTAACAAGAACTACTCATAATAGTGAAATGATGATCAAGATGAGTACTTGAAGCTAATTTTGAAGACCAAAATGCTAATGTGAATGCTTTAATTCCTGAATTTGTATCCCACCAAGAGTGACAGAATTGTTAGAAACCAAAGTTATACTCTACTGAAGTATGAAACTTAGACTAACATTGGATTGGTCTATAGGTTGTGGGGTACCTGTAACTTAGACTAAACCTCTAGATTATGAGTATAACTCCTCTAATATATAAATTTTAAATCCTTTTCCTAAATCTACAAGATTGACTTGGGGGTGAAAAGTGTTAGAATGATAATTGAGAGGGAAAACCTATACTAGTGATGGTGATGCACCTAATGTAATCATTCATCCACTCAATTTGAAATCCAACTAACACTAATAAGAAATGCAAATTATTGAATGTTACAACTTCAAGGGACTCTTATGCAAAAGTGTTTCACATAAAGGTTTCATCAAGTGATAAAAACATGAAAGAAATGATGGAAGGCTTAATTCAAGGCACTAACCAATCAATATATCCAATTCAATCTCAGTCAATAAACATCAAAAACTATATATGACATGCATAAGATGATATACTAGTAATTGTAGACACCTAAAATTGGCCACCAATGGCTTCATACCAAACTTTAGATTGATTCTTACCAACCTTTGTAAATCAAACCTAAGAATCACTAAATGTCTTAAATTTGGCTTCATAACATGCTATTTGGCCTATAAATCAATTAAATAGGGCAAATACACACATCAATTAATTCAAATCTTAAAAAATGCTAAAATCATTAAATATAATTAATTAAAATGAAAAACCTAATCAAATACCTAATTGAATTCATCCATGAACAATTAAATGAGTTATCAAAAAGGAAATTCAAAAATCAAAGAATATCCTAGGAATTCATAATTACCTTTTTGTGAGTTGTCAAATATCTAAAATTATCTCAACATGCTTATTCATTATTAATCATGACCATTTAACACCTTTTAACTCTACTAGGGTTAATTAAATCATAAAGGTGAGGTTTGAACCCATTCTAAGCTCTAATTACACTCTAACTCACCTTGGGTTGGGGTTAGTTCCTAAACCTATAAATATAAGCTTTTGCCTCTCATTTAGAAGAGCTTAACCATAGTAATGTTGTAATGCTAGTTTTATGACAAGGTTGAAATTTATAGAGTTATAATGCCAAAATTGTAAATCATAAGCCAAGCCATCAAGCTATAAAGATACATCAAGCAAGCATGAGACAAACAATGGTGCCAAGGAGACAAGGAGCTGCACAACTCCATTTACCATAGACTTATTGAGCACAATCTAAGCAAGCCAATTAAGAGATATTTTGGAGCATTTAAGAAAGTTAAGAAAGGTTATTTTTCTTACATTTTAGTTGTGATTTGTCAATTTATTTTATTCACTAAGCCCCCCCTATAATCTAGGCATGGAGGTGTTATTATTATTTAGAGTGTTCTTTTCATTTTGATTTCATTGTGAAACTAACACTTGATCTAACCTCCCCTCCATCATCAAATTCCTAGGATCGCAAATGACATGCCTGGTGGGACTTCTTGAAGCATCCCACATAGCAAGTAAATGAGAATGCAAATAAAAAATTGATAAATGAATGCTTAAAAATCATCAAAATTATAGTTTTATATTTGTTTTTTTTTAGATTTTTAATTCTTGAATTAACTCAAATCTACACAGAGACCAACATTGGTCAGGCCTAACTAGTATCAATTCTACCAAACCATCATTAGTTCTACCCAACTGATATTAGTTTTATGTAACTACCATAAATCAATATGTAGGGTAAAACATGGTTCATAAAGATTACATTTTAAAACTTTATAACATTCTTTTTTTGTTGTTTCTTGCTTTCACTATCATTTAAACTCTCTATCTAATCCTTGCCTTATAGGTTTTTGCTGAGTTATTAGTTAACCATTACCTAACCTAATGTTTTAATTTGATATGATTTTGCCTTTAGGTTCATAGGTTGACTAACATCGGTCATAGTTAGCCAGTATCTATCTTTTAAAGCCATTGTCAATTCTTTTTGAGACCAATTGACATCAGTTGCCTTAGAACCAACATCAGTTAGTTTTGACCAACCATAGTCATCATGTTTTCAAAAATAAAAACCGAAGAGCTACTTTTACAAATTTTATGTGGTCATACTTGAAAGTTATTCAAAGTAGGAGGAGACTATCTAATAATTATAGGTCTAAGACATGATTTAAACACCAATTTGCAAGTATTGATTAAATAACATTTCATTTTGGGCTTTTAAAAGGAATATAGATAAATTATTCACACTTTAATTTGGGTATTAAAATGAACTTGTTAGATCTTGTACATTTTGACATTGGTGTTTAAAAGAAACTAGAATAGCTAAGTCTTAGAAACACTTCATTTTTGGTGCTTAAAAAGAATGCTTGAATTTTGAACACTTATTTTTTGGTGTTTAAAACTGAACTTAGGCTAAATCTTGAACATTTGGGTTTTGGGCTTAAAATGAACATAGATGGTTTTATTTGAATTAGATTTTTGTAATATCTTTCAAAGATTTTGCACTTAAGCCAAGGGGCCAAGTAAATAACATTGTCACATTTCAATTTGGTACCTAAAATAAAACTTCACTCGTAATTACTTACAAATTATTTATTTTCATAAAAAGAATAGTATGTGTATTCTCTCCCCTAGTCCTCTATAGGGAACTTGGGTGATCAAAAGTGCCTTTTCATTGAATTTTTGCCTAGTCCAAGGCATAGAAATAAAGTTGTCTAGGATCTCCCTAAAACATGTATGGTATTAGGTGATCTAAAAATAAACCTAAAGTCTTTCTACTTAGTCTTTTACTTCATACAATTTGTCTTGTGAAGGGGATGTCATTACATCTCACGAGTTCTCTATAGAAGCATTAACCTAGGGATTCATCTCCCAATAGTGTTTCAACCCCATTCCATGGAAAGGTATATAAATTAAGGTACACATACTATGAGAACTAGGGGGTTGAGTAGATAACCTCTCATTTTGTAATTAAGGCTTGAGTCAGATCATGTCAACCAGGGGTTTCCATTAAGCAATCCACAAATGGAATCTTCATGAAAATGAATAGACCCTTTCATGATAAGTTGATTGGTATGAACTCAATTGATGTGATGTTTCTCTTGTGTTACTCACACTTGGGATCAATCTAGATGGTCGTAACTTGTAAGTTTTAGTCAACCCCACTTGCCGCACCTCGATAGGATCTAGGACGCTATACTTAGTTGTATTTTATTATTTATTCTTTTATTTCTTGGTGTTTGAGTCTATAACTTTGTTTATTATACCACATCATAAATGAGTTTGTTTATCTACACTACTCCATTGTTTGAGGAGGTGTTATATCATCTGTTTGACACCTTGTTTTAACATAGAAGACTTTTTGTGTCAAAAATATTATGTGTCACTTGATTTGAATGGGTAGATTTATGATACCCAATTCAATTCAAGTTTTGAGCCTTAAAAGTATTTGAAACAAAAAATTGTTTATACCTTTTGAGAGCACTAATGTCGTTAGGCTACTCAGATTATTTCAATAGACTTGTCTTATCTTATGTCCAAAATGTCATTATTAAAACCAAAACATGTGTCTTATGGGATAGTTGTTTTAGTGTAGTCATGCTGTTAAAATTTGCCTAGCTTGTTTATTAATAAAATCCAAGTTTTCCTAAGTTGAGTCTTTGATTAAATTTTACAAGTTTGGATTCAAACATTGATTGATTTCTGTTTAGGTCTCATTTCACAAGGGCTGATACACAACTCTTTCTCTTTTGGGTTGCATAACTTAGGTTAATTGATATCTCAAATTTGAAAACTATATTATTTGTGCCTTATACCAATTTGATCATGTTTATGTCTAGAATTAAGTGCCTTATTTATGTCAAAGTTTTCCAAGTTTGTTAGATTAACACCATCTCTTTATTTCAAGTCTAGATTTTGACATCACATTTGGCCAAAATTCATATCATATTCATTATTTTGAGCCTAAATTTTGATTCTATGTTTGGGCAAAAGACCTAAAAACTTTTCCCTTTTCTTAGATTAGACACATTTGAACCTAGAGTTTGGCATCTTGTTTTTAGTTCATTTACTTGACCTTATTTGTGTGAGGCACTTAACGTTAGACATTTGACATTATATTGTTTATACCAAATCTTTGCATATACCTTTTGGAGATATAATTCCACACCCTAGATCAAATTAGACCAAGTTTTAACCATTTGTCCTTTAGACATTATTTTTTAGAGTTTATAGAACTCTAATCATTTTTTTGTAGAGCATTCTCATTTTTGTAGATATGTCTAGCTACACTTATGGTGGAATCATGTACAATATAATTTATGATGGAATGGACACACAAAATGAGTTTGATTTTGATGACTTTGTTGAAAAACCTTATGTAGATGATGTTGTTTGGGAGATAGACCTATACCCTCCTTACAATAATCAATCTAGAGAACAAAGTCAAGAATTTGCTTATAATCCAAGTCGAGATCTTTACTAGAATAAGGATAATGTTATTTGGGAAGAGGATATATACCCTCACAATCCTCAATTTGGGGAGAAAAGATAAAATTCTCAAGCATATGATGCATTGATCCATTATTTAGGCCAATTATGGTATTATACCCACCCTTACATGACCACCCATTCCCTTGCCTATATCATTAACCCTCTTTTAGAATGTAAAATGTGTTAAGTTATACCACATCCAAGGAACACCATTACGATTATAAGACCTCATATTTTGGCTTGTGTGATCAACCAAGATCCATAATGCCCTAGCCTTATCCTTTTAGGACCTCATCCTTTGGCTTGTGTGAGCAACCAAGTTCCATGACACCTTATCCTTATCCTTTTAGGACCTTATCCTTTAGATTTTGTGAGAAACCAAGATTCATGATGCCCTAGCCTTGTCTTTATAGGACCTTATCCTTTGGATTGTATGAGTAACCAAGCTCCATGATGCCCTAGCCTTGTCCTTACAAGACCTCATCCTTTGGCTTGTGTGAGCAACCAAGCTCCATGACTCCCTAGACTTGTCTTTCTAAGACCTTGTCCTTTAGCTTATGTGAGTAACCAAGCTCTAAAAAACCCTAAAATTATCCTTATAGGATCTCATCCTTTGTATTATGTAAAAAACCAAACTCCAAGATGCCTTAGCCTTATCTTTATAGGACCTCATCTTTTGGCTTGTGTGAGCAACTAAACTTCACAATAGTCTACTATTTATATTCCAAGACCTCATCCTTTGGCTTATGTAAGCAACCAAGATCCATGATACTCTTTCATTGTCCAACCACTAATAATTATTCAACTATTTCCATCTATTCCCCACTTTAGAAAACCCATACCAATTATCAAACCAAAATCAAGCCAATCATTACCTCTCCAACTGAGCCAATCATTCGAAGACCAAACTATATTTAAAACTAATATTTTACAATTGATTATAAACTAAGAACAAGAGAACCAACCAATCCATGATGTTTTTATTGAACTATCCATTTGTGATAAGTCAACCTATGATGAATCACCTTTCAATCTTATACCTATTATTGAGGAGTCCCACTCTAATGAGCCAATCTTTACCGAGTCACTTCTTAATGATTATAGCCACCTTTGGGAAAATAATTACCTCGACCATATGCCTATTTATAAATAACCTCCATTTGACAAGCTAGTCTCTATGGAGTTGTCTTTTGACCTTTTTCCCACCATTGAGGAGTATCACTTTGACAAACCAATCTTTATGGAGCCCAATATGCCATCACAGGCCGTTACTTATTTAAAACCAAACATTCAAGAAGACATAATTATAGAAATTTCCACACTAGATGAAGAATTAGAATTATAGTTAGGTTCTATTATTAAATTGATATTAGATTTTGCATCAGAGGTAGAATCGACATCAATCTCAACATCAGATTCAGAGTCCCTTGAGTTGAAATTAGATTCAAATTTAGAATATGTTTGTGGATGTTACAATATTGGTTATGTATGACTCATAGAACAATTCAAATACATTTGTGATCCTTTTACAATTTTTGATGATGAGTAATTTAGATTTGACACAAGTTCTCCTAGTATATTATATGAGTATTATGGTACCTCTCCCCATTCCATTACCGTTACACATTCCATTACAACCAACTAACATAGCCATATTATTGATATTCCACCTCCTACAAGTGTTGATTGGGAATGATAAAATCATACCTTGTTGAATTTAATCCATGGTGACATATCAATTAAATAACATTAAGTAGGTCAAGACCAAATTCAGGCAAAAGAAGAACAATCTCTTAGTGAAACCTTCTCAAAGATGTTATGGGATAATCAAAGTTCAAACTTAGAATATTATAGTAAAACCTTTTTAGAGGTGATAGAATATAATCAAATTCAAAAGTTTACATTCCTTAATAAAACCTTCTTAGAGGTGATATGGGATAATCCAGACAACTTTATTGGTGAAAACCTCTTTGAGGCACTAACAACTGAGCACAAACATTTGTCAATGTTTGATGACTACATTATCAAAAATCAAATCAATATAACTTCCAATCTACAACATAATCATATGGTATTTAATCTCAATAAAAAATAATAGAAAAATATGGTGGTCTTATTAAGAGCACATTCAGAAGTCTTTAGCCCTGCCACATCCAAAGTTGTGTTGGATCCAGAATCAACAATATTGTGTGTGCATGAAAACCCTGATCTTTGTTTGTTTCCTAGTAATTATCCATTCCATTATCATAGACCATTCCATTTCATAATCAAACATATCATCTATTATTCATCCATATCTACCATCCTCAATTTTAATTTCCTTTATATAAACTACAAAGATACATTGTATCAATATTTAAAGGAAACAAAATCAATGACCAATGATGATCACACCAATATAATTTGAAATCAAATCTGCAATAGGTTCTTAATAGAGAAACTATTTAGAAGAAGTGTGGGATAGCAATTTACATGATCGATTATTTTGGTTGTGACATTTTATGATTAGGACATGCATCTCTAAATCAATTAGAAAGACCAAAAACATTCACCCAGGATAAAAACATAAAACCATACCTATACCATGCCAAAAGTCATGCCTTTTATCTTGGAGAAAATCATTTATGATGCCAACAACCATGTTATTTTCCTTACCTCATCACTTGGGGGAAACCCTCCTACCATTTTATCTAATATTCATACCATATAACATTTTATAATGTCATACCATATACCATTATATAACACCATTCCATTCTACCATACCTTTTATATCAACCAAACCTTATTTTGACCCTACCTACCTGGCTTGTTTGACCTTGGTTCATCCATTTTTCTAATTTTGACATGATTAATCATATTAGTATTCATATTTTTTCAAAAATTCTAGACAAAGGCCATATTTTAGAATAATATGATAGAAGTTTTGGAAATTTAATCCTTCATTTATTATCTCATTCTATGTCATGCCTTATTTATGTGGGCTTGATTATAACCACCTTTGGAAAAATCAATGTCTCATCAATCTTGATACTAATTATAACTACCTATGGGTAAATTATTATCATTGATCTATGCCATTATTTCTTAGCTATAATTGCCTATGGGAAAACTAGGGGCAACATTTGTTTATTATGCCTTGACATACCAACTTACCATTCATATGTCGTACTATGACATTATGCCAACTATGCCTATTTTGTTTGAATTAGATGATAAACTAGTCAGATTCCTCTACTATAAGGTGGAACTACTATGAATTGAGGCCATTTTGGGACTATGTGAGACATGCTCAATTCATGTTAAGGTCAGCTAAGTCTCCCTAAGCCATGTTCTTTCTATTTTTTGAGATTAGACCATTTAGTGTCTCATCATTCTCAATTGAGTTTAGATGCTCCAAAAATTAAAAAAACATTTGTAAAAATATTTAGAAAAACCAAAAACATTGACCACTTCTTTGCCTTAAGGATTTGGTAACCCTCACTAAGTCATAGGAAACCACTAGTCATTTAGTTTCCCCATCCTTTTCAACCTTATCCCACACTCTTTCCATTTTATGATCTCAATCCTATTCTTTTATAACATCCATCATGTTTTCTTTCTTATCATTTTATTATATCCCATTTTTTAGAAGAACTATATTTTTCTTGAAGGTTTTATTGGCTATTACATCAATAGAACTATGTTGGCAGTGTCCACTTACCTAGTGCATATGGAGATAACTCAGCCACCCCCTTCCTTTTCTTCTATTTCCCCATTTTATTTGTTTATTTCATTATTGCCTATTTTTTATGGAAAATGTTCATCATCTGGTTTGTGTCATGTTTTTTATACTAATATTGTCACTAATTATTGTTTGTTTATTTGTTTCTCTTTATTTTGTTTGTTTATTTATTTATGTGCCTATTTATTTGCTTTTAGTACTATGCCTTGATTTAGTCTATGTGAGTTCATTGGGTGATTCATTACACAATATTCTTGAATCCATCCATATTCATATTCCAACATTGTCATCATGGTTTTTATCATTGGTGAATTATTTTTTATTGAGTATTGGATCATGGGAGTCAGTCTTTATGCATATTTTAGCCAAGTTATTATGGTGTTTTATCATGATTCTTACCATTACATGCTCTAGTAAATATTAGATTCAAGGAGTATACATGACAATGCAACATCAATATCTCCTTAGCACCAACACCAACAACATTCCCAATCTAATCCAAATAATATCCCAAATAGAGTAATTAAACAATGAAAGAATTGTCCTCCTTACCAGTTCAAAAGAGCATCTCCTTAATAGAAGGTTGCCTAATTCATATTTATCCTTTGTTTCAATATGACATCATCATATTTGCCATCATGTTTTACACTATTAGTATAAAATTCTTACAACTACCTTTGGGCAAACCATTGTATACCATCCCACTTGTTTGCCACTATTAGGTACTAATTATTATAACCACCTATGGGAAAATCATTGTACACCATTCCACTTACATTCTAAATTATTCTAACTACCTTTAGTCAAATCATTGTGTTTCCACCCATTTGAGGGTTAATGATTATAATTGCCTTTGGCCAAGTCATTCACATTCTTCTACCTAACTAGGGCATGTTTTCATCCCACTTATGCTGATGATTATAACCACCAATGGGAAAATAATTTTGTTTGTCTACCCTGACTAGGGAAACTCAATATGCCACTAATTATAACCACCTTTAGGAAAATAAATTCATTTCCACACTATAATTTTTATCTGTTTGTCACTCATTTCCTTATTTTGAGGGACCGTTTACCAACCTCCTTTGCTAAGCACTCCCTCGAGGGGGAAATTACATTTAATCCATTTCCATTAAATTTGTAAGCATATATGACCTTTTCAATCTCTGAGAAGACATTATTATGATTATAGATTGCAAGGCCTTCCCAAATAAGGGAAAATTGTAGACACCTAAAGTTGGCCACCAATGGCTTCATACTGGAATTTAGATTGATTTTTATCAACCTTTACAAATCAAACCTAAGAATCACTAAACATCTAAAATTTAGCTTCATAACATTCTATTTGGCTTATAAATCAATTAAATGTGGGAAATGCACACATCAATTAATTCAAATCTTGTAAAATGCTAAAATCCCTAAACATAATTAAATTAAAATAAAAAACATAATAAACTGACTATTTGAATTCATCCATGAGCAATTAAATAAATTATCAAAAAAGAAATTTAAAAATCAAAGAATATCTTAGGAATTCATAATTACTTTTTTGTGAGTTGTCAAATATCCAAAATTATCTCAAAATGCCTATTCATTATTAATCCTAACCATTTGACACCTTTTAAATCTACTAAGGTTAATTAAATCACAAAGGTTAGGTTTGAACCCATTCCAATATCTAACTACACTCTAACTCACCTTGGGTTGGGGTTAGTTTCTAAACTTATAAATAGAAGCATTTGCCTCTCATTTAGGAAATCCTGGACATAGTAATGTTATAATGCTAGTTATATGATAAGATCAAAATCTATAGATAAAAATTATAAGTCACAAGCCAAGCCATAAATCCATAAAGATACATCAATCAAACATGAGCCAAACAATGGTGCCAAGGAGAGAAGGAGCTACACAACTCCATTTTCCATAGACTTATTCAGCACAACCTGAGCAAGTCAATGAAGAGATATTTTGGAGCATTAAAGGAAGGTAAGAAAGGTTATTTGTCCTACATTTTAGTTGTGATTTGTCAATTGGTTTTCATAACTAAGCTCACCCTATGATCTAGGCATGGGTGTGTTATACTTTTTTAGTGTGTTCTTTTCATTTTGATTTCATTATGAAACTAACACTTGATCTAACCTCCCCTCCATCATCAAATTCCTAGCATCACAATAACTAAGTGAGATTAGGACCTACCAAGGGAGGAAAATCTACCACATGTGCAGATCATACTAATATAAAAACAATAAATTTGTATTAAATAATCTAAAATTAGTCATTTTATTCACTTGGGAGGTTACAAAGGTCAATCTTGGCAGAGTTTCATAATGCCCAAGAGAGGGATTCCAAAACAAGGCCTAAAATATTGAATATATAGAAGATGATGAGAGTATAAGAATAATATGGCATAGAGGAGAATGCAAGATCATTAATCTCTCTCATTAACTCCACATCACTTTAGTTATAAGTAGTTACAAATAGTCCTCAAGAAGTTTGTCCATAATTGATGCTCTTGCATGACTTTATGCATTGAAAAGAGCTAGTTAAAGATGTAGTTAACTAATTAAAACTAATATTGAAGCATGATATTCCATTAATTTTTTAGATAAATCATATACCTTTCCACTTAAGGGTGAGTTAACTCATGTATTGACACTCAATATTAGTTATGCATGTGATTAGCAATTAAAGACAGTTGTGCATGGAATTTCCACTTGAAGACTAGTTATGCATGTGATTAGAATTTGAAGACCACTATGTGGAATGAGGCTCAATTATGACTTGATTATCACTTAATTCAACCCTCTAAATAGTCTTCTATGCTATCTTTAACTTCATTTGATTGACCAAGTAGGTCTACTAGGCCAATTATGCCTAGTAGCCTAAGTATTTGTACTTGATGGATTTGAAAGCTTATGTGAAACCTTAAAAACCTATTAATAAGTGTGTTTTATTCTTGGAACAACCTCACATATCATTAAAAGTGTCCTCTTGGGTAAAAAACATCTACAATATTACCAAACTATGTGTCTAGGTCACCTTGTCCTTTACTCTTACAGACTAACTGATTAGAATGAACTCACAGGGGCACTTAAAATCATGTTTTTGATCATGTGATGACTTTAGGAGGTATAAAAAGTGTAAATATTCACTCTTAAATTATTATAACTTTATTAAATTACCTTTTACCTCTCTTTCTACACCTTTTCCTCTTTAAACCCTATTTTTTGATAGGTTCATACACCATCCGTACAATAAAATGCCATGGATATGAAGCCATCAAACTGTACTAGATGATCTAGGTGGTAGTTAGGTGATTTCTATCTATTTGGATGTGTTTTCCTTCAATTATTATCAATCAGGTTTGTAGTAGGGTTTTGGGAGGGTTTAAGAGTACTTAGGACTCTTAATGATGATTCATAAAGCTTGGGCATTGAATGTCTAAAAAAATGCCAAAAAACATTAGTATATTAGGCCTTATACCTATCCCAAAGTCCCTAGTCTCCCATGTAAAATATATGTACCATGGTGAGCATGTGAAGTCACCTCTTAGAGTCAAAAATATGCTTTCTGAGCATGTTTGGTGCTTTAAGGACTAGATGACTAGTCATGTCACCTATCTTGTAGCCAAAATATGACACACACCTATATCACAATCTAATGATGATGATAATTAAGTTTGGAGGTAAAATTATGACCCCACTTTATTTCCTATTTCCCCTTCTTGATAGTCTTATTCAATGATGTTAAATACAAACATAGGTGTATAAGGGTTCTTTAGGATTATGACCTCATGATTAGTTGAAAAAGCTCTTACTTAATGATTCCAACATGAATAACACCCTTAAGGTATTTGAAAAATATAATTGGATTGATAAATCCATTCACCCTCAACCTACATGCACATAGTTTATTGTTTGGAGCTTTAGACCTATCTGCCTATAAAAATAGTCATTAAGACCTCTGTAGATGGCTCTATCAAGGTTATTTAGGAAGTTTAGGACCCAACGTCCCTTCACTACTAATTATATGTGAAAACACATTCCATTAACTTGATCACATGCTCAAACTAGCCTTCTTTTGCCTAGTTCATACAATATGGCTCATATACATGCCAACCAATAGGTTGTGGAGATGCTCAGGAGAGTTAAAAATACACCAACATCATTAAAGGGTATGTTTCAAGGTTTTAAAAGGGCTTTAGGGGTCTACACTTCTTATCAGTGGTTCATAATATATTGACCCTAGATGGAAATCCTCTTTTCATAGATTTTAAGTACATTAGACCCTTGAACTATCCTGACTAGATCAAGCTCCCATGCAAAAGATGTGTAAAGATAGGTATGTGGTGAAGTGGTGCCTCGATTAGTTGTCTTAAATTGTGTAAGAAGAAATAAGGTTCAAGATTAAAAAATAAAAAGTTTTTTACATTATATCCACTCCAAAAACTCCTAAAGGATTGAAATGAGTCTCTAAACTATCATAATGATCATCAATGTGATGTAAAACACATGAATCATTTGAAAATGGTGGCATGGTTTTATAATATTTTATGGTCTAACTACATATTCTATCCCTCAAGGGCATATTTGTATAAAAATTAGAGTATAATCACTCTCATCAGGTGTGTGAAGAATTAGTGTCATGTTTCCCTACCTTAATAACCTTAACATTAGGTTTTAACCCCCTATATGGTCCATTAGACCTCTAACTAGTCTTTCTAGTTCCATTATTGATTGTCAACATACAAGCATAGGAATGTGACAAAATAGTGGGTGATTAAAATGATCATGTGACCCTTAGGATATAATATAAATCTTAAAAAATTCATGAATATCATTTTTATGAAATTTTTATAGCTATATTATGCCTATAGAGGCCATAACACTCAAATCTTCCAAGACTACCTTAGGCTACCTGTGTGTCTCAAAAGGTCTATGACTAAAATTACTTTGTCACTCTTATGTTTACCTTTTGAAGGTGAGAATTAGGCTTTGATAATGATATGATAACCTTCACACATTATTCTTATCTTACCAAGACTCTTCACAACCCCATACAAGTGATTATAACACTATATCTCCTCACTTCTTTCTTGAAATTGCCTCTATCAACACTATTGTAGGTGATCATTAGGGAATTGGAAGTGGTTTTATCCATTACATCACCAATTATAACTTTATATACCTCCAAATATATTTGGAACCTTCATCTCACCTCTTTTTTTACTACATTTGCTCTTCAAAGGTGTTTTTAGGTTCTCACAGTCCTGATTCTGTACACAACCCTATGTACCTTCATGAGTTGGTATTAGAGGTCACATGGTATTGATAAAGGTTTTAAGGTATAAAATTTACCATTTTAATGTATAGGTGACATCATAAGTTTCATCCTTTAATTAAATGTATCTTGAACTACACCTATCTAGGGTATATGGATATGTCAATACAATTAAACCTAGTATGGATGTAGGTGACCATTTCAAGGTTAACCATGAAGTGAAGCTTGTTTGGGAAAATCCTATTGATACCATAACCTATTTAAAACTTTAATAATTCTCATGAATCTTCAATTTGATATTGGAACTCTTCCATAGACACTTTTCTCCCATCCCTTTACAACTTAGAGATGGGTTTTTTTTAACAGCGCTATAGATGCTATTTTATGAGATGAATGGATATGCTATTTAATAATTAAACCTCATGGATTTATATAAATATCCAAACCATTATAATTAAATATCAAACCTATACAAAAAACCTCATTGAACCTAAAGACATGACAATACCTTCCTCATAGTTTTGATGTGATCTAGTATTAGCATACTTTAAGAGGCATTCAACCATTGTTGTGGATGAAGATTCATATGAAAATATGTCCTAATTTGAGTTTTATTCATCATTATTGGTTTAATTTGAGCCAAGTTTCATTTTAATAAATTTACCACACTATTTTATTTGACTCGTTACTCCCCTCTTGAACATGGACATTTCTTCATTATAGACTTGATTGTGTGTGAGAACTTGATCCTTGTATAGATTGTGCATAGTTTTAGGTCTTGAACTTGACACCAAAAAAACTCAAAGGTCACTCTAATGATTTCAAATTCCCTTTATATTTTCATTGAGTTCAAACTCTCCTTTTAAACTTCCAAATCTCTCTTTGTTTGCATCTTTGATATCACCTCTCCTTAGCATGGATGTAGGTGATGATCACTATATTTCTTGTATAGATTTTGTGTAAGATTTGATGCTAGAAAAGCTTGAGGAGGTTACAAAAATTTCCATGGTGTTATTAAAAATTTATGAGATAGTTCAAAAATATACATTTAATTATATATCTTCAAGTCTTTCTTTTCTTACGACTTTCCATGAAAATTTCTTGATTGTGTTTTCATTGGCTATAGATGATCTTTAACCTCTATTTAGTAGTGTATATGATTGCATTATCATACCCTCATGACCATAAGATTTTATAAAAAGGATTTAATATTCTTTAAAAATGTTTACATGAGGTGAAGGTGAATGAGAAGTGATATGATGGTGATGACATGGAAATGATAATGGAGATGGAGTGATGAGCCTACAATAATGATGAAAGGTAATGTACAGATTGTGGAAAAGGATGAAACATGATTGAAAAAAAATAAACCCAAATCCAACTTATAAGAAATAATAAATACCATTAATGGATCATAGGCATTTATACAAATCATACATACCACTTTGGAGGCCTTTTATTAATCATATACTTTAAAAAAGGAAACCTAGGAATCATCAAATACCTTAAGGAATGCTAATTTTCCTTAATATCTACTAAAATAGGATTGTGAGGTTATTGGGAATTATTTAGGGTATTTTAAGCCATAATAATTTGAGATACCTTAAATAACTTTAGTTAAGGACTCTTGACATGAATGAAAACCCTGCAAACAAAATTCTAATAAATCTTGATATCCTTTCTCTCTCATGAATCATATAGTCTCTCTTTATTTGCTTGTAGACTACAGATTAGTAGTATATGTATTATTGAGATAAATTTACCATCACAAGTCTGAAAATAATTTGAAAAATATCATGAAAATGTGGTTTATACTCCTAAAAATCTCCACAAACTTCCATTTTTCTATCATGATGCTTAGAAGAGGAGAAAACTCTAAAACTGGTTGCTTGCTTGAATGAAGAAGGCATAATGAGTGCCTTAACTTGTAAAGGATTATTCATAAATTAGAGAGAGAGAAACTAATAAAAAATTCAAATATGTAATCTCTCTTAGATCCCTTCCTTTACCCAAAATTCCAAATCTTGAAATTCTCTCTCATGTTCGTATCATCTGAAAACCTAAAGCTCTCTTTTTCTTTGCAAAGAAGCTTAGTGATGCTTAAGGACCAGTTTTGAACCTATATGAGATATTTTTACCTTGAATATTTTTTGGAACACCCATCATGAAACATTTTTTAAAATTTTGGCCTCTACTATACATAAAATTTCCATATAAATCCATATTTTCGACAAAAAAATAAAATAGCCTTTCCTTTGCATTTTCTTCACACTTCAAGTTTGGAACCACCAATTAGGGAAATATGAGGAAGATCAAGGGTAAAGAGGGAGATTAGAACAAGTAAAAAGTATTTTATGATCAAAATAGTGGAAAATTTCACATGTGGGATCTCTTTTGAGTCTTTTCTACACTTTAGGCTTGCATGAGGAGATTTTTCCAAAGTATGAAACTTTAGACCTAAAGAAATGAGATGACTATGAAGGTGATTACATAAATTATGAATGGCCTTATGAGGTTAAAATTATTATTTTAATACTAAAATATTATCTTTTATAACCACACATATAGCTTCAAAAGAAGCTTTGTTAATGAATACCATGAAAAGTACTTTATAGCCTTCTTTAGGTCCCAAATAGTCTTCTATATGTCTTCAACACATGTTATAAGATTATAATCCCTTTCATACTTAAGTATATCTAAGAAAATCATAGTGAGTTATCAACTACCACCCCTCATACATCTCCATCAAGGCACTTTTAGATCATAATACCACTAAATTCCTTGTCAAAGACCTCCAATATTCTCAAACATCATAATGAAACTTGACACGAATTGACATGACACTGAGACATACTCCCTTGATTTGATATTTACTGAACACTCTGGTGATCAATGAAAAGTTTCTAGTTGTATGGGTTGACATTTGGCCTTGATATGTCAAATTTATAACAAATATCCCTTTACTAAAACCCCTATGGCTAAAGTGGTCACAAAGAGACTAGACCCTTTGGTGACTGGCCTATTGAACCCCAACATCCAATTGATGGATATTTATATGCCCACATAGGGAAAGGTATATCAAGACCATATAGATAATCCAATTAAATATTTTATGACCTTATTTTATCGTGGAACATCTATTGATGTAGGGGTGTAAAGGTAACAACCCCCAAAGATTGCCTTGCTCATACAAACCTTTTGAGATAAGGGTGAGATTAAAAACCCCATCAATACTTAATTTATTGAATCTTAAATTTTATAATCCTCTCTAAAGGCAAGTATATTGAAGGTTTGAATGGATGTGATGTAACCCCATTCTAGTTATTAGAATTACCTTGTAATGATTGTATGTTATTATTTGATTGTTGTGTTGAATTTTTTTTTCATATTTGAAACCAGCTCAAAAAAATCAAGTACAAATCCAAACCATTTTTATACACACACAAGGCATTACTCTACCAAATTTCTAGGTCAATTAAAAGTAACATGTCAAACTTGGTCTAAATACCTACTTTTATTATCCAAACCATGTCGTTAGGCTACCTAATTTGAACCAAAGCCTTATCCTAAACCAAATTTCCAATTTCAAATCAATTACAAGACCAAAGTTCAAAATTGTGCCATTATGCCATTCACTTTGTTTTAAACCTAAACCAAATTCCAAATTCAAACACAAATTAACCCTCATTTTAAAGTTCAAATTAAATCAAGTTTTCAAATCAAATAAAATTTAATTAAAGTCAGATGTTAAAAAAATGAGTCAAACATTACCTAAGTTACATGCCCAATCCAAAATTTTCATAACCTAAAACCAAACCAACATTCCAAAGTGAACTTGTTTGAATCCTAGATCCAATTTTATAATCAAATAAAATACCCTCTCAAACCAACATTCTAAATTGAAATAAAACTTGTTAAAAGCCTTTGATGTACCAAGATTTGTGCCCTCTTTGGAAATAGGTTTGATTCACACACATGTCTTATTTGGATACTTACATGAACAAATTTTGATTGAACCATTCCACTTTGACATTTGCACCGATAGACCCAATTAAATATTTAGTGTCTACCGAGGTAAATCTCAATTTCAAAATCCAAATCAAGTCAAATTTGACCAAGGTCAACCATTCCAAGGCAAAATCTAGTTCATCTTAAACCATGTTCCAAGTCAATTAAAATATAAATCAAGTTCATTTTGAATCACGTACTAAAGTAATTCCATGTGCCATTCCAATCAAAGACACATACAATTCATCTTTAACCATGTGCCATGTCAACTAATGCTAATTGGGTTCATCTTGAACCACACACCTAACTAATTATGTATAAATTTAGTTAAAGCCAAATCAAGTTCATGTTGAGCCATGTACCAAGCCAGTCAAAGCCAAATCTAGTTCTTTTTTAGTCATGTACAAAGCCAATCAAAGCCAAATTAGTTTCATATTGAACTATGTACCAAATCAATTCTATACCATGTCATTCCAATCCGATTAGGTTTATTTTGAACTACCTTCCGATTCTAATTCCAAGTTAGGTCATCTTTGACCACAACCAATTTCAAAGCCAAACAATTGGAACAATGCCAAATTATGTTTATTTATACCAAATCTAACTATTCTAAACCAATTATATGCTATTCAGAACCATTTCTTGTCTTTCCATTTAATCTCCTGCACATGTCTATTGGGAAAAACAAAGTCATGACATCCATCTTTTCTTTCATTTGAATCATATCTAGGCCAATCAACCTTGTTTGGGGAAAATCAAATCAAGACCATTTGGACCAATTCTAATCTATGCCAATCTACCCTATTTGGGGCATTTTCTAATTTAAGCCAATCCACCCTATTTGGTGTAGTTATAGTCTAGTCTATTCTATCATGGTTATGGCCAAGCCAACCCAATCCACTTACATTAAGACCAAAACCACCCCTATTTGGGCCCATTCTAATCTATGCCAATTTTCCATGTTTGGGGCCAATCAAATCAAGACTATTTAGATCAATTCTAATTTATGCCAATGTGTCCTATTTGGGGCATTTTCCAATCTAAGTCAATATTCCATATTTGGTACAATTCTAATCAAGTATATTCCACCTTTTTTGGGGTCAAGCCAACCCAAGACACTTATATTAAGACCAAGAACCCCATATTTGGGCCCATTCTAATCTATGTCAATTTTCCCTATTTGGGTCCAATCGAATCAAGAGAGTTTAGACCAATTTTAATTTATGTCAATCTACCATGTTTGGAGCATTTTACAATCTAAGATAATCCACCTTGTTTGAGGCAATTCTAATTTAGTCTCTATTGACCTATTTGGGGCAATTACAATCTAGTCTAGTATGCCTTATTTGGGGCCAAGTCAACTCAATACAATTACATTAAGACCAATTATATCTTCTTTGGGTCTCATTCTAATCAAGATCAAGACAACCCCTCTTTGGGCCCATTCCAATTTATGTCAATTCACCTTATTTGGGACCAATCAAATCAATATCATTTAAACCAACTCCAATTTAAACAAGACCACCTTCTTTGGGACCATTTTATTTAAAAAATAATTACAAGACTACCCTCTTTTGGCCCATTCTAATTACATTGAAACCAAGATCATCCTCTTGGGTCCATTCTAAGTGAGACTAAGTTTTCCCTCTTTGAGGCCAATTTGTTCCATCCAATTCCTCCTTATATGTATCCTTAATTTAGGGCATAAGTCTAAGGTTAATCCAAGTCATTGCATCTCATGATCCTAAACTTATTATAGTTAGTCAAGAAGTGATGGAGCAACTCTCTTAATTTAACCAATAACTATGCCATTTCGTATTTTCTATTAATATTTCATTTTTTAATCCAAAATCCAATCCAATATTACAACCATAATAAAACAAATAGTACATATATATTATGCCATTAAAATTTAAAGGGCCATTATCTATTCTTAATATAAGTGTGTCCAAGTTTGATAACTAATTTATTAGGATATATCATGATCCCCTTCCCAAAAATGATTAGATACATCCACTTCCAAAGCAAGATCAAGATAGTTAAACCATTGTCAACTTTTTTATCAAATCAAACATTTTTGACCAAATAAAAACCATTGATGGTCCACCTATATTTGATGAAGGACCTCTATTTGACAAAAGACCCATATTTGATGAGCCCATTTTTGAATAACCTATTGCTAACAAATAGTTTATATTTCATCCATTAACAAAAGTCCCCTATTTCTAAAAATCCTTTTGTCCCAAAGCCTTCATTTCCAAGTGAAAAGTGAACAAAGTACTTATGGATATTGCAATTAAATAGGCCCTCTTCATGACTACTTCAACATCAAAATTAGGTTTTATTTTAGAACCAATATTATAATTAGGTTCCATTCTAGAACCAAATCATATTTAACACCAGAAGTAGAATTGATGTCAGCCTCAACATCAGATTTAGATCGTACTGAATAATAATAAAATTTAAAATTATAAGATACTAATTGGTATTAAACATTGGTTACATGCTCCCTACAGATCAAATTGAAGGCATTTGTGACCCTTCCATGGTTTTAAGGAAGCTTCCTTTGATATTGATCCAAGTTATCCTAGTGGCCTCTACAACGGTTTTGTTACCTTTTATCCTTCCATTTACATTACCCATACCTTTACCATTAACCAAAGTAGCCATTATATTGATATTACACCTTCCACAACTGTCGATTGGGACCAATAGAATCACACATTATTGAACTTATTCCATGGTGACATTTAAGTGGCATAATCTCTAAGGATCCAAGAATTTTTTTAGGAAAAAGAATAAAATCCTAGTGAAACTTTGTTTAAGAAAATAGGGGACAATCAAATTCTAAACTTAACATATTATAGTGAAATCTATTTTGAGGTGCTAGATGATAATCAGAATAAAAAATTAGAATCTTTTTGTGAAACCTTACTTAAAGTGCTAAGGGACAATCAAAATGAATTATCAACATCTCGTAGTGAAACCTTATTGAATGTGCTATTGGATAATCTAAGTTAGAATAATAAATAAGACTCTATTAGTGAAAACCTCTTTGATGTGCCAATAACTGAGCTAATTATTTCCTTATTACTTGATGAAGACATTACTGAAATCAATATCAGCCCTACCATAACCAAAATCAACTTAGATACAAAAGCATCAATAATGTGTGTGACTAAAAATCCCTATTTTCATTTATCCACCAACCATTATACATTCCATTATGATCTTATTGTTTAGTCAATACCTATATTATGTTATCCAATCAAACCATTTATCCCATGCCTACCCTTCTTTACCCTTCCTAGCAACACTCTTTTTTATAGAGGCTACAAAGACATCTTGTCTATAAGTTTGAAGGAAGAAGAATCAACAACCAATTAAGATCATGATAATGGCCATATCATTAAAATAAACAATAGGATTCAAACAAAGTAACCATTATGAATAGGTATTAATTAGACAATAAAGGGTCCACATTATGCATCTTGTAATCCTCCATTGAGTTGAAATGCATCTCATAATTTTTTATATGTAAGTACATTGAAACTTGGGGGTAACCCTATCTTTATTACAAACCATTGTATTTCCATGACATTCAAGCCATTTTACCCATTAAATCCTATTAAACTAGCCCATATTATTGTGACCATTAGTCTTTCCATCTTTTCCTTGTTACAAAAGTTGAAGGTATATTAAGACATATTTGAGAAACATTTTGGCCTATTATTTGCATGAAACTTTGATGACTGGACACATTTTATTCTCACATGACATGGTCCTTGGAGATTCCTAGTTATTTCCCTCATTTTAATTCATTATTAACACCAATTTTTCATTTTTATACCTCAACTTACTATTTATTAGTAGTATCTCTCACTATAGGTTGAACTACATTGACCTAAGGTCCATTTGGACAATGTAACACTCATTTTCTAAGGTCATCTTAGTCACCACATTTTCCATGCTCTCGCTATTTTATGAGAAACCTAATCCATTTTCTCACCATTTTAAGATTTAAAACTTTTTTCATCTTATAATCTACATTGAGTTGAGATGCCAAAAGACCTAAAACATTCAAAACAATCTTAAAAAACCCTAAAAAATTGAAAATATAAAAAATAATCTAAAAATAAAATAAGTTTCAAAATGAATTAAAATATCCATGAGAGATATTAATCCATAAAATATTTTCTTGTTTTATCATCCTATTCACCCATGGTCTTTGGCTCTATTCTGGATGGCATGGTTTACTACATTTGTCAGGTGGGAACCTCTTATCCAACCATGGTCATTTATAATTTACTATTTCCATTATTTCATTTACACTCCTATTTCTAGGAAAACTACATTGACCCGAGGTCCATAGGGATATGTAAGTAGCATTGTGATGTATAGTGTATCTTGGGTTAGTTTGACCAATCTTATTTCCATTCCATTTTTCTTGATTTCCCTCAAATTATGCCACCATTTTACAAGCGTACTTTTCCTATTCTTCTTCTATAATCAAGTTTCTTACTTGTCATCAATTTTATTCTTTTCCATATCTCTAGTAGAACTACATTTGGAATGAAGTCCATGGGATTATGTAGGCAATAATTTACATGGGGTATTTAGAGTTAACTTAGACACCCCTTCCTTTTTCTTCTATTCCGTCATTCTATCCAAGTTTTCATCTTATCCTACCAGTTATCCTCTAGATCTTAGGGGAATATCTCCAAAAATAACACCTTACTTTCACACACAAAAATGGTTCACTAATTTATTATTATGGTGTGTTTGTGTGTTTTTCATTGATTATTATTTATTATTATTCTTGGTGCATTTATTTACTTTTCCTATTGATCAACAAGATGCTTTTTATTGCTTTTATTTTTATTTTGTGTTAGTTTGCTCATTTGTTTCTTTTTTATGTTATCACCTTGAATCAATCTATTGTGATGGTAGGGTTATCATCATAGTGCTTCTTATCACAAAGTTATACTTGAGTCCATCCATTTACATATGTCAATATTGTCATCATGGTTTTTATCATTAGTGCATTGTTTTAAATTCTCTATTGGATTAAGGGTTGGTCCTTATGCACAGTATGGCCTAGTCACCACATTTTTTTATACCATGGTGCATACTATTTAGTGCTACATTAAAAATAAGGTGCTTGAATTTTCATAAGAAATTATACAATAAAATTTCTCCTTATCTATTATGCTTCAACACATTAATCAATTTCCTAATCATCATTTATCAAATTGAAAATGCACCCTACTAGGGCAAACTATTTAGACTGATCAATGATCAAATCCACCCTATTGGGATAGCCATTTGCATCAATGACCAAATCCACCATATCGAGAACATTATTTTAATCAACCAAGACCACCCTTTGTGGGATTAGGCCTGTCATCTATTATTTATTCTAATTCCAAGCCCCTAAATTTATATCATTCTTGATTTTTCCTCTCTTTTTTGAGGGCCTGTCTATTTCAACTTCTTCCCCAACTGTCCCCTCAAGGGGGAATCTAGGGATAATAAATCACCCTTTGGGGCATCAATATAAGTTTATTGACTCATAAAATTTAAATAAAAAAGGAAATGAGTGAAGAAATCATTATTCAATAATAATCAAATTTCTCCTTAACATTTTTTTTTATGCTTTGAAAATATATTACTATGCCTAGTGTCTCACAATGCCTTCTCAAACAGGGGAAAAATGTAGACACTTAATTTTAATCACTTCCACTTCTAAACTACAATGAAGATAAAATTTCCATAATCACATGAAATTTTAACCAAAAATAACCAATGGACCTAATTTACCCATACAACTACCATTTTAACCCAGAATTGCAATGACACATCCCTGATTGGGGTAATGGATCATATTGCATCATTAATATTACCATGTGTTCCATGAATTAAATCATCTCTTTACAAGTGTATTCATAGGATAATTAAGTTAATACTTGATTGATAAATAAAACATTGCAAAAATCCACCACTCTTTGAATTATTGATTAATCCCACTTAATCAAGCCTAATCATTCCTCTAATAGGAAAATCTATGGATTTGGAATTATCCTATTTTCCTAAATTAAAAATTGGAATATTAACTCACAAATGGATGACATCATAAGGAAATTTATGCAAGTAATCAAAGGTTATAACACGTATTACACTTTACTTATACACTCAAGACAAGTTCTTACACCTCTCTTACACACTCTTCCTCTTACACCCCTCTTACACACTCTAAGATTACCAATGACCACACTTTTCTTCCAAAAATCCTTCCACACTTCAAAAAGGCCCTAAATGACATATCTACACAATCCATATGTGTGATCATGAGTTTGAAGACTCGTCCTCCACAATTGATCTTGATCTAAAATTAATGGTTCACAAGCATCCAAAAAGTCTATAAATAAAAGGTCCTTTAGCCATTATAGATTATCTTATTCATGAAAAAATACTATGTAAAATTATATAATGATATTTAACTTATTATCATGCCAAATCCAAGACAATCCAAGAATTAAGTGTAGACAAGGAAAGGTGTTTCTAACATGCAGAGTCAAAAATTGGCATAGACTTCTACATCTACAAGCCGAGCTCAACCTCTTTAGACCAATTTTCAAGTAACACTTCTAAGGAGGTATAAAAATTTGTTTTTATATTCTAATGTGTATTTATTTCTTATTTTCCACATAGTTCAACCTAGTTATTAGGCTTGATATCAAGTTTATTTAAGTTTGATTTGATTTCATTAACTAATGAACTGGCTAACCTCTCCTAGATTTATAATCTATAGTTACACCTCTAATCCCATTTAAAAATTAAAAATTTCAAGATCAAATAATGGATATAATGAATGAACTTTGCTTATATATTTTAATTTTTCTCATAAGGGCCACCATAAATTTTTATGTTGCTTTCTAAGATGTTATTTGGATTCACTATATATTAGGATGAATAAAACACAAATAAAATAAAAAGGATAAAATGAATAATGTACTTTCTTGAGCCCTACTCAATTCAAATTATTGTAATAATGTTCCTAAGATACAAGCACCATTAAGCTATATCTTTTTAAAATAAATTATGACTTAGGAGCAAGAATAGTTGTACATTTAAAATGACATAATGTATACTACACACACTATTTATGGACTTATCATGACTATTGATACTAATAAAGAAAACACAAATTAATTTTATGAAATTAATGATAATTAATTCATGGAATATATTTAATCCAATCCACATAAAATGGATGAACTAATATACATTACAAGATATGAACATAAGAAATTGGCTCAAGCTTCTACATCAGGAGAAATATATAATCCCTCTCAAGTTAATACTCCCACTTCAAATGTTCTAGTTTCTACTTTTGATTTTATTCCTATATCAACACCTCCAATTATAAATGTGACATCATCCTTAGGTATGGGGTCATCACAAGGTTTTCAACATATTAATATACATATTTATGTATAGTCATCATACACACCTCCTTTGATTACTACACATGGCCCATTACCAACATCTCTTAATGCACACTTTCTTGAGAAAATTATTATAGAACTACATGCTAAGGTGTTAAAATTAGGGTATGGTGTATCTAGAGCTAGTCACTCAAGGGATTATCATACTTTGATTCATAATCCTTTGGTACCTAGGATAACCTCTTAGACATTAACATCAGGCTTTATATCTCTTAAGCTACCACTTTATGAAGATAAACGTGTTACTAAATAATCTCTTCAAATATTCCAAGAAACATTCTTGGATTATGCATACAATGAAAATTTATTAACCAAGATATTTCTAAGAAGCCTCAAAGAATATGATTTGTGATGGTTATATGATCTTCCACTTTAATTAGTTGAGAATTTCAACTCTATTGTCATGCTAAAGATCCTTGAGTCTAAAGGCACTCATGAGATTGAGTGTTTTAGAGGGAGAAAGTGGGGATAATGCATGGGATAAATATATCCCCTCATTAATTTCAGGATTGATGCTAGTTCAATCTAATGACCAAGCAATTTATCATCATTTTACTTAGAGATTAGTAGTTATTACCACCAAAGTCTCAATATATGTGTGGTTACACTTAGGATCCATTACCATATATAAGAAACCCTTGATTAATAATGTACCTAAACTAAATTTTATTTATTTATAAAACAAGGGGAAGAGTGTTACTTCCAAAATAAACATAAAAGGGAGAGTAACATAAGGCAGAAAAGGGGGGTTATGATTCAAATAATGTTAATGCTTAGAGAAATGAAATGTGCCAAGTCATAACTATACCATTACGTGTTTGGTTCAACGTTAGCAAAAACTTAAGCCACTCAATGAGAAAGCCTTAAAAGGGACACCAACATGAATATTTTACTCAGAGGTCTTCCATAGACTTTAAACTATCAAATGATTTGAAGAAATTGACACATAATTTTTTTGAAACACTTTAAACTAAAAGTACAAAAGCATAAATTGTTCACAATAGATTGAAAATAACATATAGGGGGTTGGAATAACATATTCACAATCTAAACACCATATTTATATTTACAACATAATTAAAAAATCACTCCTATCACATAAACATTCACTTAAAACTTAGAAATAATGGACAACACTTCATGAATAGAGAACTAGATGAAAATAAATAAAATATTTTAATTGATTTGAATAGAGTTCCTTTACACAAATTACCAACCATTATAAAGGATTGCATTTTTTATTTTATAGATAGGATGGGGCTTGAATCTAAGTAACATGATATTCCCATCCTTGGCCATGATGGCCACTCAAAGTTTTTACAACTACCAAGATTTTAAAAATAAAAGATTATTTACTCTCCCAAAAGATGCTCAGGGGCCTTCCACTTAGCTAATACATAAAAAATTTGGAGAATAACTATTTGAGCTACACTTCCTTGCCCACTAACTTGGCTTCCACCAAGTCAAACTCTCAGTCCCGCTTGGACAAATTCATTGGTGGCTCCTAAAAGATCACCTCTGATTGGAGCATTAGTCTTTAATACACCTAGAGTGGGGATTCTAGGGACACTTTTACTTATGAGACCTAGATGATGCCTATAGTGGAATAACTTTAGAATTTGATCACTACCTTGGCTCTATCTTTGTTAGATTTTTCTACTTTCCTCCTCATGGCCTAGTCAAAGTGACCCAAGTAAACTCTAAACTTTCCTCTATATAATAAGGTTCCATTTAGGTGGAATAACATAGTGATGTTTACCTCCTTAAAGTAGGCCAACATATTTTCCCTACTTTCTTCCAGAGGTTCCATGACTGTTTATGTATGCAAGAGAAAGTGAATCTGATCTATAAATCAATCATAAATTGGATAAGATAAATTAGCTAACTATACCACTATCAATACTTAGATAATCAAAGTCATGACTAATATGGATCTACTAAACCTACCTAAGGGATATCTTATCACACAATATGGCTAGAGAGGGTTCCAAAGCCTCTAGTCATGCAATACCACATAATAACCCTAGCTAGGTCTGATATTACAATAATAAATTAAATCTAATCTAGTGCTTACTAAATTTTATGGAACAAATGGGGGATAAACAAAAAAAATAAACATGAAAAGTAAAAGTCTAATCAATTAAATATAGAGGTAATCCTAAGAAGATACAAAACATTAATTAACCATTATTCATGTAAATCTATCTATAAAATATAAGAGTAAAAGTTAAGAATACTTACCTTGAATATGAACCTATCGAGCCTCAACCTCTTCCTTGGCCAATAGTGTTTTACAAGAGGTTATTGTGTATTATTAAAGAATATAAGTATGGACAATGCACTATTGTCTATCCAAGGACCTCCTAGTGAATCTCAATATTTCACAATACAAAGGTTCTCTTCTAAGAAGCATGAAACCATAAGTAATGACTCTTCAAATATAATGACAAAAATGTAGATAAAGAAGCATAAATGAATGATTCTCTCTATTGGAAATGAGGTGAAAGAGTGGTATATATAACCTTATTTAACCCTAAACCCTTCCAAAATTTTAGATAATTTATTCAACCTTGTTAGTTATAAAATAGAGTTATTAAGTCCCAAATTAAGTTGGCCTAGGCTAACTCAGTCTTGTAATGTGCACTATTCTTGAAACTAGGCCACCCTATTCGACCGCATTCAGAAAATAGTAAAAAGGGGTTTTTCTTATGTAGGGGATATTTGTGATGATGAATTTCTTAGAGAATCATGTGATAGAGGTTTTAAAGTTTATGAAAATGTATAGGAGGGGTTTATATTAGTTTTAGGTGGAGGTATAGGGAACAAAAATATTACAAAGCACCAATGGTCTTCCCACCCCTTTCTTGGTGCACCCTTTAAGGTGTGCACTCAAAGAGGTTAAGATTTGATGGGCTAATGCAAGAGAGAAAGTAGTATTAATTGATAAAGTTTAAAAAATATTGTGTGTATACATATGCCCCACTCGAAGCTCATCACATGTCATGCAGTTGTAAAATGGGATGGTGCTTCAAGAAAATACATAACAAAAAAAAACAATGAGCTATATAAGTTACAGTATAAATCAAATAATAAAATTGAAAGTAAAGAATTTAAAAATACAAACTTTTACTTACCTTAGTGCCGTAGAGTAGAAATGATGTGAGATAAATGGAGAGGTGTCTAATGTAGGGAACATTAGGTGAACCTAAAAAATAAGGTAAAACTATATTTTTTTGAAAATATATATATAGTATGTAGAAAAATTCTCTACATTTTTATAATTATAGAACATCTTTTGATTTGGGAAAAGAGCTAGTAGAAACAAGGTTATAAGCAAAATTCATAATCTAGTGGTAAATAATTGATAGTTAAATAATTTTGAATGGTAAATATAAATAGGGTTAAAAATTTTCATTTTTATTTTTGATATTCTAAAAAAATAAAGATCTGAGAGACCTAGAGAATCATAGAGAGTGACGATGGTGAGGAGATGACATTTATGAATTGGAGGACACCTAACAATAAAAAATGGTGCAATTCAAGTAAGTTATACATTAAATTTAAATTATTCATAATTTTTATTGAAAATTAAGCTTATTTATGACAAAAGTAGACATCATGGGAAAACCATGCAATGAAATTGGCCCTAAGAAATTTTTAGGTAGTCTAGGAATTATGTGAGTCAATGGTTATGAAGTGATAGGTGAAATAAGTACCTATGACATTAATGAAAATTAAGTGAAGAATTACTATAGAATTTAAATGGGGTCAACCATGTCAAATTTGTTCAAATTTAAGTGGGATTGTATTAGGGCTGACTACATATGAAGTGGCCAAAATAGTTCTTTGGTATGTTGTTGAATACATAGGGTAGGGCTGACTTAGTTAGGAGATGGTGCTGACTTTGTAGGAAGTGGCTGATTTAGTTATTTAATAGGGTTAACTTCATAACAAATGGTTTATTACATATAAAATAGGAATGACTTAGTTTCAAGTGGTCGACCATGTAGGAAACTAGGCTAAATTATTTTTAAGTGGTTGATTGTGTTAAAAATAGGGATGACTTAGTTTTAAGTGGCCAACTACGTAAGAAACATGGGTGTGAAATCATAGGTTGATGAAGTAAGAAATTTTTAAAATTAATTTTTTTAAAAATTTATTTTTATTATTTTAGAATTGATTTCTAATACACTCTATGTTTAACATTTTATAGAGGAAATGAAGATTCTAAAATTTAGTGGATGCAACAAACTCTTGATATATATGTATATGTATGTATGTTTTGTTGTATCAAACTTTTGATAAATATGTATATAGAAATTTCTTGGTTTATGAGTTGAATTTGTATTATGGATGTATGTATTTATTTTAATTCTAGCACATGTTTTTTAATTTTGATGTATATGCTATGGGAAAATATATGATGTATGATTTCTTTTCTAGTATTATGTGAAACACATACATGGCTAAAAATAAAGCATAGAATTTGGAGAAGTAGATAAATAATCATAAAATGTAATACACACTAAATCATGATGGGAATTATGTAAAACAAATAAATGAAAATATGATAAATGGTAAAATGAAGTAAAAATATCAAATGTTTGTAATAGTGTAAAGTAAAATAAAAACACACCAAATCAAAACAAGATAAATCATTCTAAGTCAAGATGGTAAGTATGTTTTTTTTTAATAAAATGGAAAACATGTTATATCAAATGTTTGAAAAATAATCACACCAAATCAAAATAAGATAAATAATACTAAATCAAGATGGGAAGTATGAATTTTTTTTAATAAAATGCAAATCATGTTAAATGTTTGAAAAGTAATGAAGAACAAATTTAATAGTCAAAATTTGAGAGTTGTTTGTGTGACTAATGGTATAAAAGTTTTTAGGAATATTTTTGAGGAAAGTTTGGTCCTATCCATGGTCTTATATTTCAAATCACAAAGGTAAAACCACTAAGGTAAAATATGGAATATGATTATTAGGGAATAAGGATAGATTTATGAGGAATACCTAGTCTTATCGAAGGTCTTATACTATAACTCAAAAATGGAATAACTCTAGGAGTATGATAAATTTAAAAATCATATTTATCAAGGAGAAATATTGGGATTATTGTATTGAATAAAAAGAGTGGAATAAACATGACATAATCATTTATAATGAAACCTTAGTAGACTTGAGGCATACTAAGAATATAGGAATGCACAAATAATTTAGCAACCCTTAAATGCAAAATATATTTTTTCATAATAGACACAAATTTATGGGAAAATAAGTGGAGTACTAAGATAAAGTCATGTAGGTTATATATATAAGAAAATTAAAAATGGACCTACCTTCCCATAATATGTTCCCCATTCCTCAAGACCCCTTACAGAGCCGTTAGTTTATTTTGATTATTGGGTACTTACATGAGAAATTAGGTAAAACTATAGATAATTTTGAATTTACCTATCCTAATATACTAGCCTACCATACCCCAATGGACCTCAACTCGATTTTGAGGCCAATTATGGATTTTGATCTTCAATTAGGAATAGGAGATGTGCTATGAATCACATGTTTCGGTGTGATTTTGAATTTTTGAATTCTTTTAAAAACTTTTGATCATTGAAATTTGTTTGAAAATGATTTTGATTTTAACTTCTCATGGATATTATAGATAATCAAACATGAGTGAAAAAATTGGCACACATAGATAATCTTGAGGTTTTGGTTATAGGAAATAAGATATCTAGAGATATGATTGATCAAATGATTTGGATTTCCTATAAGTTAATATGTGATCTCAAATATCAACATTATGTATGATTAATATGAGAAGAGAAATAAAGGGAATATATGGAGATCAAAATAGATCTATGTATATAATGAGAATTATGCTCGTTAATTGATCATATGGCAAATATAATATATTATGGGGATGTAAGTTTAATAACCAAGTCATAATAATAATTATTTTTGTTTTAACTAAAGATAATAAAAAACCATAAAATCATAAAGAGAGAGAAATATATTTGAGAAAAATAATTATAAACCATAAATATAAATTGGTAAAAATTACAAGGATAATCCATAAAAGATCATGAAAAATATGTAGATAAATGAGACCAAATGAAAATAAAAATCAACATATCTAGTGTATAAATAATAATAAATCAAGGTCAAATCATGTAATAATGTGATATAACACCATGATGTGTTCATAAATATTGATAAATCTCACTATAAATATCATCCATAACAACTGATACATCTTTATATAGCTGAATTCTGAAATTCCTTAGAGTCCCATCAATATTCATAGAAAGTCATGAGAAGAATTCCTTTCATATCATTTCTAAAAAAAAATTAGGTGTGGTATAAGAATTATGATGTTCATGAGGAACCTCTTATGTGGGATACTCAATGTTAGGAATGCAATAAGTGTCCTGAAATTTGTGAGGAGATGTAGGCAATGAGGAAGGAGAAGCCTTTTCCCACAAATGAATTGGAGAGGGAGGCTAAGATGGTGAAGGTGTAGGCCATGGAATATCCTATATATGATACTAAATTACTTGACATCTATTAGTATGGTTTGCAATGAATTGATTCCAAAGGTAATATACTTCACCATATTCATGGATATACTTCAGATGTAGCATGGAGGTGGTATAATTCTATCTTTAGGTTGTGCTATGGTTAGACATAATGTGTCAATGTATTACCTAAAATATTGATAATGAGTATAATAATGGATACATATATCATGAAATTAAAAAATTCATCTATTATTATATGGTGAAGGTATACTAGATGAAGTGGTAAAGGAATATGCTCACTACTGCTAATGTATACAATAATCCTTGGTCTAATGACCAATAAATCTAAGGATATCATAATAGCGATCATATAATCATTATGATAGTGGAGGATTGAGCTTAGTAAATGGTAGAATCCCATCACAAATAAGGTAATAAACTAGATTAAGATCCAAACTATGCTCAATTGTATGCATGTATAGTTTCATAGTGGGTCAAAGTAGAGTGGATAACATCTTAAGAGGAAGTAAAATAGAGGGATCATGATTTATATGAAAATGATAAGGTCATGTCATGGCATTTTCCATAAGCATACTCCTAAGGGTTAAATAGTGACTAGAGGTGTAGTGAGTGTGCTCCATCTCTAACCTATGAACATCAGAGGAAAAACTAATATCAAGTACTATAATAATATAAGGAACTATAAAAATAGAAGTGAGAGACTACACTAAGGAAGAATGATATCTAATCACATCTGCATTTTTATATTGAATACATATGAATAAAAATGGGTTGTATAGAGAATATTCATCATCATAATCAGGTTTATATAAGTCAATAGTACATGCATCAACTATTTTATTAGCCAAATAAGCATGGTGAATAGAATGTTTAGTTTTAGTTAGGGTAACTAGTATTTCATTTGATTTTTTTTATGTGATTGAGGCCACAAAGAAGGAGGTAATTAAGTAATGATGTGTAGAGAGAGATAAAAAGTTTTGATCTTTAAAATTATCTCATCTAGTTCATCATCATCTAAATTGATAAAGTTAGGAGGAATGTTTCCTATTAATTTAGGATGATAATTATAACCTCGAGTAGAGTTGATGAGATAATTAAAATGTTGTGATTCATGAAATGGAATTCTAGGTAAAGGTTAAAAGTTAGGTATTTTGAAAACACCTCATTCTTAGAATTTTTAAAAATTATAAGGATTTGTGTAGCCTTGAATCTTATAGATAGCACCATTATGGAGAAATTTAACACATTGGCATGAAAATGAGGTAACTACTTTCATGAGATATGTCCAAGGTTGACTGAGTAATATATTATAAGAAAGTTAAATATCATAGCTTTCAGAAAAATAGTTATAAGATGAATGGTGATAAGAATCCAAACACAACCTAAAGGAGGCATCTATCTTCTACCATAACCTTGAATTATACTTTTCATGGTTTTAAGATTACATTTAGAATATCCAAGTGTTTTAATAAATTTAAGGGAAGCAACACAACTTCCCAATCCTTCATTAATTGAAGAAAGCTTGAATTGGACATCTCCTATTTATATGCTAATGAAGAGGGGGGGGGGGGTCATTAACATGAAGCAATATCTCATCGAGAATCATGGAAGAGATAGTAAATTTGAGTGAAAGAGAAGTATCTACCATTTCATCAACATGGATAGACATTTCTTCACACTATTAGAGAATGCTATCTTCATATCCTAATAATGTAGCTTCTTGCCCCATGAGTGGAGGATGAGAAATGTTAATTTTTAATAGTAATTTCATTATTTTATTACCATGATGAGGGGAGGTTTTCAAAAGTTATAAGAAAGTAATTTGGGATGGAATATGGGAAAGTTCCACTATAGGGTCCCTTTCATCATAACCCGTTAGAGGATTCTTAGATAAAGGTGCATAATATTGTAATAAATCCATTGAAAGGGGTTAGATGAAATTGAAATTTGTGTTGATAAGGTATATTTAGTTTAGGTTTGGTTGAATTGGGCTGATCTATCTTAGGTGATGTAGTTGGTTCTTTAAGTCGTTCTTGTGTTCGAATAGAAAAAAGTTGATGTGAAGTTTTAGGGATATCTACTTGAGGTATCTTATTTGGATAAATAGTATAAATTTTATCAATTATATGAAAATTATGGTCAATTTTCATTGTTATAGGTGATACTTGTGTGTTTGTTGGTTCTACATGCCCCAATTCTATGAGATGTGATGGGTATGTGTCTTGAACAATGTAGAACTTCTGAGCATTATGATGGTTAAAGGTAGGGTATTGTTCAATATAAGAAATTATCTCCTCTTATTATTAATGTTTACCACATTATCATCATTGGTGTTAGGATCTATGGTAATTTTGATATTATCGGTGGTAGGGGCAGATTGATTAGTGTTATACTAATGGTTGGGAAGAGGATATTTATAAATAGATATATGAGCATTGGCTTGATTTAAAGCTTCATTTTTAGTTTTGGTTTTGTAAGCCTTAAGAACTATTTCATAGGATTGTTGATGTTTATGTATAAGTGATTCATGGTCAAATTTGGGTTTAAGGAGATAGTCCCTAGTAATATTTATCAATTGGTGACAAGTTTCATGAAAATGACCCAACTCACATAAAACCATAATTTTTGTTGGGATCATACTAATGTTTAATAGGATGTGTAGGGTAAAGATATCATGGTGAAGGTTTTGGAAGATTCTTTTGAATTTTTTCTAATGAAAGGGGTTTGTGCACATCGATATTATGTTGTGAAGGCATAGGATGAGAATTGCTATTAGGTGGAAGTGGAGGAACATGCTCCATCATAATGTTTGGAGTAATGGTTTAATGGTGTGTATGGAATAATAAGTATCCATAACACCATAATTTATTGCATGTAAATTTTTAGATTTTTCAATAATAAAAGTTTTGTTGGAGGGTGGGAAGGTTCAAATTGATGTATGAGGAAATCTTGATGTTTAGCTTGGTTAAGGGCCTCTTCTAGAAATTTTTGGAAAGATTCATAACATGGTATTATAATTTAGGATTAATAGAATTAGTGAATAAGTGGAAGAGGTTCTCATCCAAATTATTATACTTGGCTTTATTAGACAAGGCTTTCCATTATTTAATGTAGACTTATACCATTTTGGATTCTAATTATTTACAATTGATAAAATGGGCTAAATTATTTTTAGGAATGTCATTAATTTTGAATTATTAAACCAATGCATTGACCAATTCCTCTAAAATAGTGATGGAGTGGGTTTTAAGTTGATTATGCCAATCTAGAGCATCTCTGGAGAGAGTTTTGGGTAAGAGTTTAGTTGTAGTGAATGTATTAAGTTTAACCCAATATTTGTATAGGTTTCTAAAAGTTTTTAAGTGTAAGGTAGGATCCCTAAATCCATTATAAGTGATAGTGGGAAGTATACCTCTTATGTTAATGTCTACAATTTGAGATACAAGAGGTTCATTTTGTAAGTGTTCAATAGTTTTATTAATAAGTGGGGGTTGGGGTAGAAGGTTACCATGTCCATCCCTAATAAGAGATGGGGGAAATTAGGATTTGGTGCTTCCCATTGAGTATGTTAAGGTTGATTTTGGAGATGCAATAAGTGGTTTTGCATTTGCATCATTTGGTTTGCATTATTTGCTTAAAAAGTAACCATTTGGCTGAGAGTTTGTAATAGTAGTAGATTAGTTTGAGCACTATTTTAACTAGTAAAAGTAGCTTTGGATGCATTATTATTTTGTGAGGTGTTAAAAATTTGGGATGCACTAGTATCATGAGAAGTGGTATTAGCAAGATATGTACTCATTATAGCAAATCCATTTTGTGTTGAATGAAATTGGGTATTAGTGTGGGTGTTTGTGGTAGGCCCACTAAAAGATACGCCAACCATGTTAGTATAAATACTTGGCATAGAGGTGAAATAAGACATGGAGGATGATATTATAGTGTTATAAAGAGAGATTATGGAGGGTAAAGGTGTGGAGGAAATCATTAATTGACTTGCCCCAAATCCTATGGAAAAGCTAGGTGAAGGTGAATTGGGTTCTCTAAAATGAGGTCCCATCATGATGTTATAAATGAATAAAGGATCCTTACCTCTATGTTGAGGATTTTCATTAGTGAAAAGAATAATTTTAGCTATGTATACAAGATAATTTTCATCTTATACTATTTTTATAAATAAGGTATTAAGCGATGTAAAATAGGGAAGAGTTATATAGTTTGTAGTTCTAGTAGTAACATGGATGTTACTTTTATTTGGGTTAGTTACCATAAAATATGTCTTAGTGTATTTTTTATGATTGGTAAATTTCATCATGTTAATTTTATTTTGATCTATATAATTATCATATAAATGTTTCATGATGAAATGGGGAAGTTAAACACTTACTAAAAATTAGGATAAATAATTATTATACTAGGTTGAATGGGTTGACTATATTCTGTAAGAAGGTAAATAGAATAATGGGAAAGAAACATAGTCAAATAGGTTGATGGTATTCTATGGGAGGATGAACAAAAAATCTTTGTTGGAACTTGAGTTGAATACTTGACTGTGTTCCATGAGAAAACAAAAATAATATATTGTAAGATACTAAGTCAAATGAGTTAACTATGTTCTATAAGAAAGCAAATTGATTATATTATAAGAGACTAAGTTGAACAAGTTGACCATGTTTTATAAGAAATCAAACAAAATAGTCTATAAAAGTCTGAGTCAAACAAGTTGACTATGTTTTGTAAGTAAGAAAATTTTGAAATGTTATAAATTTGGATGGATAAATGGTAATTTATAGAGAAATAAATTAAACACATATGCAACTAGGTCGATTGGGTCAATCTAGTTACATTACATAACACAAAACTTGTACCAACACTAGCTAATACATTTTTTTCAATATAACATACAATTATCAAACAACAAGAAATAAAACTAAAATGTAAATACTAATCTATTGAGCAAACATTCCTATATGTTTTAAATTGTTATTTAAAATGTATGTTAATCTAAGGTAAATTATTATTTAAAATGTAAATACTAATGTATTGATAAAATATTCCTATATTGAGCAAACATTACCTCTTCTTTGTTCCTCTTCTTATGTTTTAAAGGAAGTAAGAAGAGGTAAGCTAAGGTTGGTTTCATGTATGTTAAGGATGAAAGGATAGTTATTGATGATGGTACTGGATTAGTATTGGGGCCTAGCCCCTCACTTCATATTCCTATAGTGATAAGGGTGTTAAGTAATTTACCAATATATACCATCAACCACATATTTATACTCAGCCAAAAAACTAAGTTGGCTTCCCATTTGGTAATGAAATCTAAGTAGGTAGACCCAAGTAGAATTGTTTAAATGCTTATTTGATTTTTTTATGATTTTGTAATGTGTGAAGGAAGAAAGTGACTAATTCAATAAATTAACCTTCCTAGTTATACTATGTGCACTAATCTAAGCAAATAAGTACATAAATTAAAAATGAATTAATTACTATCAATGTGGGTTAATTTTCTTTGCTTGAAAAAGACACAGTACTAGGTTGATTGGGTTGACCTAGTATGGAAATAATACAAAACATAGTCAATCTAGCTGACTCTATCTATTGAAAAATAGTCCAAATAAATGTAGTCAAGTAATCTGACTGAGTTTCCTAGGAAAAAAGAAATTATAAAACTAAGTTGAGCTAGTTGACTTAGTTTATGATAAGGTTACAATTTTATAAAAATATTTTTTTTTGGAAAAATATAACCAAAATTTGATTGAAATTGAGAAAAATGAAATAACTAAGCTAGTTAGAATGAAATTGATGATTAAGATGAATTTGAGTGGATCAATTTAGTAATGTAATAAATATGTTAAATTGATATTTTTAAACTATGTTATCCAAATGAGGGTTTGAACTTGTAAGATAAAATGTTAAAATAAAGTCAAACTAGTTGATTGAGTTTGTATATAGCTGAATAATTAAAACAACTAAAAGAATTATGTTGACATAATCAATCTAGTAGTCTAAATAAATCTTGTTAGAAAATTTGAGATACAAGATGAAAAGCTAAATCAATAGGATTGATCTAGTGTGCTAAGAGGGAAATTTTGATCATAAAGAGCCATACAAGATCAATAGACTTATCTCAATTGAAAAACTTGTAAGATGATGCCCTAATTGTGTCAGTTAGATTGATAGAGTATAAGATGACCTATAAAAAGTATAGAGTTGGGTTGACCAAATTGATTCATTTGTCTATAGAAGAAAATTACTTGCACATAGATTTGAAATAAATTGATTGGATTGATTGAGTATTAAAAATGATGCATAAACTATTATTTTGAGTTGACATAATTAATCTAGTAGTTTGAAACTAAAAATTAAACATTTGCAAGGGTTAGTTCATGTCAGGTTCACTAGAATGTATGCAAGTGAAAGTGAAGCTGATATACAAATCAACTAACTATACCACTAGTAATACTTAGATAATCAAGGTCATGACCAATATGGATCCACTAAACCTACCTAAGGGATATCTTATAACATAATATGTTTAGAGAGGGTTCCAAAGTTTGTAGTCAAACAATAACACATAATAACTCTAGCTAGGTCTTATAATGCAATAATAAAGTGAATCTAGTTTAGTGATCCCTAAAGTTTGTGGCAAAAATGAGGAATAAACATAAACAATAAACATGCAAATTAAAACTATACTCAATTCAATGTGGAGGTAATCATAAGTAAGGATAGAAAATACATTCATTATCAATTATTCATGAAAATCTATGTAATAAAAGAGTAAGAGTAAGGAATATTTACCTTGAAGATGAACCTATCAAGCCCCAACCTCTCCCTTGGCTAATGTTGTTTTAAAATAGGTTATTATGTTATTTTGAAGAATATAAGGATGGATAATGGACTATAGTTTAGCCAAGGACCTCCTAGTGAATCTCAATCTTTCATAAGACAAAGTTTCTCCTCCAAGAAGCATGAAACCCTAATAAATGATTCTTCAAGTAGAATGGTGGAAATGTAGATAAAGAAGCACAAATAAATGAGGTGAAAGAGGGGTATATATAGCCTGATTTGACCCTAATCCCTTCTATAATTTTAGTTGATGTAGTCATCTTAGTTGACCTTGTTAGTTGGAAAATAGAATTGTTAGGTCTTAAACTAAGTCATCCTAAGCTGACTCAATCTTGTAATGTGTGCTATTCCCAAAACTAGGTTAACCCATTTGAATACATTAAAAAACTAGTAAAAAGGGATTTTGCTTAGGTAGGGGATATTTAAGGTGGTGAATTACTTAGATAAGCATGTGAGGTAGGTGTCAAATCTTAGGTAAACACATAGGAGGTGTTTATATTGGTTTTAGGTGGAGGTATAGGGAACACCAATATTGAGAATCACCAAAGGTCTGCCCACCCATTTATTGGTGCACCCTTTAAGGCATGTACTTAGATAGGTTAAGATTTGATGGGTTCCTAGAAGAGATAAATCATCAGTAATTGATAATTTTAAAAAATATTATGTATATACAATTTGTACCAAGGATAACCACTCTTCAATTAAAGTGATCATGCTCCTAGTGTATGTCTAATAAAAGCTAAGGACTGAGATGGGCATGGGATTTAGCTTTGGAAACATGAACTTGTGTATAGCCATTGTGATATTTATACACTTTATCTCCAAAAGATCAATTAATTATAAATATGCATGTGCTCTTAGGAGATGTGCCTTGATATCAATCAATATTTCAACCACCTCACCTAGAGCTAAGAAAAGTTACATGAGGGCATCCTTGACCCATATGATTAATTCTATAGAGAATGTGATCTTATTCTATGATTCAAGTGCCCATAATTACTCATATGTATCCTCCATCATCTTCTTAGATAGGTCATGTTTGGATTAGAGCATGAAGACTGGGTCCTCAGCTACTCTTTCTTCCCCTGTAGATGTTATCACTTTGGTGAGGGAGAAGAGGTGTTTATGAGTCTGATAGACAATAAGGTTTCTTTCTTGGATAAAATTTTTCATGAAGATATTCCTTATGTTCCTTAAGGCCCTATCAAAATCCTATTATAGTTTTGGATCAATCTTTAAAATCATCTTGGGTGCCTACAACACTATGACTACTCTTAAGGTAAAAGGGGGTGTTAGTGGGGTGGTAGAGAAGGATGTGATAGGGGGAGGCCTAGGTGGAAGAATAATAGATGAGGTGGAGGGATTAAAATATGAGAGAAATGGAGGAGGAGGAGGAGGCATGGGGGTTAAAGGAGGTAGGATGAAAGAGGAAGCCCATGGGAACATCCAGGCTTGCCATTAGCTCTAGGTCAATTGATTTGTGGGGAAATGATACCAAGGAGAGAGTCATTTAGTAGGAAGGAGGAAATTGGTTGATTAAATCCAAACCCTTGAGTTCTTGAGATAATGTAAAAGGGATGCATGGGAATGATATGGGGATCAATAAGGTGATGAAGGGTTAGAGATAATTTTTTCTTCTTCCTAGACCTCTTGCCTAGATTAGATTACACTTCTATGATGGAAGGAGTTTTAATGACAAAGGTGGCTAAGGATGAATATAGAGTTTACTGAGTGATTATAGGTAATGTTGGCATGGATAAGGATAATTTAGATATGCACACATGTGCACTTATTACTAGGGATTCATCTAATCCTATTGGAGTGGGAATGCTTAGAGGTGGATAGACTTACAAAAGAACCAGTGGAGGCATAAGGGGCTAGGAAACTAAAGATCTTAGAGGTCCAATATGAGATATGGGGATCCCTATTGATGGAATGGCTCAAGTGGATATAAAATAAGATGTAAAGATGCTATGTATAACTAAATCTAGTGGAACTTGGGTAAATTATGGAGGGCATGAATGGTAAATAAGGGAGGCACTACCTGAATGGGTTGTTGATGGAAAGGGAAACTATGGGGTACTCTATTGGGTTTTTCAGGGACTATGCAAGCAAGGGATAGGATATACATAGATGCATGTCGATGGTCACTCTTTGGGATCATATCTAGTCTAATATTGATGTAAAATATTAAAACCTACATAGCCTAAGGTTAATTTTCTTAGCTTTGAGTCACCTGTACCTAAGTTGCCTAAGCCATAGGGGGTGGTGGAACTAGAGTAGAGGGTTGGTGAGGTAAAAATTGTAGAAGAGAGGGTCAAGGAGGATAAAATTTTATGATCCCTTATAATATCCTCCTTAAAATTTGAGTAAGAGTTTCCTAAACATCTCCTCTAGCTTGAGCTAACATAGGGGGCCCAAACTAGCTTGGGATGATGGCCCAAGTTGAACCTAATTTCTTTTCTTCTTTTTATTGGTATTGAGTTTGATGAACACCTCCTTGTTATCTATATGTTTAATTTGGAATTCATCCTAATCATTGGGCATGCATATGTAACTAATGTTTAGTTGGGCTTGATATTTTTCCACTTGGGCATTGATAATTACATATGGGTCCCAATCTTTGTGTTCTTCCTTACTTAGGGCATAAGAATCTATGACTACACCCATTTTATGTAATGAGGGAATAATAATGTATAAATTATGATTGATTTTGATGGGGAAGGCTTGGTAAGCCTTCTAATAGTGAATGATATAGTGACCAAAGATGTCCTCAACTATTTGATATGTATTCTCTTGCTATGATAACTGGTCTTGGCATTGATAGGATAGACAAAGGGGATCTTTGAGGATGATAGCAACTTAGATGATTGTGTCATCCCTGTAATACTAATAAATACCAATGGGGGATAGATAATCCCTTATTTTATTAGAGAATTTAGGCATGGATGCCTCATTGATGGACATATAGACTACTGGGTAGAAAGACTCACCAATTTCCTAAATGCAATTTCAGTAATGGTGGCCATACAATTTATAAAAAACTACATGGACCATGGTGCCTCATAGAACCCATGGTGGAAAGGTAGAGGTATTAAACATGATGGTAGCATGAAAATCATCCACCAAGTATCTCATCATATAAAAATCACCTCTTTCCCAAGCATCTAACACATTTTAAAAGGTTGAAATTGATCATGCCTCTAAGGTCCAAGACCCGATCACCTTTGAGGATTATATTTAGCAAGGGAACCCATAATATATTGATGTGGAAATAGTTGGTCATCTCAATAAATTAATCCAATAGAATTATCCTTATGTAGATCCCTTCCTTGAAGGTGTAGATGTTGTAATAGTCTATATTTAAATTGTTAACCCATTTGGAATCTAGGTTCTCCATCCAATCTTTCAAGATATCATAAATCTGATATGCATTGGTCTATGTATCACTTGTATAAAAATCATATGAGGCTATGTATTTATGGAGGCTATAGTAGTATTTGATTGTACTCACTAAAATATCTACAATCCTATGCCAGGAGCTAGTAAATCACATCAGATCATGAACACTACCCTATACTCACATGGTAATGAGTAAAAACTTATTGAAGAGGATTATACAAAGGAAGAATTCATTTATTAGATACATTTATATGTAACCTAAAATTATTATATGCCCTAAAGGCATCTTGGAACTCAACTTCATCTTCATCATTGCTAGATCTAGGATTGGGCACCATATCAATTGATTTAAATATCTCATTATAGTGTTTAAAATAGTGTAGGCCCTCTAAGAAAGTGGTGTCTCTATATTTGGTCTCAAAAATGGGGTTAAAGGATGAAACATCCATGGTGGAAAGGAATATTTCTTTGTGACAATGAATTTTGAGCAAAGAGGATGTGAAGGGCTCAAAAATAAACCAAAAGTGAGGAGACAAATCTGGGAAGATGGGAGTAATAATGGCAAATGAGTTTACTCTCTATCACTTATAAGGATATGAAACAATCTAATACATTGATGTATCTTGGAATATAACACATTAAAAATTCAAATTCAAGTTGGTGGCTTGATCTTTTCATTTATTTCCAAATATTGATTTAACTCAGGGATTCCAAATATGCACCACCTACTATATTTGGTGATTATGATGTGACACTTTAAATTATCCAATTAGGTCCAATTTTCCCATTTAGTTAATGCTAGGAGTGTGGTATGTACATGGTTATGTTTACCCTATGGCATTATAGGTAGCCTTTATCTTGTGCCAGATCTCCATTTCTAATTGGTTGAGATCTATATTGACTACCACCAAGGCATGACGTGGTACCTCAAATTTACACTCTTAGGAGTAAAAGTTTCCAGCTGGAGGAGTGAGGTGACACATGAAATATTTTTATTAGTCTTTTAAATATGACTATACATCATTCTAATCTCTTGGGGCTTCTCAGACTTCTTATACCAATTTGTACAAAATTTCCAAATGGCATGGTTTGGTACGTTAGGTTCTCTTCAGCTTTGACATTTTTGATAGGTATGGGAGACTGATAACTCCAAAAATGGTTCTATGTGGCAATTATTTATTTATTTATTATCTCTCAACATCTAACATTTATGATAGGTCTAAGATATTGACAACTCTGATAGTGTGTACATAAAATGATTCTTCATTCGGTTAGGCTCTCCTAGGCTCTAACATCTTTGATAGGTCTAAGAGTTTGATAACTTTGGTAAAATCCATCTAGAACTTATTCATTTGGTTAATCTCTCTTGCATAAATTCATGAAAAAAATTAATAAATGGAATCCATGCAATCAATCAAGATGCTCACCTTCCTACCAATGGAGATTCATAAGGCACCACATAGGACTCCAAGAGGCTGAGGCTCTAGGAAATGATACTATAGGAACTTAAATACAAGTCCAAATCTATATAAAAATAGTTAACATAAAAAATGTTCTAAGTATGAAATTACTTTGATTTTGTAAAACATAGTAAGGACTCGGCTGTGCTTAAAATCAAAAGCTTAGAGGGAATACTAGATCATTATTATGATTATGTTAGACACTTAGAAAAAATTAGGGTGAAACAAAATTTTGAAGGTTTTCAAAGAAATATTGTGATTAGAAGGAGACTTCTTCAAAGAAGGGGGTGTGTTGACCAAAAAATATGAAAACTTTATGGGAAAATGTTGTTCCAACATTTAAAACCTAGACTATAATCATCCAATTTTAAACTTAGTAATAAGCAATGTAAACTCTGTCTGATACACTTTGATTATACAAAGTACTCAAGTCTATTTTAAAAAGTAACATACTAGGTTCTAATTCTTTCCAAGGTCACTTTGTGTATTAGTGATGGAATAAATTACTTCAGTAAGCTTAGTTACATTTGGGATATCAAAACATTTCTGAAGGGGTATACATTTTTATAGAATTTTGGTTTGGGGAAATCTTGAACATTTCTCTATTTCCAACCAGGTGTCTATAGCTTTGATAGAGATGCTTTTGGTCTCACTTTAGGACTTGTTCCATTTCCACCCAAGCTGACAATCCTATGATGGAGGTTTCCAAAATCACCCTTTTTGAGGAAGAAACTTAACATATATTCTTTGAAACTCAAACTTCCTTTGATATGATATTTGGTGTTTAATCCATGAGGCTTGGAGACCAATATAGCCAAGGTGTATGGTAGCTTTGGTAGTCTTCCAAAATGTATATGAACTTTTGCTCTTCAAGAATTTATAATATCCTTTTTATTTTCATTGAGGCACTTGTGATGACCTTGGTTAGAGTTATAAATTTTATTTAATTTACTTGTTGGGTGATGAATCAATGGCTTTTAATTTTCTCAGTACTTCTTAGAGAATTTCCTTGCTTATTACTATGTTCAATATCTAAGGTTCACCTTCTTTTTCCCAATCAAGGTACTAGTTTTCACTTGCTTGGTGATCCATTGAAGTAATCATTAATTTATTTGATCTCAAATTTTCTATATGAATCATGGGGTAATAGGATTTCTCTTCTAGGAGGGAAGATTTAGGAGCACAAAATTACTACAAGGTCAATAGAACAAACACAAGGCACAAAACACAAGAATTAAAGAATAATAAAAAAATAATAGAAGCAAACACAAAACAAAATTAAACTAATCTACACCTAATCTAATATATACATTACCAACTCTCTAAATGTTACTTTGAAATTACATTGGAAGGGATAGCCAAGAATTAATACTTTAGGAACCAACCATTCACAAGTATTTTCAGGCCAATGCCCTCAATATCCTTGATGTAGAAAGCATTATGCCTAAGTAACTCAACTATTTGGTATGGGTCAATCCAAAGTATATCAAGCTTGGAATGGTGACCATTATTTTTATGGGTTTTATCCCATAATAACACTAGATCTGAAATCCTAAAGACTTGATCTTGGATTTCTTGTCAAACCATCACTTGAAAGTGATTTGATATTTGATGAAGTTTAATAGGGATTCATCCCAAGATTATTCCAATTAAACAATGTCCAAGAGCCTTGATTTCACTTTATCATTGTACGCCATGAACTATTTCATAAACTTGTAAGTGGGTATCTTTAGTGTAACTAACAAAACTAGTTTTAGTCTATAGATATTAGAAATGATGAGTTATTCAATGCCTATTTATGCCTAGTGCAGTTAGTATATAGAGAAAAATGTAGTAATGAATCCTAATCCCAAAGTTTCTTCTCTACATATTTCTAAATGGCCTTGATCAGGTTCTTATTGGTTGATTATACCAACCCATTCCCTTAGAGTAGTAATTAGATGAGAATATTAAAATGATCCCAATATCATATGCCCATTCAATGAACTCCATGGATTATAACATAGGGTCATTATCACATAATAATGATTTAGGAGTCCAAAATCAATTGGTCACATTATTATCCATTAATTTGATGACTTCACATACAATGCTTTTTATCATTACCATTGCCTTAGTCCATCTTCTGTAATAATATGTAGTCTTAAGAACAAACTTATGGACTATTGAGGAGTTGTGGTTAATGACCCCCATGAAATCTATCCCCCATTATTTGAATGGAGTCATTTATATAAATATATGCAAAGGCATTACATTGTGGGTTTCTCTTTTGGCAAAGGTTTATCACTAATGGCATGTCTTGACATGTGTGTGGACATATTTGAAGAGGGTTGTCCAATAATATCCTAATCAATTTTTTTTTTGATCCATCACATTCACTATAGGATGACCAACACCTAATTGATCATAGAAGTTGGTCATTACATCCCTGACTTCATCTTTTGATAAAAATCTAAGATAGATGCCTCCATGTTTTCCTGAAGAAAACTCCTTTCTTCAACATAAACTATGCTACATTTAGTCTGAGTGTTATTTTTTGTATTTAGTTAAGCCTACGAGGTGTGTTCCCATAAATAAATTAATGTATGATTGGGGTGTACCAATTATACTATATTAATAACTCTTGATCTAACTAGTGCATAATGATTCTTGGATCAATCTTAGTTATCATTTGAGTAAGACCTTGCCCCCTAAACATCTTGGTGGGATTTATTTACAGATCATACTCTTATATCTTGGTTATCCATCTACCTTTTTATTTTCCCAATTCATTATGACCCAACATTTGCTTGATAGTCAAGTCTAACATGATTTCATGCACTTTATTCCTAAGAATGTAGTGCCTAATTTTTTTTGTAGCCTTGACCAATAAATAAGCATGCTTGTCCAATGTGGACTATCTCAATTATACATCTTTAAGATTGGTGATAATAAGAGAAACATGGTTTTCCTCTCCTTCCAATCTTTGCTTGAGATAGGTAGTGATGGTGTGCTCAAAGGCAAAAGGATAAATGTATAAATCCTTTACATAGTCCAGATTGATCAACATGGGTATTTGCATGATGGCACATTTTATGTCCTCAAATTCTTTCTTTGATCTATCATGCCACTCCATCTTCACATCCTATTTCAACATATCACTAAAGGGATTTCTAATTTTAGCAAATCTAAAAGTGAATTTTTGGACAAAATTGATTTTGCCAACGATTCTAGTTCTTTTTTACTATTGGGTTGAGGTAATTTAGAAATTACATAAGCTCTTTTGGGATAAATATTAATACCTTCCTTCATGATGATATGATTTATAAGTTTATGTTCAATGACACCAGACATGCTCTTTTTAGGGTTTCAAGGAAATGCCATACCACCTACACCTTTCAAAGACCTAAAAATGACAGACATGACTTAAATTACATTTTAAAAACACATTTAAATCATTCATGTAAATTATTATTATTTAAAAATTAGACCTTTAAACCTAAAATCCATATCTATTTTAAAGGTTATTATAACATTGATCAGTCCAAATGACATTCATTTGTAGGTAAATCTGCCCCACTTCATGGTGAATGCAGTCTTGGCTCGATCATCATAATTCACTAAAGTTTGATTATACCCTAAGAATCCATACAAAAAGGACATCATCTGAGATCCTTTAACCATTTGAATCACTTTTTCAAGGGAAGGCAATGGGTAATTATCCTTATCTAAATTTATATTCAGGTTTTAGAAGTCTATGCACAATTTAATTTCTCCATTCTTCTTTCAAAATGGTAATAAGCTTTCCACCCAAGGGGAATGGTGAATCGAGAAGATTATTCTGGTAAATAGGAGGTTGTGAACTTATTTATGTATCAAAGGTTCAAGGATTAGGTTCATGGCTCTTTTATTTTACTAGAATGGTATTTGGTCTAGTTTGAGGGGGAAGGTGTGGATGATCACTCTTGAATTGAAGAATTTGATGTATCCATAAGCCCAAACAAATATATCTTTATAACTCACCAAAAAATTTAAAATAGCAGGCTTGGTTGGAAATCATACATCTAAAAGAGATCTTATAAATAAATATGTAGAAGCTTGCCCAATGCTCGTAATATAAGTGTTACTATTGAATTTCCATGTCCATCTAATCATGACCTATGTTTAGGGTAAATTTTAGTGGCTATTATTCATTAATTCATGAATATTTTAGTTATATAAAGTGGAATTTGGATATTTTAGGTGGTGGTGAATAATTTGGATTCACCTAAATTATTTGGATGTAAGTTAGTTTTCTAGGTCAACTCACCTAATATTTAAAATAAAATTCATACATATAAATATAGTTTGTCAATTTGTATAAAGTTAATATGACCTTATTTCCCATTATATGTAAACAAAAACCCACCCATATACTCATAATTGAAAATTTTAGTAGTAATAAAGGGATGAAGGAAGTGTCTACAAGTTTTTTATACAATCACATGCCTATCTAGCTTTTATGCCCTATTATGATTCACCTATCTATTTGATTTCTCAGATAAACACCATATACTAACTTTCACCAAAATTTAAAAACACATACTTAGATTCACCAAAAAAAAATTAAGTTAATTTCTATATGGGCCACTAAAATTTACCTTGCCTATGTTAATAGTTTGGTGTCGTTCAAGGAGCCTAGGTTAATAGTTCAACACTTTTGATCTACAAATTTGGGCTTCTTAATTTGGGACATAGGGATGAATATGTTGAATGCATTTTTTATAGAAATCATCCCCTTTAGGATTTAATTTACTAAGATATTGAGAATCCCATATTTTTTTAATTTCACATTTAGGACAATCCCTTTCCTCTTCATCTATTATTTGGGCCTCAAATGCCCCAACATTGTTGAGGAATTGAATGATGTGTTGGTCATTTTCAAATACCTAGAAATTCATGATGTTATCAAGAATAAAGGTGAAAGGGAAAAATTCAATAGTAAATTATTGAATCTCAATGTCATCTAGGGGAGTTAAGCTTACATCTGAGGATGCTAGTGAGTCAACAACTAGATTTTATTCCCTAGGGATAGGGATGATGTTGAATGCATTAAAAATTTATATTAGGTCCCATGACCTATGTTTTTACTTCCTGAGGTATGAGAATTTACACTAAAAATCAATCTTAACTTGGTTTAAAACATAATAAAAGTCACTAAACACTCTTATTTATATAGATTTTTACTTTAATGAAAATAGTAGCCTGAGGCTTAATGCTTAATAATCTGCTAGGTTATTAGTGTAAGGGAACTATACCCTATATGAGGCTAGGTATCTCTTTCCTTGTGGGTTCATTAGTATAAAATCTAACCCACTACCTTGTTTGAAATGGGCACCATCAATTTATAGGGACCATAAACCTGATACTTTAGGTTCATTACTAGATATGTCTTTAATAGGTTTCCTACTTCGCATATAAATTTCAATGTTAGAGGACACTAGGTTCACCTTATCATTAATTATGTTGTATTCATTTATATTTTTTTCATACGAAGTTACCTATCTAATATAATATTATTAGATACACTTATCTAAGGAAACCACATATGGGAGAAATCTGGAGACATATACTCATTCAAGGATTTTGACCAATCCTAGCTGAGGAGAATCTTGTAGGCTTTGGGGATCTCTATAACCTGAATGTGTATGAACTACTAGATCCAAGGTTATGAATCTAGATATATATGTACATTAAAGAGATATCCAAATACCTTAACCTAAGACTTATTGAGTTGGACTATGACTTTTTATGACTTTATAGGGACTAAACCCAGTTTTTCAAAAATACTTGCAGGCATCACATTGGATGAAGCTCCTAAGTCTAGAAGATAATTATGCAATTTTTTTCCAAATAGTTTAATAGTTAAAAGAAAGGGAGGAACCTAAAAATTATTATTTTGAATTAGTATGTTAGTATGAGTAGTATTTTGGTTCATTTGGGTTAGCTTGGTAGGATTTTTAGTTAATGAATATAGCAGAAGATCCCAATGCTATGTGATTTGAAAAAGCTCATGAAGTATGATATTTGATTTAATATTCTTCACATCCTCTACTATATTATAGCCTACCTTATTTTGGACTGGTTGGGACTCCATCGAGACCTTTGGTTTTTGGGGGTTTAGAGGTGGTGGGTTATTCCTGGCATTATATAATGGTGGGGTTTCACCATTATTTGGAGGAGTTGAGGTATTGAGGGGTTGTTGAGGTACCCTATTCCTAAGAGCATAATTGATACTTTGGAATTTTAAAGATTGTACCTTGCTAATGATTTACTTTGGCTCATTTTATTCTAAACTAGGAAATTACATGGTTTTTAATACCATGATAGTACTAAGGTCCCTACCCATATGGGATGATTTTGGTTATTTTGAGACCAACTCCTATTATTCCATTTCTCTTTAAAATATGTTGAAGGCACTATAAAACTTGATATAGTCAAGCTCACCATGTTGGGCTATGTTATATTCATAACACTAATTTAGAAGGGATATCTCACAAATGTTAATTTTAGGAAGCTTATTTAGGGAAGGTCTAGTTGACTATGGGGATGATAGTTTCTATTTTGCCTTTGGTATGTAAAGTTATTGTTAGAAATTTCAGCACTGGAGTTACCTATCTACCTTTGTAGGCCAAGGAAGTCATTACTTAGATTTCATATCATGCATTAAATGGATTAAAATTCATTATTTGTTGACTCTTGGGGTATGGATTATACATTTTTCATATCCACCAATGTGTTTTTTTTTGCATACCATGCTCTCATTTCTTCATAAATCAGGGGACATCCTTTTGCTTTTATGGATGCTCCCATTTGCACTCATGTTTCATTGGTCTTAGGGATCCTAAATTGATTTGGTGGTGAATCTTAGTTTACGTGTCAAATGAGGAACCATAACCATCAAAATTTTGAAATACCACATTTGTGTCATAAGGTTTCAGGTTTTACACTTAGCATAAAAATAGAGTCTTGCCCCTCGAATCTACATTTGAATGTATCACTTGCTTAGATATGCACACACACATCCATACATTGCCTAATGTATATCCGTTTTCATGTATCATAAGCCCTTAAAATTAATTCCATTGGAAATATTAGGCCTTTATGAATAAATTTCATGTTTACCACTTTACCCAAAAATACCATCTCGACGCTCTATTTTTCCAATGAAGCAACAGGCCCTAGAAATCCAAAAACTTGGATCAAAAACTCAAATTTTATAAAATCATTTATTTTACCAAAATTTTCAAATATTAAAAATCATTTTTAAATAATTTAATAATTTGAAATTAATTCATGGTTGTAAGTGGCCAAAATGAGAAAAGTTTAGTGGTTTGGCAAAACCATGGTTTTGGCCAAACCACTCTTCATGGCACCTCACCGAGGGGCAAAAATTTGAAACCACATGGTATGCAAAAAAAAAATTTGGATGGTTTTTGGTTTTGGTGTGTTAGGATTTTCACATCCATAGAATCACATCAATGAAGGCTAGTCGACTACTCACCTATGGCACACAGATGCAATAGCCTCCTATTGTGTGGTCAGGTGGGCCTTCCCAAATGCGTGGACAAAGGCCCTCTCCAATGACAAAAAAATGGGCCCTATCAAAAATATTGTTGTTGACCCTCTGCAATGTAAGGAGGCATCATAGGGTAGTCTTTCATGCCTGCATGGATGCACTAGTGAAGGCTGGCCATCTGAACCCTCAAAGGCACATAGATGTACCGCATATTCTATCATGTGACTATATGGGCTGGGGATGTTTAACCATCCTTGTGGCATGCCAAAATGTATAAATACATGCGTATTTTAATATTTTATTATTTTTTTAGAAAATTAATGCAATTTTAAATCTAATTTTGGATTTTTTTTGCCTAATAACCTAGATGACCCTATAGGACATTTTTATTCATATCTTTTAAATTGGGTGTCTATTATTCAAACCGTGTATGGCATTGGAAATTTGGTTCTAACATAGTCCTCATGGAATTATTTATTTCATAAAAAAATACCCCATTAAAAATTTTTCAATGTTTTTATGACTAATTTTATATAGTACATTTTTTTTTAAATGTCATTTTTTTCACATATGCCAAAAAATAACTGGTTTTATTTACTTTGAAGGTGTGAATGGAACTAAAGTACAAGAAGAGTACTTTTGGGAGGAAAGTTCAACTCAATTTCAAATTAAAGTGGTGTTTGGTTTTGGAGGTAAATTATTTACAACCATTGACCAAAATTGTTATAAATACCTAGATCTTGGTTATTTTTCAAATGACTGTCTCTTGTTAATTCTAAGTGAGGAGATATTGGGCCATATATTTTTATTGCCTTGTAGGGTAATATCTCCCTTATTTTTATTTTGGAACTACTATTATGTTTCCAAAATTTGTAATCAAGTGGTGAATGCATACCCAAATATTGTGTTATTAAAATGAAGATCATTATTAATCAAAGCTACATAATTTTATATTAGTTTTCATGCATGTGCAAACAATGGATGTGTTATTTATCTTCTTAGCTTTGTGTTCTTTAAACTCTTACATAGTTCCTTTTTGGTGGTTATTCATTCACTGTCTAGTTAGGGAATTGCTTTTATGGGTTTCATTTGTTTAAATGGCTCAAATTCATTTGTCTTTCAATAGGCTTTATCATTCTTTCCCCTTTATTTTGATCTTTTTTATGAATATGATTAGTCTAGGGTTTCATTTAAAAGTAATCTAATTATCTCAATTCATCTTGATTGCTAAAGTCATTTATTTCCATTAATGAATTGTTGAATGAAGATGTATGAAATAAATATCAAAAAAATAAGTCGTATCTCTTTTATTTAAATTTAAAATGTTGATTTATTTGGGAAAATCTATATGCAGCTCATTGTTCACCAAAATAGGGTTAAAACTTATAGGAGTGAGACAATGAAACTTGAATACCCCTCTTATTTGTCAAATTCCAAAAGAAAGTTTTAAATTTACAATGAACCAACAAAAGCCCCTTTTTTAGAATGGTCATAACAAGCCACTGAGTGAAGATTAGTGCACCTTAACTAGGTAGATAGAAACCCTGGGGAGATTTCTTAGAATCTCCTTTCAAGAGAGGTTTTGTTGATAGGAAAAATAGTTGGTTAAAACTTATTTACTAGGTTTCCTCTCAAGCTATAGTTATTATGCACTTAACAAAATGTTCTTTCAAGGCCTAGTTTCTTACCAATAGTTACTTTAAGTCTTATTTTTAGTGCCAACTATTGTTGTGCCTAGGATACTTGAGTTTGAAGGCACTCATGAGATTGAGTGTTTTAGAGTAGGAGGTAGGGACAATGCATGGAATAAAGATATCCCATTACTAATTTTAGGACTACTGTTTGTTCAATCTAAGGACTGAGTAGTTTAACCTCATTTTACTCAGAGAGCAAAAACTATTACCACTGAAGACTCGGTATATGTGTGGTTACACTTAGACTCCATTACTATCCATAAGAAACCCTTGCTTAATAGTGTAGATATGCCAAACTTTACTGATTTATAAAACAAGGGGAAGAGTGTTACTTCCAAAATAAACATAAAAGGGAGAGCAAGGTAAGGCAAAAAAGGGGGTTTTTGATTCAAAGAATGTTGATACTTAGACAGATGAAATGTGCCAAGTCATAATTATACCACTATGTGATTGGTTCAATGCTAACACTGTAATGTACCTAGAGAGGGGTATAATAGTAGAATAATGAATAGTGGTTTAGTAGCAAATAAATAAGGAGGATTTAGGTAAATGGGAACTAGTATAAATAAAAGGGCATAGGATATTATAAAATATTGAAAAAGTTATTTATATTTGAGCATTGATCTTAAAGAGGCAGTCCCCTCAAAGTGACAAGTGATTTAGATTTATTCCTTCCATAAAATGAATGTTGTGTTTGCAATAAAGTAATTCAAATCAATATATGCATAATTTGTTTTCATTTAATTATTTTTAGGAATGAGGTTCCTAACATGTGGTATCTGAGGTCTTTCCAGGGCCATTTATGTATGTGTGTGTGTGTGTGTCTATATATATATATATATATATATATTATGTAAGAGTTTTATCAAGTAAGAATTTTTGGTTTTATTCATTGTATGCTCTCACCTTGCTTAACAAGATCCTGGTGATTAGAAAGTGAATAAAATTTGAGTTGGAGAGATTTTAAAAAAAACTAGTTTTGAGAGTGGAAGTTATTGCAAAAGTAGAGATATTATGGAACTTTTTTTATTACAATCACAATTTGGAGCTTCATGGAGAAATTTTAAATTATTCATTACATCTTAGGAGATTTCATAAGTCACTTGGATATGTGATTTCCTTGCAGTTTCAAGTGCAGATTTATATTTTTTATCCAAAATAAAAACCTAACTAGTTTTTGTTAAACTAATCTCAGATTGTAATAAATCTCATCAAACCAATTCTGGGTTTTGTGTGCCTCATTTCCATAGTTCTATAATAATTTTAATTTTTTATTTTTATTTATTATTTTAAAATTTATAGTAGTTTTAGTGACTGCTACTATCGTAAAAAAATAAAATGGTGTTTTTGATTGTTGAATCCATCTTTTAGTTGTCATGGACATTTATATTTTATGTAGTTAATTAAGTACACTTCATCAAACTGTAAGGGTTCAATAATATCAATTAACATTTGAACACACCATTAATTAGATTGTAGGCCTATTTGATGAATTCTTTTAACATTATTTCATTAGCAAACTTCAAGAAGATATTTGAATAGATGTTTAAATGTGACAACCTCAATCCATGATGGAAGTATGAGGATTATTTTAAGATCATTAAAGATCATATCAATTGAAAACTCTCCAAGACATCTTCCTTCCAGCATCTCAACTCAACTCTACCTCTCCTGGCCATCAAATGTCTCCTTGTAGAGGCTACTACGTCCCATTTGATTGTATTCCTACCAACACTAATTGATCTTGAGTGGGTAATAAAACACCTGAAGAACCCAAGATGGAAGTAGAAGCATCTATTTTGACACCAAATACACCCCAACAAGACCTAGCAGTAGCACCTAAAAAGCCCAAGATGGAAATAAAAGCATTTGAGATGGCAACCAAAGCTTCTAAGTCTTGAACTTCACTTGCAACAATCACTATGGTAGTGGTACCCACTCCAAAACTAATGTGTGTCAATAATAATGTTAAGGGGCATGAAATCTATCCTCCATTGATTAACTTGATATCCTATGTTTCACCCTTCTTCTTGATTTGAGGATATGATCATCATACTTTAAATTATACTTCAAACTTTGATTATAGTTCACATGTTCACCCTGTTGATGTCCATGTTCATATTCGAGCATAGATGAAATAAGTGGAAGTAGAAAAGGACACATGGAAGTGTCTCTATCTGGTCTTCAACCAATTTTCATATGTATGGTCTGGCCTTAATTTGGTCCTCCTATTTCTTATCATGTTTCAAGGGTGAAATATATAAGGGGGATGGAATGTAATGTACCTAGAGAGGGGTATAATAGTAAAATAGCTAATATAGGAATGAATAGTAGTTTAGTACCATATGTATAAGAAGGAGGAGTTGGGTAGATGGGAACTAGTATAAATAAAGGGGCATGGGATATTGTAAAACATTAAAGAAGTTATTTTTAATCAATCATTTCTCCTAAGGAGGTATCCCCCTAAAAGTGGCAAGTGATTCAAAGTTATTACTTCCATAAAAAGAATGTTGTGTTTGCAATAATGTGTTTCATATCAATATATGCATGATTTTTTGTCATTTAATTAGTTAGGAATGAGGTTAATAAAAATCACAAAATTAAGCCACAGACTAGGTAAGCATTAAAAGGGACACCAACATGAATATTTTACTCGTAGGTCTTCCATATACTATAAACACTCAAATTATTTACAGTGATTGACACATAGATCTTTTGAAACACTTTATAACTAAAGGTACATTAAGCATAAATTATTCACAATAGATTGAAAATAACATACATAGGGTTAGACTAATATATGCATAATCTAAACACTATATTAATCTTTGAAACATAAGCACAAAATCACTTTTATTGCATAAAAATTCACTTAAAACTTAGAAATAATGGACTACACTTCATGAGGAGAGAACTAGATCAAACAAAAAACAAGATTTATATTTATTTTAAAATTTTTCCTTTATAAAAATTATCAACCATTACAAAGGATTGTAGTTTTTATTTTATAGTTAGGATGGGGATTGCCTCCAAGTATCATGAGATTCCCATCCTTGGTTATGATGGCCACTCAAAAATTTTATAAATACCAAGATTCAAAAAATAAAATATTCTCCACTCTACCAAAATATTCAAAAAATAAAAGATTCTCCACTCTCCCAAAATATTATTAGGGGGGCCAGTCAGCTAATATGTGGATGAGTTGGAGAATAACTACCTCCCAACTATTTAGGTTGTGCTTCCTTAGACTCTAAAATGGCTACCACTAGGTCAAACTCTTAGTCCAACTTGGCTAAATTCATTATTGGATCATAAAAGATCACCTTTGATTGAGCCATTAGTCTTTGATATACCTATAGTGGGGATTCTAGGGACACTTTTAATTTTGAGACCTAGTTGATGCTTGAAATGGACTAAGTTGAGAGTTCTAACACTGTCTTAGCTCTAGCTTTGTGGTTTTAAATACTTTCCTCCTCATGGCTTGGTTGAATTGACCAGGTGAACTCCAAATTTTGATCTATTTAACAAGGTACCATCTAGGTGGAACAACATAGTGATGTTGACCTCCCTAAAGTAGGCCAAAATATTTTCTAAGATTTTTTCTAGAGGTTCCGTGACCATTTGCACCAAGTCTAGCCACTCTTAAATTAAAGTACTCATGATGTCAATATATGTTTGATAAAGGCTTAGGTCTAATATGATCATGAAATTTAGATCTAAGAACATGCCCTTGTGTATAACTTGTTATCACTTAGATTTGCACCCTTTGAGGAGATGTCTTAGCTCTCCTCATCCAAGTGGCACAATTGAAACACCTCTAGGCTTGTGGGTAGCCTAAGGATGAGGTGAATATCTAGAGAGGGATAGCTCCCTTGATGTACCACTTTGGATCACTAATACACTAAAAATTTGTGAGGGAAAAGGGAGAGAGAAAAATAAAAGAAAACTATCATAAGAGAGGTGATACACAAAATTAATTGATGACCACCAACCAGATGCATGTTACACATGAAACCAAGAGACTAACCAAACATACACTTATCCAATCTACATCTTCTACATTAATATTACATTATGAGGTTATGGATGAATGTTTAAGATAGGAGGACTAGATAAGAGGCCTAGAATGGTAATATTTAAATAGATTAACTCACTCAACTTTAACACATCTTATAACACTTCACATGCCCTAAAATAAGAAACTTTTCAACTAAAAATAGGTGAGAGAATGAAACAACAATGCTAAGGAAACAACAAGTCATCACTTAAGAAAAATAAATCATCCAAATAAAACACACTATGAATAGTCATGTAAGAGGTAAAAATTAGTAGTCTTATTGATCAAATGGTATGAAAATAAGTAGGGCTTCACCATACTCAAGTGGAACATAAGTTACAAAGGCCAAAATGACTAGTTTTTATAGAAATTGAGAGAAAATGAGTGATTTTTTCATGGGAAGAGAGTTTGGAATGGAGCATGTAAGGTTAGGAATCACATGTGTCCATACAAGGTATGGAACTCTTGCAAAGTAGCATAGAAGTTCTCATTATGGCTCAAAATTACCTGGATGATTCAGCCTTGTTTGATCATCCCAAAACTAATTAGGGATTGGTAAAATGATAGGAAAGGATTTCATACATTCCTCTCCATGCATTGTTTGTATTCCTGCTCATCTAGAATTTCTTGGAAGTGACCCATCACTGCTTGTAGTCTAAAAAACTCATTTTTCAGTCACCCCTCACACTTGGCCTAAAAATTGGATTTATTTTACCATTAAAATACATGGGAGAGAGTGTATAAATTTTTTAAAGACTCTCAATGGCCTTATACTTCTCAAGCACACCTTAAAAATCCATCTGCTTGAAGTTTCCACACTTCTCACCATCATGCTCACTATGCTAGTTTTGACTAGCTAAGATGAAGTAACTAGTTGATGAAATTAGGATTTGTTTCAAGGAAATAAATTAGAATTTTTAGTTAGATTAAGTCCTAATATTCCCTTCCATGTGATTGACACCTCTTGAAACCTTTTAGAACCTAAAAAACACACAAACATTTTTAAAAACCTTGTTTTATACCTCATCTATACAATTTTTATAGTTAAAAAACATGGGGAGGATATTTATAGATTAATATATAATTTAAAATTAATTTCATTTGAAAACTATGCCATTAGAGCATCTATTCAACTTCATTTCCTTCATCAGGTCTTTACTAAGAGTTTGTAAGGGTTCTAGCCTGTTTTGACCTTTTAGGCTTTGTTCATAAAGATGGGACATGTAATTTGAATTTTTTTTCCAAAATATCAATGTATAATACCATTTTAAACTTCTCCATATTCTTATGTCCCCATGCAAATCACCAAGAGAGATATGAGCATTCAAACTTACCTTATCAAGTTCTTTCTTCCATTTCCTGCAGGTCTAAGTTATCTTAAAGCCCAAAAATGTCCTTTTCATGGTTTATTTTACATTTAATTAGATTTAAAATGTCTTAAATTATCCCAAAATCATTCCCAAATAAATTTTAATTCATATCCAAGGCTATAAATGTCAATGACTTCCCATTTGGACTTAGGCTTAAACCCTGCCTAATAGGTCTAACTGTACCCCTGTACTCTAGGCCATAAAATTGGTATTATTTAAATTAAAATAGATTTAAAACATATTTAGTGACCCCATAAACATTTTTAAATATTTTATAATTATCATCTCAAGGTGGAAGTGAAAATGACTCTTCGTTTGGCTTTAAGCCTAAACTATGCTTAACATGCTTGCTTGTAAACCTAGCCACCTAGACCATCTTGTTGGGTTCCATCCTTTATTTATTGTTTTTAAATGATATAATAAGTGTAATTAAAATTATAAATCTTTATTTAAATTATAATAAAAATCTTGGTCCATCATCTCATTACTTCTCTCAAAATCTGTGAGTTTATGCCTAAAGGAAAGTGCCCTACCCTAATATGACTACCCTAATATATATAGCATGACTACACACCTCAATCATGACTACCCTAATATATATAGCATATTAAGACTCCATATAAGGTTTCACCATGTCAAAAATACTCTATTGAGATTTCTTAGTCTCCTACTACACCTCTTGTAGGTGATTATGCCAATGTATAGGATGACAATATGACTATATTTCAAATAATGCATAATGTATGAACCTTTGATCACTACTAGTCCATTATAATCTCCTAAAATTCATGTTTTCAACCATGAGGAAATATAACCACTCAATTGTGTCTTTTTCCATGATTTCACATTCATGTAGGGTACGTATAGGTGTGTTTTGGGATGTATACAGGTAGATAGGAAACATTAGAAAGGATGTATGGATTATGAGCATGTAACATGAAATTTCCACCATTTTAAGGTTTCATATGGATTCCTTAATATTATCAGAACTTCAAACAAGTCCAAATTACTCTTTTCAATGTGAATGTAACTCTTGAGAGCACATTTAGGTGTGTGTCCATGATTGACTATGTGAAAGTGTTTAATATGATTGCCACAGTCCCCTTTCACACTCTTTCAAGGATCTGACCTATTTTTTACTATTTTTAAACACATTAAAACCTTTTTATACCTTTAATACATCTCCATTAACATACTAAATAGGTTCTACACATGTGATTCAACATGGCTGTAAGTGAGATAGGGCAAGGCATTGACTAAGTATGATAATAGACTGCAAGTTTGATCCAAGCATGATGTAGTGAGATAAAACATGAAGGGAGGTGATAAATATGGCATTTAATCATGGTGATGAACCTTTATACACCCTTTCAAACCATTATCAAAGCATGGGAGTTATGAAAATGGTGAAAAACTACCTACCATCCCAAATGAGACTAATATGCCAACCTGAGATGGTTTTCTCACCAAAACACCATGAAACCTAAAAAAAATAATGAAGGGAATATAATAATATATCCAAAATCCTATATATTACACATCACCAATTGGTTTTAGACACCTAAATCTGGCCACCAGTAACCTCCAAGTGGGCTTTTGGCCAATTTTCACCCAAAATGCACAATTTGGCTTAAAAACACTAAAACATGCTAAATGATGTGAAACTGACGTATTCAAGTGATGATTTTGGCTAGGGTATTCCTAAATGGGGAAATTTAATTTATGGTCTAGCTAAATTTGATCAGTTCATTTCGAGTCAAAATGCCAATTTTACACCTAGGTGCTTTGGATTGCTATTTCTTAACAAATCTCTTACACAAGATGAATGCCTTTGTTATTTGTTATAAATAACATCCTAAATGGGATCATGGATATAATGCATTTGACATCACCTTCCAATTCCAATCTAGTCAAATTTGGACCAAAAACAAGGCATTCTGATCAATTTGAGTAATTTATACACAAAGTGCTTAAATATGCTTAAGAGCTAATTAACCCAAATCAAGGCATAATCAAGAATTACATGGAAAATTATTGAATAATTTTTTTTGGAAATGAATATAGAATATCTGCATCATTAGCTGACCTCATTTCTTAGGAAGACATTTCTAGGCCATAAATGCCACAAATATCAGGATTCATGCCTCTCATGCCTCATCAAAGCCCTCCATACAGTTTAATTACTCCTCTATCCCAAATATTGATGAGCCTATTTATAAATTTTAATTTCATAATTGGATTAATCCTTAGTCACACATCTCAGTCCTGAGATGGATGATTTAGGTTGATTCTGATCAATCTCAAAAATCTATAAATAGGAGGTCTTACCACATCATTTCTAAGTCTTGATAATGCAAATTTATAATGCAGAAATGATTCCAAAATCCATTTCAATTAGTGTTACCATACCAAATTGATTCCAGGCCAAGCCAAGACATAAGCCAAAGGTGCCAAGGAGAGATGGAGGTAGCCAAGCCTCCATTTCCAAGGACTTCATGAGCACAAGCCAAGTAAGCCACTACAACAAGCATTTTGGAGCATTCAAGGAAGGTAAAAGAGGATTTATTTTGCATTTTAGTTGTGTTTGTTAACTAAGCTCTCCCTAGTGTCTAGGCCTAGAGATGTTATACTAGTTAGTGTGTTTCTTTCATGTTTTTTTTTCATTTTGAAACTAACATGATACTAACCATCTTCTCTTGAGTTAAATTCCTAGATCACATATGGCACACTCAATGGGACTTGGTGCATCCCACACATGAAGAATATCATTTTGCAGCTTTAAAATATTCATTTGGATCATTAAAACTCTTGAAAATTGATTTTATAACTTTGTTTTTCCCTTTTTGTTTGCCACAAGTTTACATAATAACTGACATTGGCTAGTAAAATTGATATCAATTGGATAGCTATCATCGGTCACATTGGTATAAGTGATGTCAGTTAGATAACCATCATTGGTTAGTAAATGTAACCATTATTGGTTATATCATTGATGTCAATCACTATGTTTTTATTAAAACATAGACCCGAGAGCTCTTTTTTTTAAGTTCATTATTTCAAACCTGAAAGAGCTTCAAGGCTAAAGGACATGCTAACATTTTTGTTGCAGGACCAAGCTTGACATTTGCTAAAAACATGTTTAGATAACCTTTTGAATTCTTAAAATGAATTAGGAACATTATTTTTGTGCTTAAAGTAACATTTACATGTTTAAATAAGTGTTTTTAGCATTAGTTTTCAATGTTACAATGAAGACCAAGGGGTCAAATAAACACCACCAAATCTTTCATTTGGGCTTCAAATTGAATTCACTTGTAATTTTTGTCTTCAATAGTTGTTTGATCCAATTTTGTTTAGAAAAGAGAGGGGTGTTATGTGTATGCTATTCCATTTGTCCCCTTTAGGGAACCCTTGGAATCAAAAGTGCCATTCCTATTACACAAAGCCTAGTCCAAGGCTTAGAAAGAATGCCATCTAAAACACTCCCCAAAAATTCACCAAAGTTTGGGTGACCTTAAAAATGACCATAAAGTCTCTCTATTAGTATTTTATTTCATGTAAATTTGGATTGTGAGGGGGATATCATTACCTCTCATGAGTACTTTAGGGAAGCTTTGACCTAAAGTTTCATCACTCGACATTGACTTCACTTACTCCTTCTGAGTTGCACATGGGATGTATCTACATTTGGACATCACACTACACTGAGCAAACAATAAGATGTAGTGGTTGTAAAAAAGACTAGACCTTTTTATAACTAGCTAATGTTGTAGTCACCCAATTTCCATGCTTATTTTTTACATCATTTGATGTGAAAGTCATTGTGCAATTGATTCCCATTGAATGATCAAAAAATCAATTAGTTATAGTCAACCCCATTTTGGCATACCCTTGCTAGGATTTGGATGATTATACTTAGAGAATTTTGGTCATTTTTGCTTGGTATGTTTTGAGACTAAACATTTTTGTTTGTTCATAAGCCATGTCAAAACCAATTTTTCTATATGTCGCTCTTTTATCTAAAGAGGCATTATGCTGGCCATTTTACACCATACTTGTACCTTGAATTTTTTTCTAAACTTATTTGTGTGTGTGTCATTTGAATTGAGGACGGTAGTGTTATGCTACCCAAATCATGTCAAAACCATTTTACCTTTGAGTCTTTTGAAGCATAACATAGATCACATCATTCGAGCATGCTTACACCATTAGGCTACTCAATTTGTTTTAAGACATGTTTTTCATTATATCAAAAACCATTTGTTTCAAACTATGTCATGTATACCATTTGGACCATTGTCTTATGCTGTCATGTTGTCCAATCGTATCTAGCTTGTTTGGTCAAATCCTAGTTTTCACTGTTGAGTTTTCACTTAGCCTTGTCAAGTTTAGATTTAAAATTTGATTGATTTATATTTATGCCTTAATTTATGGGGTTGATACATATATCTTTCTCTTTTGGGTTGCATTACTTCAATTAATCGATTACCCAAATTTGAAAAATATTGATGGTTTGTTTGTTTAATGCCTATCTCATCATTGTTTATGAATTTATTTAGGAGAACACAGTCTTTCTTCAAAGAGCCTTTTGTCTTATGCCTTCTACCAACTAATCATGTTTATATTTGATTTTATGTGTTGGGTTTATGTCAAAATTATTTCCAAACTTGTTAGATTAAATCAAATCATATCATAGCTTTGTTTAAGTCTAGATTTTGACATAATTTGACCAAAAATCCTAGAATATGCCTATTTGTTCGAGCCTAGATTTTGACTCCATGTTTGGACAAAATACCTAGTAACTCAACTTTTCCCTTTCCTAGTTAGACCTTGTTTGGAACACTTTGACCTAGACCTTTGACATGTCATTTTTTATTCAGATACTTGACCTTTTATGTGTATGAAATTTGACGTTAGACATTTGAAATTAGGTTTTTTATGCCATGTCTTAACACAAACCATTTTCGAGATACAACTCCACTTTCAAACCACATTGGAGATATAACTCCACCCCTTGGACCAAGTTGGACCAAGTTTGAACCATTTGTCCTTTAGATAAATTTTTAGAGTTTGTAGAACTCTAAGTCTTTTTGTTTTTAAATATTTCATCATTTATGCAAATATGTCTAGCTACACTTATGGTGGAGTCATGTACAATCAAAATTATGATATAATGGATGCAAAAAATCCCACTAGGAACCCCTATAGAGAAATATTTTCTCAAGAGTTTTATTATTCTTTCTACAATACTCCATATGGGGAACATAGTCAAAAATCACAAAATCCAAATCAAATTACCAATTGGGATGATATGGCTTATGAGGAATTTGAAGACCCAACTATAGATAATGTTGTTTGGGATACATATGCATACCCTCTTTACAATAATCGATACATAAAACACAGTCAATAACCAGCTTATGAGCCAACTCATAATTGGGATGATATGGTTTATGAGGAAGACCTAGATGCTTTAGGTTATGCAATTAATCAAGGTCCACCACATCATACCATTTCTATTTTAGGACCTTAGTGTCTCACCATTCCCATACCAAGACCTCATACTTTGGTTTATGTAAGCAACCAAGCTCCATAATGCCCAACCATTTCTATACTAGGACCTCATCCTTTGGTTTGTGTGAGCAATCAAGCTCCAAAATTCTCCTTCATCATTTCAGGACCTAGTACTTTAGCTTGTGTGAGAAATCAAGCCCCATAATGCCCTATCACTACCATCTCAAGACTTTGTCCTTTGGCTCATGAAATAAATCATGCTTCCTAATGCCCTACCATTATCCAACCAAAAGTCATTCCTCATCCAGTACCAATCCCATCCAAATCTCAACCCATCCAATCCTTCGAAGACCAAGATGCATTCAAAATTGGTATTTTCCAACTCTTTAGAAACCAAGGCCAAGAAAACCAACCAATCCAAGATGTTTTTTTTAAACCAACCACTTATGATAAGTCAACCTGTGATGAATCACCTATTTATCCTATACTAGTTATCAAGGAGTCTCACTCTGATGAGCCAATCTTTACTGAGTCACTTCTTAATGATTATAACACCTTTAGGCAATTCATTACCTCAACCATGTCCCTATTTTTCAAGAGCCTCATATTGACAAGATAGTCTCTAAGGAATTGTCTCTTGACCTATTTCCTAACCTAGAGGAGTCTCACTTTGATAAACCAGTTTTTATGGAGCCCATTATGACATCACAGGCCATTACTTGTCTAAAACTAGATATTGAATAAGACATCATTGTAACAAAGTACCCATCAAATGAAATATTAGAGTTAAAGTCAGGTTTTATTCTTAAACTAACATCAGATTTAGCATCAGAATCTAAATCAACATTAGTCTCAACATCAGATTTAGAGTCCCTTGAGTTAGAATCAGATTTAGAAGAAGAATATGCTCATGGACGCATGTATTTTAGATCAATTTGAATATATTTTTGATCCTTCTATAGTTTTTGAGGATGATTACTTTAGCTTTGACACAAGCTATCCTATTATCTTCTATGAGGCTTGTGAAACCTCTCACCATTCCATTACCATTCCATAGGCCATTACCATCAACCAAAATAGCCATATCATTGACACTCTATCTCCCATGAGTGTCAGTTGGGATCGATAGAATCACACTTTGTTGAACTGCATCCATGGTGACATATTAGTTGAAGAAGAACAAGGAGGCCAAGACCATATTTATATAACATAAGAACACTCTCCTAGTGAAACCTTTTTAGAGGTGCTAGGGGATAATCAAAGTCAAAACTCAACATCTTCTATTGATTTTTTTTTGAAAGCACTAGAAGATAATCAAATTTAGAAGTCAACATTCCTTAGTGAAACCTTCTCGAAGGTGCTACAAGACAATCAAGATGACTTCATTGGTGAAAACCTCTTTGAGGCACCAATAACTAAGCATAAAATTTCTTCACTACTTGATGAAGATAAAATCAAAGATCAAATCAAAATAACTTTTTATCTACAACCTAATCAGATGGTAGCTACTCTCGAGATCAAATAATATAAAAATTTGGTGGTCATATCAAGAGAATATTTAGTGGTCTTTGGCCCCACCACAACCAAAATCATGTCAAATCTAGCATCAATAACATTATGTGTAATTGAAATTCCTGATCTTCATTTATTTCCCCACCATTATACATTCCATTATCATCTACCATGCCATTTCACAATAAAACCTACCATCCATTATTTGTCCCTATTTACCATCCATGGCTACACTTTCCTTTGTAGAGGCTACAAAGATACCTTGTCTCAACACTTGAAGGGATCAAAATCAATGACCAATGAAGATCATACAAGCATTCTTGACAACCAAATATATTAGCCATTTTTTATGGAGCAATTATTCAAATGAGGTGTAGGATTAAAAAAAACATGATCTAGCTTTTTGTTTGTATCATGTTTTATTAGGAAATGCATCTCCCCATTAGCAAGAAAAACAAAATCCAAAACCACACCCAGGCCAAAAACATATACCATACCATTTCACATTGCCATGCCATTGTCATTATTACATATTCTTTTTCCATTATCATCAACCCAGCCATTCACCTCATCACTTGGGGTTAACCCTCTTACCATTTTATTCGATCTATCAAAAACCATCATTATCCTAAAGCAAGACCATGCCATCAAAGCCTATTTTTAGTCATCCTGGCTACTTTGCTTCTTCTTGCACTTTTTATGAGGGGATTTTGATTAGGTTTCAACAATCAATCAAGTCCATGTTTAAATTATTATCTATGAAAGTAGTGTGATAGTTGATTTGGCAAGATATCTTTCATCCTATCCACATTTATGTGAGCTTGATTATAACCACCTATGGGAAAATTAGTGTCTCACTAGTATTTCTACTAATTATAACCACCTATGGGAAAATTAGTATCATTGAACTATGCTATTGTATCCTAGTTATAAACATTTATGGGCAAACTAGGGGAAAGATTTGTTTATCATGCATTGCCACATCACTTTGCCATTTTTGTTTTCATTTGACTGACCATTTTACATATTTGAGAACTTGTTAGGACCTAATTAGTTTTTCCTCACCTTTTGTGTGGATGAGATTACTGTGACTTGAGGTCATTTTAGGACTATGTGGGTTATGCTCAATTCATGTTGAGGTCACATCAGTCCCCCTTTCCATATGCTCTCACCATTTTATGAACAACCTAAGCCAAATGCTCTCACTATTTTGTGAGCAGTTATCTTTTCATTCTCTAACAAGTTAAGATACCTCAAAATTCCAACAACATTCATAATATTTCAAAATCCAAAAATATTTGTCTTATCTAAGCCTAGTCAATTATCCTCGATCCACCTTACTGGGGTATGGTCATTTTTAGGATGCTTTCTTTTACTTTTGTTTTTAGGCTTTCTATTTGTCTATTTATTTCATGTTGTTTGTTTGTTTATTTGTTTATTCACTTGCCTGTTTGTTTGATTTTAGCACTATTACCTTGACTCAGTCTATATGTGTTCATTGGGTGATTCCTTGAGCACATTATTCTTGATTCTATCCATATTCATCCATTAACATTTTAATCATGATTTTTATCATTAGTGTATTATTTTTGAGTGTTTATTGGATTGAGAGTTAGTCCTTACGCATATTTTGGCCAAGTTTTCATGGTGTTCTATCATGAGGCCTACCATCACATGCTATAGCAAAAATTAGCTTTAGGAAGGTCTATAATCAATGGAGCTAAAAAAGTTTCTCCTTGACACCTTGGAAAATCCTCTCATCCCATCCTTGATCAAATTAACTCAGTTGGCCATTCTATTTGTATCATTATTAATTAGGATGAGCATCTTCTCATTAGGAGGTACAATGAAATAATTCACACTAATCAATCTTATTATTTTATCCATCTCTTTCATCACTTTGCACCTGATCATTTATAATCTCTGTTTCAAGTTATATCCTTGATTTATGCTTACCAATCATCCCTAAATAGGGTGCCATCCATTTTAGCCAATCTAGGTCCTTTTAATGATTATAATCACTTACGAGAAAATCATTATGTTGACTTCTATTCTTGATTATAACTTCCTTTGGGTAAATAATTATCCTTTTTACATCAATGCATGCAAGCATTTACTCATTTGGATTAATCTCAGCCATGGATTAATTTTATCTTTCTTCTTGTTTCTTTTTGAGGGACCATCCATCAACAAATGTGATGACCATTCCCTCAAGGGGGCATCATCATAGGCTTTCCAAAACCATTTAGAGCTTTGTTCTAAAACCATCATCTTCTTTTTGGCATACATTCCATCTTTCATTCTTTGAGAAGATGTTACTATGATTAGATTTTGTAATGCCTTCTCAAATAGGGGTAGACTATAGACACCTAAATCTAGCCACCAATAACCTCCAAGTGGGCTTTTGGCCAATTTTCACCCAAAATGCACAATTTGGCCTAAAGACACTAAAACATGCTAAATGATGTATTCAAGTGCTGATTTTGGCTAGGGTATCCCTAAATGGGGTAATGCAATTTATGGGCTAGGTAAATTTGATTAGTTCATTTCGAGTCAAAATACCAATTTTGCACCTAGGTACTCTGGATTGCTCTTTCCTATCAAATCTATTACACAAGAGGTATGCCTTTGTTATTTGTTTTCAATAATATCCTAAATGTGATAATGTATCCAATGCATCTAAAATTACCTTCCAATTCTAATCCAATTAAATTTTGGACCAATAACAAGGAATTCTAATCAATCTGAGTAATTTGTGCACAAAGTGCTTAAATATGCTTAAGAGCTAATTAACCCAAATCAAGGCATAATAAATAATTTCATGAAAACTTGTTGAATAATTTGTTTTGGAAATGAATATGGAATATATGCATCATCAGTGACCTCATTTCTTGGAAAGACATTCCTAGGCCATACATTCTACAAATATCAGGATTCATGCTTCCCATGCCTCATCAAATCCTTAAATGCCTCTTAATTGCTCCTCTATCCTAAATATTGATGAGCCTATTTATAAATTTTTATTTCATAATTGGATTAATACTTAGCCATACATATCAATCCTAAGATGGATGGTTTAGTTTGATTCTAATCAATCTCAAAAATATATAAATAGGAGGCCTTACCACATCATTTCTAAGTCTTGATCATACAAAGTTATAATGTATAAAAAATTCCAAAAGCCATTTTAATTAGTGTTACCATGCCAAATTGATTCTAAGCCAAGCCAAGCCACAAGCCAAAGGTGCCAAGGAGAGATGGAGGTAGCCAAGCTTCTATTTCCAAGGACTTCATGAGCATAAGTTGAGCAAGCCACTACAATAAGCATTTTAGAGCATTCAAAGAAGGTAAAAGAGGATTTATTTTGCATTTTAGTTGTGTGTTTTATTCATGTTTGTTAACTAAGCTCTCCCTAGTGTCTATGCCTATAGATGTTATGTTAGTTATTGTGTTTTTTTCATGTTTTTTTAATTTTGAAACTAACATGATACTAACCATCCTCTCTTGAGTCAAATTCCTAGATCACACTAGTTTTTATGGACTTATCCAAATTAGAGCAAAACCTATTGGGTGCACAAATTAACAAGCAAAAAAACATAGTCAGCTTGTAAAGGATGGTTCATAAAGCATGGTTTAACAATATTCAAAATATTTATATGGAAATATGTCTATCTGAGTTTAATACATCCTCACAAAGGCATTTGACCTAGAACATCTTCTACTGATTGTACCAAGCATGAACCCGTTGATCACTTCTACATGTCTAGAAGGGAAAGAAAAGATTAGGATGGTTTTAAGCCTTTTTTATCACTTTAAAATAATATCAAGCACTAATATGAGTGTGAGGAAGATTAAGAGACATTCCATGACATTCTCCCATGGGTTGTACAAGTGCCAAAATCCCCTTTTTCAGTTGATTACTTGATCTTTAGTTAGATAACCTACAACATTATGATTTAACTAACATTATTGAAAGGTAATATAATCTATTGGACATTTTAAAGGAAAATATGACATTTGGACACCTTGGAAACCATGCCACTTGCATTTATGATGCCTAAAAGCCCACTAAATGACCCAAAATGACAAATAAACTTATTAGACCATGACTAAGGCTAAAATGGATTTAAATAACATCAAATGGATTATAAAATACCCTATTAAAAAGTATTATGCCCATAAAACATCTTTAAAAAAAAAAATTTACTTATAGGGGTCCAAATTTGACCTATATAGTCAAATTTGGTCAACAAATTGGTGACTCATAGGGGTAATATGCCTATTATATTAAAGATCAATAGACGGATTACTCTATTGGGATTAAGGAGTCATATGAAGTCTAAGACACAAAAAGAGGACTTTTAAGAAAAATCTTTGATCAAGACATGATCAATGACTACCTCAACCACACAAAATAAAAGACACACACAAAGCAAAAGTAAACACTCATGTGCTTCATGTGCACTTATGGAACACACAAAACAAACTAATAAAACTAAATCAAACACTTAATAACCTAAGATGAAAACTCCATCATAGATTAAATGGGAAGTTTTAAACCCTTCTTTCTTCATGACATGAAGGAATGAATGAGACATATAGTGTTTTGATCCTTGACATTGATGCCTCCAACTTTTTCATAATATTTGAAAACTTCATTGGCATGATGTTCAATGAGAACAGAGTAGTTCCAAATAGGCTGGATATGGAAATTAAATATTATTTCATCCAAACAACCTCAACTTTCTCATATGGATCCTCAATTATAACCTCCAGTTGGTGGTTCAACAAGGCATACCTTCTTGATTTCCATAGTGCTCTCAATAAGATTTGGTTTCTTCTCAACTGCAAGTTCTTATAGCTCATCAAGGAGATTTTAATATTATACCCAATATTGGTCACTATCCTCCATGGAATAATATTTCTTCACCTTGTCATGAACTTGATCCTCAACTTGGAAAAACTCTTCAAGCTCTTGAAAGAATTTCATTTGCAATTGCCAATCATCTTTATCTTGTTTATCATCTAGAACCACTACCTCTTCAATATTTTATTATTGATGTATGAGGTCATAAATGTGGTGATATTAAAGATCCAATAAATATGAGGGTGTTTCAAAATTATGCCAAGGTATTGGGTCATCTTCAAGAACAACAACTTCCACATTAGTCTCAAAAGAGTTTTTTAGGACTACAACCTCTTCAATCTTCTCTTCTTGATGTATGAGGTCATCAAGATGGTGTTCTCCAAAATTTAGTATATATTGAAGGATCTTAAGTTTCATATCATCTATCATATCTTTAATTTTATTCTCAAGGGCTAAAAGATCTTCCACCTCCTTCTCTTTCTTGGTGATGCCAAGACTAGGCATCTTGAAATCATGTGACCTAATCGAATGAGGTTGCTAAAGAGGTATGTTTTCTTCAAGAAATAATTATGAATTATTATCATATAAATACTCTTATTTAGGTTCCCATACTATAGGTACATCAAGGAAAAGGGTGATGGGGTGAGGATAAAATGAACTAGTTTGTGGAGGTAAAACATAAAACTAAAAATTAGTTTGAGAATGAATTGTAGGGGATTCTTTTGAGGGATCTTGAGGAAGGAGAGGTAGACCTTGGGAAAAAATATCTTGGTTTTATTCCTTTAATTTGAAAATAAATTCATTAAAATATTATTGGTCTTTATCATTATCTTGAGTAAGTTTAGATGGGGTGTGTTTAGGCATATGATCTTCTTTTGGGTCTAAACCTTCCACCACACCTTCACTTAGCAATTTCATCCTTGACTCTAACTCTTCAATTTGATTGTCTAGGTTATATTTAAAAAGTATATATTGAAGTTGATAGGAATAATCATGAAGATAAGGAGTATAATAGGGATGATATGGGGGATAATAGTTATCTTGACTAAGGGTAGGAGGGACTTGCATAAGATCAAACTCTTTCTCAAATTCACATTCTTTATCAAGGCTTTTATCCTCTTTCCTTCCCCATGAATCCACTATCTTATTACAGCTTAGGATGTTAATATTAGGAGTATATTTTTGAGGTATTTATGTAATTTTAGGAGTGGATGAAGTGTTCAATAAATTTGGGATCTCCTTAGGTTTAGATTCTCTACCTTGTCTCCAACTTGGAATCTCATATCTAGAGGTCACTTCTTGAGGTAGGGATGTAATTGGAGAGGGTAATGAGGGCTTATATTCACTTATTTTATTGATTAAATAGAAAAATACATATGCATATTATCCAAATCAATATTCCTATCAATATTTTCTTCAAAAATAAGGTTTCTATTTTCAACTGTATCTTCCAACTGACTGGGAAAATGATGACTTTGATAAGCTTGATTGGATTCATGAGTGGGGATCATGTAGGACTAATAGAAATATTGGGGAAGTAGATATTAAGGTTGATAGGTTTGGTGAGGCTGATTTTTAAGAATTTTTATCCCATCTTTCAAGGATGAAATTAGGCCACTCATATATAGTATCTCACTTATGAGCCTTTGTTAATTGGCTCTCTCAATAGGTGCCCACTCTCTTTTAACCATCTCTAATGCACATCTCAACTTATGAATGAAATGACTAGTAATCTCTAGACCATATCCCCTTTGTGTGTCAAGATATAACATGTACTTATCATATCCCAAGAGATTTTTCTTAAAAGTGGAAATGGATTGACTTGAGAAGTGACTAGGTTGACTAGGAGTAGGATATGGAGAAGACTGATTATAGGACTGATACAACTCATCACAAGGCTAGTTATAGGTCTGATAAATATAATGATAGGGTTGAAAATGGTCATAAAAAGACTAGTAAAAATCACACCAAGGCTAATATAGAGTGTCATAAGCTTGATATGTTTCACCAACTTATGTAAAATAGTACTCAACACCAAAGTTAGCCATGGAACTTCATTAGGAAGCAAAAACACAAGGAATATTTACCAAAAATATTCAAAAGGAACACTTGGGTTTATTGAACATATAATGTAACTTTAGATTCACCATTGATGCTTAGATAGATGCCTCCAAAAGCTAATTATTGAAAGATAACACCAAAAATATTTTAACTTCTTGGACTAAGAGTCCCATCAAGCATGCCAAAAACTATTGTCACTTATATTTTTACATTTTGAGGATATTTATAAGCTCTCCTCATCTGAGTGGCATAATTAAAACACCTTTAGGCTTGTGGGTAGCCTAAGGATGAGGTAAATCTCTAGATAGGGATAGATCCCTTGATGAACCACTTTAGATCACTACTACACTAAAACTTTATGAGGGAAAAGGGAGAGAGAAAACTATCCTAAAGGAGGTGATACACCAAATTTATTGATGACTACCAAATATATACATTTTACACATAAAAATAAGAGACTAACCAAACATACACTTCTCTAATCTACATATTCTCACATCAATATTACGTTATGAGGTTATGGATGAATGTTTAGGCTAGGAGGACTAGACAAGATGCCTATAATGGAAATATTTGAATATACTAACTTTCTCAACATTAACACATACTATAACACTTCACATGCCCTACAAGAAGAAGCTTTCTAACTATAAATACGTCAGATAATGAAGTAATAATGCTAAGGAAACAACAAATCATCACTTAATCAAAACCAATAATCCAAATAAAACACACTATGACTAGTCATGGAAGAGGCAAAAATTAGTAGTCTTATTGATAAAATGGTATGAAAATGAGCAGGGATTTTCCATACTCAAGTGGAGCATAAGTTATAAAGGTCAAAATGGCTAGTTCTTATAGAACTTGAGAGAGAGAAAGAGGAGAGGAAGAAGTCCAAGTTTCAAAAGGACACTTGTCATGATAAGAGAATGAATTAATTGTGTATGAGAAAAGAGTGTGGAATAAACCATGCAAGGTAAATAATCACAAGTGTCCATACAAGGCATGAAACTCTTGAAAAGTGGAATATAATTTCTTATTCTAGCTAAAAAAACTACCTTCATGATTTAACCCTATTTTAATGTCCCAAAATTGAATAGGGATAGGTATAATAATTATAATGATATGTAAGGATTTTATATATTCCTCTTCATACATATTTTTCATTCCTACTCATCTAAAATCTCTTGGAAGTGAGCCATCACTACGTGTAGTCTTAAAAACTCCTTTTTTAGTCACCCCTCACACTTGGCCTCAAAATTGGCTTCAATTTTCCATGAAAATCCATGGGATGGAGTGGATGGCACTTTTAAATAATCTATATGACCTTATACTAAGACACACCTTAACAACTCATCCACTTGAAGTTTCCACACTTCTCACCATCATGTTTACTATGCTAGTTTTGATTGGCTAAGATGAAGCAACTAGTTAAGGAATTTAAGAGTTTTTTCAAGGAATTAAATTAATTTTGGGAGTTATGTTAAGTCCTAATATTAACTTCCATGTTATTTTCACTCTTGAAACCTTATAGAACCTAAAAAACACATAAAAGGTAAAAAAACCCTATTTTGTACCACATCCATACAATTTTGTATAGTCTAAAAGCACAGGGAGGAGCTTGAGAGAGTCTTCTAAAAGTTCCAATTAATTTCATGGGAAAATTATTCCATTATGGTATCTATCCAACTTCATTTCCTTCATTAGGTCTTGACTGAGGGTTTATAAGGGTTTTAGCCTATTTTGACCTCTTAGGCTTTATTCATAAAGATGAGACATTGAATTTGCAAAAAAATAGCACAAGATCCATTTATAATACCCTTGTAAAATTTTAAAATCTTCTTATGTCCTCATGAAAAGCAATAAGAGAGATATGAACATTCAAATTTGCCCTATCAAGCTCTTTCCTCCATTTCTTATAGGTTTGAGTTGTCTTAAATCCCAAAAGTGGCATTTTTCATGGTTTCCTTTACATCTAAATAGATTTAACATATATGAAATTATCATAAAATAATTCTCAAATGGATTATAATTCATATATAAGGCTATAAATGTTAGTGACTTCCCATTTGGCCTTAGCCTTAAACCCTGCCTAATTGGTCTAATTATAACCCCTGTGCTCTAGGCCATAAAATTAGGATTATTTTAATTCCGTCAGATTTTAAAAATATTTAGTGACCACATAATTTTTTTTAATATGTTATAATTATCATCTCAAGGTTTAAGTGAAAATGACTCTTCATTTAACTTTAGGCCTAAATTATGCCTAACATGCCTGCTTGCAAACCTAGCCACCTAGACCATCCTATTGGGTTACATATTTTATTGATTGGGTTTTCATGATTTTATAGGTTTAAATAAACTTATCACACTTTATTTAATGGTTCACACAAATATTGGTCTATCTTTTCATTACTTCTCTCCAAATCTGCCAGTTTATGCCTGGGGGAAAGTGCCCTTTATTTGAGATAAAATAAAGGGAACTTACCCTAGTTGCTCAAATAGTTTTAATTTTGGATAGGATTATATAGGTTTTAAATACCATATATATAAATTTTCATCCCTTTTTAAAACCACTTTACCTTCCAAAATCTTTGAAAACCAAGACAGACCTATGTAAAGAGAAAACTATGTGTAGACCTTTCCTAAGTGGATTGTATGCTTCTTTTTTGGGGATATCCTTTTTTTTCCATGAAATTTATGTGTGAAATTATATTAAATATAATTATATAAGTTTTAAATATTCTCAAAAAAAATTTACCATCCATGTTTTCACCTTGAGTTGTGTTCTTACTCAAACATGCCTTACTGAGGAACTGACCATGTTTGCATACTTCCCCTGCTTGTAGGTGAAAATGCATGGTTAGGATTAAAAAAAATATTTAAAACATTTACATAGTATATTAGGTCAATTTTGTGTTTTTTTTGACTCATTTTTCTATCTCATGCACTGTCAATTCTTAGGCATTACTCATTTATGCTTATTACCTATGTCACAATCAATAGTAGTTGACTTTTTTGAGGTAAAAGGACATATGGACCACCATCACCTTTGAAACATATGATAATTATTCCTTGTAATTAATCTAAGGTATTTAGTATCATTTTTAATTAGCCCACCATTAGTATCTTTATGTTCAAGATCTTGATATGGACTATGTGTTCCTATAGTTGGTTGTAGGTGGGCAATTCTAGAAATAAGCACACCTATAGATGAATTTAGGGCTTAAAACACATGATACCAGATATTTAAAATACATTAGGTCATTAAATTTCCCTTAAAAATATACAATAACTCTAACATGGTGGCATGGTCTTATACTAAACCTTTGGTTTAATAGGTCCTTTCATAGCTCAGATCTTGTAGATATCAATGCTTGAAATTAGTGTATAAAAATGCAACTTTGGGATTCTTAATAACCAAACTCCACTATTTATCTACCATTAAAACCTTGTAAATTTATTCTCCCATGAATATAATAAAATAAAAACATATATATGCTTCAAAATTATTGACAACCTTGTCATGTGACCTTGGCAAAGAGGCTCAAGTGCTCTATTTTCAGTCTTTAGGGATTTGATCCTTGAACTAGTCACTTGCCCTTGATCAAGGTTTTCATTCTCACTTATTCCACATAACACCTCAAGAATGACTAACCTAATATATAAAACAAATTAATACTCCATATAAGGTTTCAACATGTCAAAAATCCTCCATTGAGAGTTCTTAGTCCCTTACTAAGCCACTTGCAGGTGATTATGCTAATGCATAGGTTGACAATGTGACTATCTTTCAAATAATCCATAATGTATGGACCTTTGATAACTCATAGTAAATTTTCATCTCTTAGAATTCATTTTTTAAACCTTGATGAAATATAAACCACTCAAGTGATTATTTTTCCATGATGTCACCTTCTTTTATGACACCTGTAGGTGTGTTTTAGGATGCATGCAGGCAAATAAGAAACATTAAAAAAGGATGTATGGATTATGAGCATGTAACATGACATTTCCATAATTTTAAGTTTTCATATGTATTAATTAATTTTATTTTAAACTTAAAACAAGTCAAAATTAATCTTTTCAATGTGAATGTAACTCTTGAGATCACTTGTAGGTGTGTGTCCATGGCTAACTATGTGAAAGTGTTCAACATGACTACCACAGTCCCATTTCACACTCTTTGGAGGATATAAACTATTTGTTTATATTTTTAAAAACATTAAAACCTATTTATACCTTCAATACATCTCCATGAACATACTAAATAGGTTCTACACACATGATTCAATATGGCCATAAGTGAGATAGGGCAAGGAGTTGACTGAGTATGATAATGGACTGCAAGTTTGATCCAAACATGATGTAGTGAGATAAAAAATGAAGGGAGGTTATCAATATGTCATTGATTCATGGTGATTAATCTATATACACCCTCTTAAACTATTATAAAAGCATGGGAGTTCTAAAAATGGTGAAAAACTACATGTCATCCCAAATGAGACTAATCCACCAACTTGAGATGATTTTCTCATCAAAAAACTATGAAATATAAAAAAAAATCATGGAGGAAATCTAATAAGAGATCCAACATCCTCTGGATTCAACATCACTAACTATTTTATACGAATTTATCCAAATTGGAGTAAAACCTATAAGGTGTACATATTAGCAAGAAAAAAAACACAATCATATTGTAAAGGATGGTTCATAAAGAATGGTTGAACAATATTCAAAATATTAATATGTAAATGGATCTATATAATTTTAATACCACCTACCAAAGGAATTTGACCTAGAACATCTTGTACTAACCATACCAAGCATGAACCTGTTGATCACTTCTACATGTTTAAAAGGGCAAGAAAGGAGTAGAATAGTTTTAAGCCATTTTAGCACTTAAAAATAATTTAAAGCACTAATATGAGTTTTAGGAGGATTAAGAGGCATCACATTAAATTATCCGATGTGTCACCTTCTCCCATGGCCCATACAAGTGCTGAATTCCCCTTTTTTAGTTCATTACTTGATCTTCAGTTAGATAACCTACAAAATTTTGATTAAACTAACATTATTGATAGGGAATACGAGCTATTAGATATTTTAAAGGAAAATAGGACACTTTAACACCTTGAGAACCATGCCACTTACATTTATGACCCCTAAAAGCCCACTAAATGACCCAAAATGACAAATAAACTTATTAGACCATGACTAAGGCTAAAAAGGTATTAAATAACATAAAATGGATTATAACATACCCTATTAAAAACTATTATACCAATAAAACATCTAAAAAACAAAAAAAAATATCTATAGGGGTCCAAATTTTACCTGTAGGGTCAAATTTGGTCAACATAACCATAATGAGATTTTTTCACTTGATTTCCATGGGAACAATTATTTCTAAATAGGCATGTGCCCTTAAGAGATGTGCCTTGCTATCAGTGAGTGTTTTGACCAACTCACCTAGAGCTAAGAAAAGTTTCAAGAGGGTATCCTTGACATATTAAATCAATTCTACATGCAAGGAGCTCCATATATGCTTCAAGTGCTTGAACTTACTCCTGCATATCCTCCATTAGATTCTCAAATAGGTCATGTGTGGCTAGATCATTACTCTTTCTTTTCCTATAGATGTTCTCTCTTTGGTGAGGGAGAATATGTCTTGTTGAGTCTGTTAGACCATAAGGTTTCCTTTTTGGATGAATTTTTGCACGAGGATCCTGCTTTTATTTCCTGATGTCCTATGAAAATCCCACTACACTTTTATATCACCTTGCAAAATCATCTCAGGTGACTATAACACCAAGGCTATTCTAAAGATATAAAGGTGTGTTAGTGGGGTGGTAGAAATGGTTATGATAGGTGAAGGCCTAGGTAGAGGCAAAACATATGAAGTGGAGGGAGAGAAGGGTGATAATAATAGAGGAAGAGGAGGTGTTTTAACCTTTTAAGACTTAACTAATGTAAATTCTATGTTTTTAAAGTTTTAAGTATGAAAATAATCTAGAATGAAAATTAGAAATGACTAATTTAATTAACCTTTCCCAAAATAACAAGTGAGAAGAGGAGTAGTTATCTAGAAATAAAAAGGTCTTTTTGTAGATCAAGGGACTCAAATAGGTTGGAAAGATAGGCAAACACCTTTAATTTTTTGACTATGGTTGAAATATGGTATTGGATAGTGGCACCAATATTAGGACAATTGTGCCATGTGGTGCTAGTGTCTAATTATGGCACTAGTGTCCCTCCTATAGGAACTATCTATGACTTTCAAGGAAGCTATGGGAGGTTTTAGGGGTCCTATAGGTTGGTTTGTGTCATATAAGAGCTCAATTATGTCACTATTTTATCTGGACATATTCTAAAACCCTAATGAGTACCTACACACATGAAACAAATATTGTATCAAATGAAAAAAGCAAGGAAAAACCTAGGTTGTGGGATATTATGATCACTATTATCCTAGTCACCACATCTATTAACCCCAATGATAGGGGTCTTAGATCACATGTAGTTTTCCCTTAAGGAACATGCATAATTAAATTACATGATATGCTAGAATGAATTTCACTTAGGCCCTTATTTGATCAAGCATGTAATGTCTAGATGTGATAGCTGAGTAGTATGCAGAGTATTGGGTTATACTATTGACTAATTTTATGTAATTATGTACCAAAATAATAAGTACTAGATGAAAAATTCCTTGTGAGGCTCTTTATATAAAAGGAACTTTGATTTGAATATAAAACCTTGTTCACTGGCTAACAAGTTGTAAAAGAGGGTAAAAAACATAAGAGAAGGCTCAAGAAAGGGTTAGGACTCAAACATGAGAGAAAATGCCCATAAAACACTAGAGTAATAATTGGACACTAGATACTATCCTAAAAATGGCTCTAGTGTCCTAAGGCTTAAAGCAGAGATAAAAATAAGTAGGGTAGGCTAAGGCCCCCTATTATTGGAAAAAATGTGACTTAGGACCATTGGGGGTACAATAAGTGGGGAAATATAAGACATAAGAAAGATCAAAAGACTCAAAATGTCCATGTAAATAAAGACTGTATTCATCAATAAGACCTTCATGTGAAAACAATAAAATAAATAGTACTTGTGGTTACTTGACCAAATTAGGGTGTTTACATTTTCCCCCCTTTTATTCTAATAATGTAATGAAATGAAAGTACTAAAGTAAGAAAAAGTGGAACGCGTACCTATACTTATGTGAATGTGTTTTGGACTTGGCCCACTTCTTGGCCAGAGAAGTGGATATGAGTTAGATTGAAATATGTGAAGAGGGACTTTATAATGTGGATGTCCTTTATATTGAATCTGATGTTGGGTATCAACAAACAATATGATTACACTTATGAAAGCAATAAACCACAGAATTAAATCAGATAGATAAGTAACTAGAATGATAAATAGCAAAGAATAAGAGATACAAGAAACCACCCTGAAAACTTGTATTAAACTCTTTATAGAAGGAATACAATTGAAGAAACTTCTTTCTTCCACACCTCTCTCAGATGTACAAGATCTCTCTCTAGATCTCTTTCCCTCAAAAGCTCTCTCTCTCAAGTACAATCAACTCCAACAACCTAGATTGATACAATTTTGTACTGTTCTTCAACATTCACATACAATGAACTACTACAATAAGCTAAGAAGATCTTTCCTACACATAGAATTAGGAAACTTGAGCATGCACTTACAACCAACAGTTAAGCCTCTTAAACAAGGGCTCTAAAAACATTCTTGCTAATAATAGAGACACGGACTTAAGACTACAACTTAATCTCATCATGCAAACACTCGGTTCTGTCCTCAAAAATTGCTTTTTGGATGCACAGGTAACTGACGCCGGTTCCTGCCTGCTTGCCTGTGACCGACGTTGGCCGATCCTTGCCAACACCAGCATCTCTTCAACTGATCCTGACCGACGTCAATCGCTCCTGACCGACACCGGTGACTGTGTAAATCTATAACTATTAAAATGCGCTCATTTGTGAAGCTTTTAGGCTCCACACCTTAACAATCTCCCACTTGGAGATAAACAATTACACCAGTACCTATACAACAACATCTTCTAGCTCCTCCATCTTTAACTCAATCATGAAGACCAATAGAAGTTGAATGAAGATTCAACTTCTCCTTTGTAACCGGCTTGGTTAACATATCAGCAGGATTCCTATCTGTATGGATTTTCTCTAGCTTCAACTCACCATCTTCCAATACCTGTCTTATGAAGTGGTACCTAAGCTGTATATGCTTGGTTCTTGAATGAAAGGCCGAATTCTTAGCCAAATGAATGGCACTCTGACTATCACTGTATAGTCTGCAACTCTCTTGCTCCTTTCTAAGCTCTTCCATGAACCGTGTCATCCATATCATCTCTTTGCTAGCCTCTGTGGCTGCAATATACTCTGCTTCTGTAGTTGACAAGGCAACAACCTTCTACAACTTTGATATCCAGCTAACCGCCATTCCACCAACAGTGAAAACATATCCTGTGGTGCTCCTCCTGCCATCCAAATCACCTGCCATATCTGAATCTACATAACCATGTAGAGAAGTATTTGAACCTCCATAGCATAAATGCCTACTTTTGGTTCCTCTTAGATATCTAAGGATCCACTAAACTACTTTCCAGTGTTCCTTTCCTGGATTGGCCATATACTTACTTACAACTCCCACTGCTTGGGCAATATCCGGTCTAGTACACACCACGGCATACATTAAACTCCCTACTGCGGAAGAATATGGAACTTTACTCATGTACTCTACCTCATCATGTGAATTAGGACATTGTTCTTTACTCAACTTAAAATGTCCAGCCAAAGGTGTGCTTACCAGTTTAGCATCCTGCATATTGAACCATTTCAACACCTTGTTCACATAATCCTCTTGAGACAAAATCAACCTGTGATTTTTCTTGTCTCTCTTAATGCTCATGCCAAGGATTTTCTTTGCTGCTCCCAAATCCTTCATGGAAAATGTTTGAGCTAATTTCACCTTAAGCTCAAAGATATCCTGCATGTGTGATCCTGCAACCAACATATCATCTACATACAACAATAGAATAATATATCTACCATTATCCAATCTCTTAAAATACACACAATGGTTAGATTGACACCTAGTGTAGCCATGCTCAGTCATAAACTTGTCAAATTTCAAATACCACTATCTAGGAGCTTGCTTAAGGCCATACAAGCTTTTCTTCAATCTGCACACTAACTTCTCCTTACCCTTGACCTCAAATCCTTTCGGCTATTCCATGTATATTTCCTCATCCAAATCTCCATGAAGAAATGATGTCTTAACATCTAGCTGCTCAAGATGCAAATCCTCAATATCAACCAAAGACAATACAACCCATATAGAAGTCATTTTAACAACAGGAGAAAAAATCTCACCAAAATCAATACCTGGCTTTTGTGCAAATCCTTTCACTACCAACCTAGCCTTATATCTCATCTGTCCATTCTCACCTTCCTTCAACCTGTAGGTCCAGCTGGCAACTCAACCAAATCCCATGTTTGGTTCTCTCTCAAGGATTCCATCTCCTCAACCATGCCACACTCCCACTGACTCTTTGACTCCACCTGTAATGCTTCTTCAAAACTCTCTAGTTCTCCACCATCAGTTAGCAATAAATAGAATAATGAAGGAGAATATCTAATTAGAGGCTTACTTACCCTTTCTAACCTCTTGATGGGCATCTGAGACTCATTCACAATAGTTGTCTGCCCAAATTCTCTGACAATGATCGACCTCGGTCATTTGTAGACCTGTTACTGGCCAACGCCAGTTCTTCCTGACTGATGTCAGTGCCTGTCCTATCGACGTCGATCTCTGTATGACCGACATCAGTTTTTGTTCGGCTAATGTCAGTTCCTGACCTGTCGATGTCGGTCTCTATGTTTTCCTACAAGTGATTATTTCTTTTTCTCATGAGCTCATTTTGGACCATCACCTCGCCCAATTCTCCATTGCTCTACCCAGATTGATTCAGCTTCTTCAGCTGATCACTATACATCACTTTTTCATTAAAAACAACATCATGGCTCCTAATTACCTTTTTAGTTCCTAGATTCCAAAATCTAAAACCAAAATCATCTGAGCCATAGCTAATAAATGTGCACCTCATAAACTTAGCATCCAGCTTCTTTCTATTTTCCTTATCTATGTGCACAAAGGCTTCACAACCAAAAAATTTGAGATATGAGAGATATACCTTTTTACCTATCCATGCCTCTTCTAGAATTCCACCATCCAGGGCTGTAGAGGGTCCTCTATTAATCAGGTACACTGTAGTGTCAACATCTTTTGCCCAAAACTCTAAGGGCAAACCAGCATGCAATCTCATACATCTTGCACGCTCCATGATTGTTTTGTTCATCCTTTCAGCAATACCATTCTATTGAGGTGTCCTTGGAACCATCCTTTGCCTACGTATTCCATGCATATAACAATACCAATTGAACTTGTAGCTGTAGAACTCACCACCATTGTTAGATCTCAAGAACTTCAATCTTCTGCCTATTTCATTCTCAACCATAGCTTTGCAAATCTTAAAAGTCTCAAATACATCATATTTCTTCTTAATACAATAGATCCATACCTTTCTTGTAGCATCATCTATGAATGTAACATAGTACTGTGATCCTCCAATAGAAGCTACCTAAGCTGGTCCCCACACGTCTGTGTGAACAAGCTGTAACTTATGCCTCTTCTTTGTTGACCCAGTCTTAAGAAAACTCACTCTCTTCTATTTTCCAAACACACAATGCTCAAAAAATTCCAGATCTATGTTTTTCAAATCTAAAATCTTACCTCTAGACTTAAGAATTGACATCCCCTTCTCACTCATGTGGCCAAGCCTTGAGTGCCACAGTTTAGCATCCACATCTAAAGTAGATAATACAGAAGGAGAATTGTTAGTAACACAATTACATAAATAGAGAGTACCTACTCTCTTACCTCTGGCCATAACAAGTGCACCCTTGGTCACCTTCCAAGATTCAGTTGTGAGAGTTACTGTACAACCCTCATCCCCTAACTTTCCTACAGAAATCAAATTCCTTTTCAAGCTAGGAACATGCATAACGTCTCTCAACACCCATGTGTTGCCATTCTACATTTTTAGCTGCACTTTACCTTTGCCAATTATTTTACAAGGCTCATCATCCCCTAGATACACTATTCCAAAATCTCCATGGATATAGTCACTAAAATATTCTCTATTAGGGGTAGCATGAAAAGATGCACCAAAATCTAAAACCCAAGATTCTATATTATTATTCAAAGAGAATATTAAAGCATCTTGTGCAATACCTGCAACCTTTGCTTCTTCCTTTCCTTCATGCTGATTGTCCTCCTTAGGCTTTGACCAGTAATCTCTGCTTATGTGCCCCATCTTTCCACAATTCCAGCATTGTGGCCTCCTGCCATTTCTAGATTTGGATCTACCTCTCACCTTAGACTTAGATCTTGATCTCCTCTTGCTCTTCTCTTTTTTCCTTCCCCTGCTCTCAAAATTTAAAGCGTTCCCTGATGTTTCCTCTATGCTTTTCCTGTGAATTTCCTCATTCAAGATAACACTAACAACATCCTCTACTTTTAAAATATTTGAAGCAGATGCAGTATTACTAACTGCCATTACCAAGCTATGCCAGCTTTCAGGCAAAGAACATAATATTAAAAGAGCTTTAATTTCATCATCAAATACAATATTGGCTGAACTTAATTGATTAAAAATTCCATGTAAATCATTTAGGTGATTAGATATAGATCCACCTTCCTGCATACGCAAATTAAATAACTGCTTCATAAGATATACCTTATTAGAAGCTGAGGGTTTTTCATACAAATTTGCTAAAGTAGTCATCAACTCTACCGTAGACTTTGCTTGTGATAAATTAGATATCACAGTAGATGCTAGACTCAGTCTTATAGACCCCAGAGCCTTTCTATCAAGAACTTCCCATTCTTCATCATCCATGTCTGTGGGCTTCTTTGCAATCCCACCTAATGGTAAGTATAGATCTTTCTGATACATATAGTCCTCTATCTGCATTCTCTAATGTTGATAATTTTTGCCATTGAACTTCTCCATTCTCAGTTTACTTTCTTCTACCATTGCTTCTCCCACTCAAACAGAAATCCCTGTAGAAACCCCTGTGAGTAACCTATAATCAATACACACTACACAGATCTGAACCACCTGTTAGTAAACCTGAGGTCTGATACCACTTATGGATATCAAGCTCTAAACCTACAACCAAGCTCTGATACCACTTGTTGGATATCAACCAACAATATGATTACACTTATGAAAGCAATAAACCGTGGAATTAAATCAGATAGATAAGTAACTAGAATGATAAATAACAAAGAACAAGAGATACAAGAAACCACCCTGAAAACTTATATTAAACTCTTTACAAAAGGAATACAATTGAAAAAACTTCTTTCTTCCACACCTCTCTCGGATGTACAATATCTCTCTCTAGATCTCTTTCCCTCAAGAGCTCTCTCTCTCAAGTACAATCAACTCCAACAACCTGGATTGATACAATTCTGTACTATTTTTCAACATTCACATACAATGAACTACTACAATAATCTAAGAAGATCCTTCCTACATATATAATTAGGAAACTTGAGCATGCACTTACAACCAACAGTTAAGCCTCTTGAACAAGGGCTCTAAAAACATTCTTGCTAATAATAGAGATGCGGACTTAAGACTACAACTTAATCTCATCATGCAAACACTTGGTTCTGTCCTCAAAAATTACTTTCTGGATGCACAGGTAACCGACACCGGTTCCTGCCTGCTTGCCTGTGACTGACATCGGCCGATCCCTGCCGACGCCGATGTCTCTTCAACTGATCCTGACCGATGTCGGTCACTCCTGACTGACGCCGGTGACTGTGTAAACCTGTAACTTTTAAAATGTGCTCATTTGTGAAGCTTTTAGGCTCCACACCTTAACATCTGAATGGTACATTGAATTATGAGAAATGAAAACCCTATTTTCCCCCCACCCTAATATTTATACTAAATATAAATATGTAAAATGAATGTGTGGAAAAATAAAGATCACTTTCCGTCACTTTGACATCTAAGTTGAATATAGGTATGTAGACTGAATGTGTCAAGAAACAAGTCTCACTTTCCCCCACTCTGACATATGAGCTAAATCTATGTATGTAAATTGAGTCTAGTGGAAAGTTATGGATCAACTACTATAGATGGACCTATGACTGAAACTAATGAAAACTTGGTGACATCTTGGTAATGATACTAGGTGTAATTTAACAATCTAAAAATAGAGATCAAGGATATGTGTTTTTCATCATGCCCCCTAATATTGATATCTGAGTATTGTATCAATGTATCTAAACATCTATATATGTGAGTCAAAAATGTATATCTATGTATTTATATTTGGGTAGACCTATGTGTCTGAATAGTTGTATCTGAATAGAGTTGTACATCTAAATATCTATATATTTGTGTTTGAATAGCTATATCTGAGTAGAATATATATCTATATGAATTGTGCATCTAAATATTTATATATATATGTACTTGTGTGTCTAAATAGTTATGTCTGAGTAGACCTATGTATCTATATGAACCTATGTATCTGAATATCTATGTAGACCTATGTATCTATGTGAACTTTTGCATTTGAATATCTAAATATATGCATATACCTATGTGTCTAAATAACTATACATAATTAGACCTATGTATCTATGTGAACCTATACATCTAACTATTTGTATATCTACATAGACCTATGTGTATGAATAGTTGTACTTGAGTAGACCTATGTACTTATGTGAACATGTGTATCTAAATATCTAAATACCTATGTAGACTTATGTGTCTAAATATATATTTAAGTGAACTTGTGTGTACAAACCTCTATATGTCTAATGCAATATATATGCATTTACCCACCTTTTTGGTGAGATAGTTGAGATTGTGGTGAGATATCTAACCAAAATTTGTAATGATCAATTATACTAGTGTTAATTAGTAGGTGTGATATTGTTTTATGTTTGAATAATTTGTTTATTGTGAGAAAGTTGAATGTTCAAAATGATAATGGGATATACATTTTGTCTATATTGAGTTTATTATGTTAATATCATTTTTGTCATTTTGTAGAGTTAAAAGTGATTAGGATATTAATTTAACCAATATAAGGTGAGGCACATCGATGTCAAGTCCCACATGCAAGAGACAGTTCATAAATCAGAGTTATGATTCTCAAGATATTGCGTTGACAAGAAATTTATATTAGTTGGTGAAATTTCCATGCAAGGCCAACCTTAATAAAGTGGAATTTGATAAATGTGACTTAAATAGGTTATTTTATTAGTTTTTTAATTCATTAGAAGCATTTGAGTTGAAATTAATTGTTTGTTTGAGCTAGAGAATATGCTAAAGAGATGATAAACCATTTTGACCTAATATATGGAGGTGGAGGCATGGATCTAGGTCAGAGAGGTGGTTACCTTGGTAAGGAGCCCATATTATTTCCTATCTTTTTGTTTTAATGTATTTTTTAACTATTTTATTCAAAACTTGCTAGTTTAGGGTCTATTTTGGAAATATGGCACTACTATCCTTATATGGGAACTACTATCTAAGACCTCACACTAGTGTCAAGGATGTACTGATACTATCCAATGATACTATCTTATATGCAATGTTAGTGTCTAATAGGCCTAATTTATAATGTTGATTATTGTTGACTAGTTTTTGATGTCTATTATTAACTATTGGTTTTTGATTTTGCATTATTGATGCCTAATTTGGTTGTACTTTTGTAGGTTGATACACATATGAGCAAGTTTCAAAATAGATGGATGATGGAGACCCTACAAGGTATACCCCTATCAGATGCTGAGATGGACATGTTTAAGAGAGTGGGTTTGAAACACATGGCATTCCTAGAGCCCATGACCTGGGATAAACACATCATGATTGCATTATGTGAGAGATGGGATACAAATAATTTCACTTTATGGTTACTAATCAGGGATATGAATTTTACCCTAGAGGATGTGTATAGGATTTTGTGGCTATCTATTTATGGGAAAAGAGGCATATTAGATGAGGAGATAAGTGCTTGGGATATATAGTGGGATTCAAGGTATTTATCTACTATGGTTATAAGGAATCATCATACAAGGAGTAAAAATTATATAATATTGAGATTAATTATCACTACTGAGGTTTCATGATTGAAAAAGTTTTTAGCTATTTTATTAGCTTCATTTGTGGCTGTAGATGGGAACAGGGTATCAATATCTTATAGGATGCATGAGATGGTGTAGGATATAGAGGATCATGGTACCATATTTTCTTGTGTTTGGTATCCCACTTGTTTTTTTACTTATACCATTTCACACAAGAGATGTGTGGTAGAGGGATTGGATCATCTACATTATTACACTATTTATCATATGAGCATAGTAGTCAGTAGGTTGATATTTTCCTTATGATATGATTGGGCCCATCCATAGTTATTTATGGAGAGTTGGATAGGGATGGGTCACATTCCTAATAGGAACAATATGAAATGTCAACATTTACTAGAAAATTTGACAACTAGGGACATTATTTAGAGGCCCTATAGGGGATATGAAGGATCACCTGAGGATGATACTCAACTTAGATGGGTTTAAGTGAGATACCAGTTGCATGAACAATAGGTCAATGTGTATGAACAATTATATCATGAGTGGGTTACATGACAATTAAATGTGATTTAGGATGTACCCTCAATACCACTGGTATGGTTGAGGAGTTATCAAGTTCTCAAAAGGCTAGGTAATAGGCCTAGGCCATCGACTACTGAGTTAGCCCTCATTGTTTTGATAGAGCAACATATTGTGATTAAAATACTAGATGTAGATGACATAAGAATCATGAATGCATATATAACTTGGTAGAGATATTATATATTAACACCTCTAGTTTTGAGAGGTTCAATTATCATAGAAGATGTACTAGAGTTGGAGCCCCTTATGGCTATCAATGGAAAGTTGTTATGGTATGTTTATACATTCTATGTATTTAGTCACTGTTAGCCAAAATTTGGATACCTTGAATGAGGAACATTCAAAACTTTTCACTTACTTGATCTTAACTTTGTTGATAGCCATCATGAAGGTCTTGTCATGGTCATTAATGATCTAAGTTGGTAGGTAACATGTCTTTCTTAGTAGGAGTTCAAGTTTATTTAATACGATCTAGTTGGCAGCTAGGTCAAGTCATGTTGTCTTGTCATCAAGTGGTCATTTTCATGGTCTTCACTTTGTGTCTATCATTGTTTAAGGTAAATTTGAAAATTTAAGTGAAAAATCATGTCAATGTGAAGGCATGCCTGAGGAGATAAGATGTTAACCCTCCAAGGAGAAACATAGCTTAAAGTTGATCAAAATGGTCAAGAAATCAGAACTAGTAAGTGGATCACATTGTTTATAAGGTTATTTGGAGAATTTAAGGTAATTTTGATAAGATCAAGGCATCTTTTTACTTTAGTCATTGTGATTTTAATGATAAATAAGACACTATTAAAGAGAAAATACAAGGTTTTATCTTTGGAAAATGAAGGTTTTAAGTCATCTAACACTTATATGATGATAACATATTGTACCTAATTATACACCTCCTTCAAATGCCTTATATAACTAATTTCAACATTGGAGTTACTTTTGTAATTACCAAAGAATAATTTTATAACATTAAATGGGAAAATGAGAAGGTTTTAAGTGAAAAGAGGATTGTGAAACATTTTTCCATGCTCTCCCACATCTGTACAGGTTAGGGGAAATTTAAGTATAGTCTGGTTCACCATCTCCAACAACTCTAAGGGCCAAAGTAGTTAGATTATTACAGAAAGCATGTTTTTTTTTGGTTTTGTGTAGAGTATTTATGATATTTTACAAGGTAAAAACTATTATATGTGTCCCCATGGTCTTATTAGACCGAAATCCATGCATAAGGTGGAGGTTTAGAGCAAAACAATGCAAAAACCCACTCCTTTCCTCCATCAGCTTTTTTGGTAGACCAAAATAGTCAATAGGTTTTCACTTGGCATTCTAAGGAGAGAGAAAGTTTGGATATGATATCTTATCCATAATAGGGGAACCTAATTACCTTTCACTTTGTGGAATTTTTTTATCTTGTTAAGCTCTTTAACTTTATGAACAATCATTAAAAAGTTAAGGAGCATAAAAGAGACTCAAAATCCCACCATCAGTTAGTTTTACTCAAGTGTAGAGTTATGAGGTTATATGGATCTATGATAATAGATATAAATAGTATCTTAAACATTTGTTTACCCCTTAAATAACATTTTCTCTCATGTTTCTTCATGTTCAAGTCTAGGGTGTTGTCAAATAATATTGATCTAATGGCTAGTTTAAGAAAATTTGGTTGTAGGGTCTATGAATTATCTTGAGTATGTTTAATGAATGGAATGAAAAGTAAAATAGTTTACACAAACACCTTGAATATATCTCAACTAGATTCAAACAACATTGAGTCAATGATCTTCAAGAGAGAGAGAGGGATTTTTGTATATATAATTAGACTACATGAATCAACAAATATGACTGAAAAATGTCTCATCAATCAAGGTTATATTTTCATTATTAAAATTATTTAATTGAGAAGGTAATATTTATAAAATATTTAATATCATATTATTATATGGAAATCTTTAGAGGCTAGTTTAAAGATTTAATTTTCTTCAAGTCCAAGCCAAAGGAGGTCTGCGAACCTATAAATCTATAGACTTATAGGTCACTATTTGCATCATAGGTTTGTTATTGGAAATTATATATGTACTTATTTAAAACATTTTATTTTGTTCTCTTTACCTCTCAAATATCTCTAAAAACCTTGATATCCAAATCCCTCAGACCAATGGAAAAAAGATGAAGTCTAGGTGAAGACAATGCATGCAAGCCTGTGTATAAGAAATGAGCTTGAGAATCCCATAAGTATGAATAATAATATAGTTCAAAGAGTTTAATAAAATTAAATAGGTTATTAAATAACTAAGGATAATATTGAATAAGTCTTGATTGACAGGAAAACATATCAATTTCTAATTGATGGATGATCTAAAACCATTGAAGACATAAGAGGATCATGAGAATCTTGAAGGCTATCCTAGGGAAACCAATATGGAATTGGTTTATCCTTCATATATAGGAATAAATAATGTGAATTGTATAAATATAAATCTCACATTCACATTATAACATTACACTAAAGAGAAAGATGCATTTAGGTGCATGCACACAAGGAGAAGAAGGTATCCTACCCAAATGGACTGTGTGAAGCCAGGAAGAAGAACACGGAATTTAAAGTGAAGATATAAAGTGATTATGACCCAATATAATGTAGATAATGAATTTTAAAAAACTATATATTTCTCTACATACCTTCATCATGGTTTAGTTCATCTTAATAGAGAAACAAAACATAATGAAATGAGGGTTTAGGTCTAATTGATAACCTAAAACCCTGTTTATAAGTAGTGGGAAATTGGGGAATGTTAGGAATGGGTTTTTAAGGCAATAAGTATAGATATTATACCTAAAAAACATGAAAAAACCCTAATAGATTTCAATAACCACCAAAATGTCTAAAATTCTAAAAAGAGGAAATCTCCACACTTGCAGTCTAGAAGCCAAATTGAAGACCACACATACATGATATTATGAATGAGAAGAATGTGTATGATGGTGTGGTGAACATAGAGGGAATAATTGAATCATGTTGTGATATAATTCTCCATGGAATATAATGATCAAAATACCTAAAACAAGATGGATGTAGACCTACAGGTCTGTAGACTTGTAGGTCCACACTCTTAAGAAAAATAATGAAAATCTTACATTAGAGGAGACATTATAAGCCTTAGGTAGTCCTACCACCATATAATAATTATATAGGTTCTTTTGATAAAATTTAGGGTGCCACCTATAGTGTTCTATATTATCAAATGTCCTTGTGAAAGGGAGAAACATGGTCAAAGGTCCATTAAGTCAAACTACCTAAATCATGCTTTAACCCTCAAGGATGGATGTACATTTTCAAGCACATGCATTTTTAGGAGCATGAAAAGGGTATTTTATGGAGATAATGGAGGATTTTTATAATCCATAATGAGTAATTATAGGGGTTATAATGAATATGGAAGGTCTTTAAAGCTAAAATCATCCTTCTCTAGCTAAGGAAGCATAAAGTAGCTCGAGAAGCCTTCTCTTTCACATGTGAACTCATGTGGGAAAAATCATGGTGGAAAAAAAAGTCTAGATATGTTATAGATGCACTCACACCCAAATATAGTGGAATTGGTGGCTCCTTAAATGTTTTATATAGTATGAACCATCCTTAAGAAAACCAGGCACTTGAAATTGCCTTGAAACACTCCTAAGAACTCGAGAAGGTATGGTTTGATGCTTAGAACTTCATGGAGGTTTTGCATGGGGCCAATTGGAATTTGGAGGTAAGGGAGAGGTACCTTAAATTCCATATTATGGAATTATATATAAGGGATATGTCCTTAAATTTATTAACCATAGTTAAGATGGTAAGCATGTCTAAACCCTTTTTAAACTCTTAAAATAACTTGAAGAAAGAGAAAGTGAGATAAATGAATTCAATTAGATTTATTTGGATATGAGATGATAATGATGACCTTAATGGGTCTCATAGTAATCTAAAAATTCCATTGGTTATCACGTTTAAGGTATTATTATATGGAAATAGGCTTAGAAATGACTGTGGTAGGCATAGAAATGATTGTGGCATGCCTATAAATGTAGGTTTGAGTTGATCTTCATGAAATATAACTGAGTGAGGCCTAATGGAGTTTATGAACTTAAGAAGGAAATTTAAGATTCCATACAATCCTTCATGATAAATATCAAAGAAAATTTGTGGTTTTCAAACTAATTGCATAGAAGTAGAGAAGCAAACTTGAAGAGTCTCAAGGCACCTATGGAATTGGTGATAGTTGGACAAGATGTTACAAGTCCTAGATGTTGAGGTGTGTTAACATTATTAATTTTTAATAATGTAATTATTGATAGATAAACAATAATAAATTAATATTTGTTTGGTATATTATTAGTTTTTTGGTATATTATTATTATTATTATTATTATTATTATTATTATGTATAACAATAAGATATAGGGTGATTTGATTATAATTTATTTATTATTTGATTAGAATATAATCTATTATATGTTACTCATATAGGAGATTGAGCATTCAGGTGAGATATTAGTGGAGATATATTCTCCATTATTATATGATTAGTTTCATATAAAGTTGTATTGTCTCTAATGTATAATATAGTGTGAAGAAATATTTTGTTTGTGTATTTGGCCATTTTATTTTTGTTTATTGTATACAAATCTAAACTAGCCTCATTATCTAGTATCAAAGTAGTAATGCAGTCCTAATATATTTGGTGGGTATAAAAATTATAATTTTTTGGTCACCCTATTATATGGAGAGACTATTCTAATTTTATAAGATTATTTTACAAATGTTAATGTAGTTTCATAGAGATTAAGATATCCATTCCTGTCAAAGTCTCCATTGGCCAAAATATAGACCACTTGACATGATTTATAACTAAATTTTGGAGGTGTGGTTACTTTGTAAATTTTTCCATTCATATTGGTTCAATTAAATTCTTCATATGAACACCTATTTGTGTGCAGATCTCTTTGTGAGAGCCTTGTACCTATCAATTTCAACATCTATGTAATCAATGCTCCCCATAACCTGACACTACTAAAATGATGACTTGAGGATTAGAATCTATTGTCTACATTAAGCTACACTATACAATGTCGTGGCTCATTCAAATGGTGAGAAATATATCTCATATAGGAAATGATATTTAATATTCATTCAAAAGTCAATGGTGACCGTAAGAGCTCATCCGAGTTATCAGAGATGGTGATTGGCAAATTAGAGTGTACAATAAGTTTCCATAGAAAAGGTGTGGCTACACATGATATCCTCACATGTCAATCATTCTTGTATAAAAAAGGCTCCAATTTCGTATTTATATTTTTAGTCGTAGTTTCTTTTTTATATAGGTCATTTGCCTTTCGTATAAGGTTTAGTATTATTCAAATAATCTCTTATATTTATTTTGTTAATAAATGTGTCTATCATTTTTTTAGGTATGTGTTTTGATAAATAATTGATTAATTTACATTATCATGATTTGAGTCTTAACAGTTCAATAGAGGGATTTATTCTAATACAAGTATTTGTGTTTATAGTCAGTATTATAGTATGTATTTTTTATGTCAAAAAAGTCATTATTATCAAAATTAAAATTGAGTCAAAATGTCAAAGTCATGTTTAGTGGTAGAGTATATTGTCAATTATTTGGGTCCATTGTCAAAAATATATGTGTCTTTTTAGAGAGTCATTTCATCATTTCGTCAATGTCAAATAAAACTAATATTGTAAAG